>OY986041.1:4568978-5168978 GCA_963920215.1 Nineta flava
GTGTTAAGTCAACGCGAAGCGTTAGTAAACCAACGCGAAGCGCTGGTAAACGCAAAGCGGAAGCGAAACGTAAGCGAAAGCGAACCGTAAGTCAGCCAACGCGAAGCGTTGGTTAATGAGAAGCGTTAGTTATTTAAAGCGAAGCGTTGGTGATTCGCAAAGCGTGATTTCACGCGAATCGTTAATTAACGCGAAGTGTTAACCAACGCGAACCGTAAGCTCAAGCGAGCCGTAAGCGGTAAGTTGGTCAATGAGAAGCATAAGATATCCAAAGCAAAGCGTCAGTGATTCGCAAAGCGAGAATTTAAGCGAATCGTTAACCAACGCAAAGCGTTAACCAACATGAAACGTAAGCCAAACGGAACCGTAAATCACCCAACGCGAAGCGTAGATCAATAGAAAGCGTTAGGTCAACGCGAAGCGATAGACAATCTACGCAAAGCGTTGTAAACGCTAACGCGAAACGTAAGCTTAAGAGAACCACAAGTTAGCCAACGCGAAGCGTTGATCAATTAGAAGTGTTTAGTCAACGCGAAGCGTAAGCAAAGCGAACCGTAAGCCAGCCAACGCGAAGCGTTGGTTAATGAGAAGCGTTAGTTATTTAAAGCGAAGCGTTAGTGATTCGCAAAGCGTGATTTCACGCGAATCGTTAACTAACGCGAAGTGTTAACCAACGCGAACCGTAAGCTCAAGCAAGCCTTAAGTCAGCCAACGCGAAGCGTTGGTCAATGAGAAGCGTCAGTTATATATGAAATCACGCTTCGCGAATCACCAACGTTTCGTTTTGAATAACTTACGTTTCTCAGTAACCAACGCTTCGCGTTGGCTGACTTACGGTTCGCTTTAGTTAACGTTTCGCGTTGGCAAACGCTCTGCGTTTTCCAACGCTTCGCGTTGATTTAATAACGCTTCGCGTTGACTTAACACTTTCTATTGACTAACGATTTTTATTGACCAACGCTTCGCGTTGGCAGACTTACGGCTCGCTTAAGCTTACGGTTCGCGTTGGTTAACGCTTTGCATTTACCAACGCTATGCGTTGATTAACTAGCTCTTCGCGTTAACTTGCTTACGCTCAGCGTTATCTTGCTAACGCTCAGCGTTAACTTGCTTCCGCTCCGCGTTAACTTCCTCTCGTTATCTAGTGTATCGACAGACATCTAGTGTATCGACAGTCAGTGCTTCGCGTCAGCTAACTCTTCGCGTAATATAGCTTACGCGTGCTTTCGCTTCGCGTTAACTATCGCTATGATTTAACTAACTTTTCACGTTACCTTAAGCATTAACGATTCGCGTGAAATCACGCTTCGCGTCACTTTATATTGACTCACGCTTCTCATTGTCCAACGCTTCGCGTTGGCTGACTTACGGCTCGCTTGAACTTACGGTTCGCGTTGGTTAACGGTTTGCGTTAATTAACGATTCGCGTGAAATCACGCTGCACGAATCACCAACGTTTCGCTTTGAAAAACTAACGATTCTCATTAACCAACGCTTCGCGTTGGCTGATTTAAGGTTCGCTTTAGCTTACGTTTGGCGTTGGTTAACGCTTTGCGTTGGTTAACGGTTCGCTTAAATTCTCGCTTCGAGAATCACTGACGCTTCGCTTTGCATAACTAACGCTTCTCATTGACCAACGCTTCGCGTTGGCTGACTTACGGTCCGCTTTAGACTACGTTACGCGTTGATCTAACACTTCCATTGACTGACGCTTCTCATAAACCAACGGTTCGCGTTGGCTGACTTACGGTTCGCTTTCGCTAACGTTTCGCAAAGTTGGTAAACACAAAGCGTTTACCAACACTTCGCGTTGACTTAACACTTCTAATTGACTAACGCTTCTCATTGACCAACGCTTCGCGTTGGCTAACTTGAGGTCCTCTTCAGCTTACGTTTCGCGTTGGTAAACTCAAAGCGTTGCTAAACGATTTACTATCGCTTCGCGTTGTATAACTTACGGTTGCTAACGCTTCGCGTTGTATAACTTATGCTTGTTAACGCTTCGCGTTAACTAACCCTACGATTTGACGAACTTTTCACGCTTACCTTAAGCGTTAACGATTCGCGTGAAATCGAGCATCGCGTGGAATCACTGCCGATTCTCTTTGAATAACTAACGCTTCTCATTAACCAACTCTTCGCGTTGGCTGACTTACGGTTCGCTTTAGCTTACGTTTCGCGTTGGTTAACGCTTTGCGTTTACCAAAGCTTTCCGTTGATTTTCTTAAGCTCCGCATTGACTAACTTTTCGCGTCGCCTAACGGCTCGCGTTGACCAACGCCTTGCGTTAACAGTCGCTTCGCGTTGATTTACTCAATTATATAACTCAATATTTAAATATATAAAAATCGCAAGAAAATTAATATAAATTTTTATAAATGCAAGAAAATTTTACTGTTTCCATATTAATTATTAACACAAAACAAACATTTACAAATAATTCATATTTTATAAACATTGAATAGGCAGAAATATTAACAATTCAAATATTGATATACAACTCAGTATATACTGGGTATTCAAACAATTAACTCAGTTAGTTGTTACATTACTTGTTTTTTTTTAATGTTTGTTACCTCAGAACTCCGTCATTTATTAACCGATTTTGAATTTATTTTTTTTTTGTTTTAAAGAGTTTGATTTCCGATTGGTTCCATTGTCACCAAATAGCATTCTGATGAAGGGATCCCCTGGAAATCGAGGAAAACCCCCATTTTATATGTGATAACCGATTTCTAAGGATATCCCATTATACTCATTCATAATGGGAAAATAAGAAATCTTTTTTAAAAACCAACTTCAAAACAAGTAATGTAACAACTAACTGAGTTAATTGTTTGAATACCCAGTATATACTGAGTTGTATATCAATATTTGAATTGTTAATATTTCTGCCTATTCAATGTTTATAAAATATGAATTATTTGTAAATGTTTGTTTTGTGTTAATAATTAATATGGAAACAGTAAAATTTTCTTGCATTTATAAAAATTTATATTAATTTTCTTGCGATTTTTATATATTTAAATATTGAGTTATATAATTGAGTAAATCAACGCGAAGCGACTGTTAACGCAAGGCGTTGGTCAACGCGAGCCGTTAGGCGACGCGAAAAGTTAGTCAATGCGGAGCTTAAGAAAATCAACGGAAAGCTTTGGTAAACGCAAAGCGTTAACCAACGCGAAACGTAAGCTAAAGCGAACCGTAAGTCAGCCAACGCGAAGAGTTGGTTAATGAGAAGCGTTAGTTATTCAAAGAGAATCGGCAGTGATTCCACGCGATGCTCGATTTCACGCGAATCGTTAACGCTTAAGGTAAGCGTGAAAAGTTCGTCAAATCGTAGGGTTAGTTAACGCGAAGCGTTAACAAGCATAAGTTATACAACGCGAAGCGTTAGCAACCGTAAGTTATACAACGCGAAGCGATAGTAAATCGTTTAGCAACGCTTTGAGTTTACCAACGCGAAACGTAAGCTGAAGAGGACCTCAAGTTAGCCAACGCGAAGCGTTGGTCAATGAGAAGCGTTAGTCAATTAGAAGTGTTAAGTCAACGCGAAGTGTTGGTAAACGCTTTGTGTTTACCAACTTTGCGAAACGTTAGCGAAAGCGAACCGTAAGTCAGCCAACGCGAAGCGTTGGTTTATGAGAAGCGTTAGTCAATAGGAAGTGTTAGGTCAACGCGTAACGTAGTCTAAAGTGGACCGTAAGTCAGCCAACGCGAAGTGTTGGTCAATGAGAAGCGTTAGTTATGCAAAGCGAAGCGTCAGTGATTCGCGAAGCGAGAATTTAAGCGAACCGTTAACCAACGCAAAGCGTTAACCAACGCGAAACGTAAGCTAAAGCGAACTGTAAGTCAGCCAACGCGAAGAGTTGGTCAATGAGAAGCGTTAGTTATTCAAAGAGAATCGGCAGTAATTCAACGCGATGCTCGATTTCACGCGAATCGTTAACGCTCAAAGTAAGCGTGAAAAGTTAGTCAAATCGTAGGGTTAGTTAACGCGAAGCGTTAATAAGCGTAAGTTATACAACGCGAAACGTTAGCAACCGTAAGTTATACAACGCGAAGCGATAGTAAATCGTTTAGCAACACTTTGAGTTTACCAACGCGAAACGTAAGCTGAAGAGGACCACAAGTTAGCCAACGCGAAGCGTTGGTCAATGAGAAGCGTTAGTCAATTAGAAATGTTAAGTCAACGCGAAGTGTTGGTAAACGCTTTGTGTTTACCAACTTTGCGAAACGTTAGCGAAAGCGAACCGTAAGTCAGCCAACGCGAAGCGTTGGTTTATGAGAAGCGTTAGTCAATAGGAAGTGTTAGGTCAACGCGTAACGTAGTCTAAAGTGGACCGTAAGTCAGCCAACGCGAAGCGTTGGTCAATGAGAAGCGTTAGTTATGCAAAGCGAAGCGTCAGTGATTCGCGAAGCGAGAATTTAAGCGAACCGTTAACCAACGCAAAGCGTTAACCAATGCGAAACGTAAGCTAAAGCGAACCGTAAGTCAGCCAACGCGAAGAGTTGGTCAATGAGAAGCGTTAGTTATTCAAAGAGAATCGGCAGTAATTCAACGCGATGCTCGATTTCACGCGAATCGTTAGCGCTTAAAGTAAGCGTGAAAAGTTAGTCAAATCGTAGCGTTAGTTAACGCGAAGCGTTAATATACGTAAGTTATACAACGCGAAGCGTTAGCAACCGTAAGTTATACAACGCGAAGCGATAGTAAATCGTTAAGCAACGCTTTGAGTTTACCAACGCGAAACGTAAGCTGAAGAGGACCACAAGTTAGCCAACGCGAAGCGTTGGTCAATGAGAAGCGTTAGTCAATTAGAAGTGTTAAGTCAACGCGAAGTGTTGGTAAACGCTTTGTGTTTAGTCTGCCAACGCGAAGCGTTGGTCAATAAAAATCGTTAGTCAATAGAAAGTGTTAAGTCAACGCGAAGCGTTATTAAATCAACGCGAAGCGTTGGAAAACGCAGAGCGTTTGCCAACGCGAAACGTTAACTAAAGCGAACCGTAAGTCAGCCAACGCGAAGCGTTGGTTACTGAGAAACGTAAGTTATTCAAAACGAAACGTTGGTGATTCGCGAAGCGTGATTTCATATATAACTGACGCTTCTCATTGACCAACGCTTCGCGTTGGCTGACTTAAGGCTTGCTTGAGCTTACGGTTCGCGTTGGTTAACACTTCGCGTTAGTTAACGATTCGCGTGAAATCACGCTTTGCGAATCACTAACGCTTCGCTTTAAATAACTAACGCTTCTCATTAACCAACGCTTCGCGTTGGCTGGCTTACGGTTCGCTTTGCTTACGCTTCGCGTTGACTAAACACTTCTAATTGATCAACGCTTCGCGTTGGCTAACTTGTGGTTCTCTTAAGCTTACGTTTCGCGTTAGCGTTTACAACGCTTTGCGTAGATTGTCTATCGCTTCGCGTTGACCTAACGCTTTCTATTGATCTACGCTTCGCGTTGGGTGATTTACGGTTCCGTTTGGCTTACGTTTCATGTTGGTTAACGCTTTGCGTTGGTTAACGATTCGCTTAAATTCTCGCTTTGCGAATCACTGACGCTTTGCTTTGGATATCTTATGCTTCTCATTGACCAACTTACCGCTTACGGCTCGCTTGAGCTTACGGTTCGCGTTGGTTAACACTTCGCGTTAATTAACGATTCGCGTGAAATCACGCTTTGCGAATCACCAACGCTTCGCTTTAAATAACTAACGCTTCTCATTAACCAACGCTTCGCGTTGGCTGACTTACGGTTCGCTTTCGCTTACGTTTCGCTTCCGCTTTGCGTTTACCAGCGCTTCGCGTTGGTTTACTAACGCTTCGCGTTGACTTAACACTTCTAATTGACTAACGCTTCTCATTGACCAACGCTTCGCGTTGGCTCACTTGTGGATTTCTTCAGCTTACGTTTCGCGTTGGTAAACGCAAAGCGTTTAGCAATGCTTTACGTTGATTTACTAACGCTTTGCATTGACCTAACGTAGGTCAATAGACCTACGCTTCGCGTTGGGTGATTTACGGTTCGGTTTAGCTTACGTTTCGCGTTGGTTAACGCGTTAACAGTCGCTTCGCGTTGATTAACTCAATTATATAACTCAATATTTAAATATATAAAAATCGCAAGAACAATAATATAAATTTTTTTTAATGCAAGAACATTTATACTGTTTCAATATTAATTATTAACACAAAACAAACATTTACAAATAATTCATATTTTATAAACATTGAATAGGCAGAAATATGAGCAATTCAAACATTGATATACAACTCAGTATATACTGGGTATTCAAACAATTAACTCAGTTAGTTGTTACATTACTTGCGAAGCGTTGGTCAAAGTGAAGCGTGAGTTATGCAAAGCGAAGCGCCAGAGTTTAGCGAAGGGAGATTTCAAGCGAATCGTTAATCAACGCAAAGCATTTACCAACGCTAAACGTAAGCTAAAGCGAACCGTAAGTCAGCCAACGCGAAGCGTTGGTCAATGAGAATCGTTAGTCAATAGGAAGTGTTAAGTCAACGCGGAGCGTTATTAAATCAACGCGAAACGTAAGCTAAAGCGATCCGTAAGTCAGCCAACGCGAAGCGTTGTTTAATGAGTTATTCATAGCGTAAGTTATTCATAGCGAAACGTTGGTGATTCAAACGTTGGTTAATTAACGCAAAGCGTTAACCAACGCGAAGCGTTGGTCGATCAGAAGCGTTAGTCAATAGGAAGTGTCAGGTCAACGCGAAGCGTTAGTAAATCGACGCGAAACGTAAGCTAAAGCGAACCGTAAGTCAGCCAACGCGAAGCGTTGGTTAATGAGAATCGTTAGTTATTCAAAGCGAAGCGTCGATCATTCGCGAAGCGTGATTTCACACGAATCGTTAATCATCGCAAAGCGCTAACCAACGCGAATCGTAAGCTTAAGCGAGCCGTAAGTCAGCCAACGCGAAGCGTTAGTCAATGTGAAGCGTTAGTCAATAGGAAGTGTTAGGTCAACGCGAAGCGTTGGTAAACGCAAAGCGAAACGAAAGTCAAAGCGAACCGTAAGATAGCCAACGCGAAACGTTGGTTAGTGAGAAGCGTTAGTTATTCAAAACGAAGCGTGGGTAAATTGTGAAGCGTAATTTCACGAGAATCGTTAAACAACGCAATGCGTTAACCATTGCGAAAAGTAAGCTAAAGTAAGTTAGCCAACGCGAAGCGTTAGTTAATAGGAAGTGGTAGGTAAACGCAAAGCGTTTACCAACGCGAAACGTACGCTAAAGTGAACCGTTAGTTAGCCAACGCGAAGCGTTGGCCAATGATAAGCGTTAGCTATCCAAAGCAAAGTGATTCGCGAAGCGTGATTTCACGCGAATCGTTACCCAACGAAAAGCATGAATCAACTCGAAACGTAAGTTAACGCGAACCGTGTATCAGCCAACGCAAAGTTTTAGTAAATCAACGCATAGCGTTGGTAAACGCAAGGCGTTAACCAACGCGACACGCAAGCTAAAGCGAACCGTAAGTCTCCCAAAGCGTAAGTCCTAGTCCCAAACCGTAAGTCTCCCGCGAAGCGTAGGTCAATGAGAACCGTTGGTCAATAGGAAGCGTTAGGTCAACTCGAAGCGTCAATCAACACGAAGCACTAGTTAACGCGAAGAGAAAGTTAACGCGGAACGTAAGCATCTCAATGCTTAGCGTTGTTAAACTTAAAGCGTAGCGTAAGCTTAAGCGAACCGTAAGTCAGTAAACGCGAAACGTTAGTCATTGTGAAACGCATGGGAAACGTTAGGCGATGTTAGTCACGCGAAGTGGTGATTACTCAACTTGAAGCGATGGTTTGGCTGCGTTAGTTATTCAACGCGATCGTTTTTAAACGCTAAGCGTTAAAATAAGGCGACGTGAAGCGTAAAGCCATCAACGCGAATCAATAGCCGATGCTGCGTTAGAAAGTCGCGTAAGTAGCGATATATATCGATATGTATATATATATATATATATATATATATATATATATATAGATATATATATATATATATATATATATATATATATATATATATATATATATATATGTATATATATATATATATATATATATAAATATATATATATATATATAAATGTATATATAAATGTATATATATATTTTTTTTTTAGAGGAGGGGAAAATCTTTGAAAGACTTCCGGCCAATAGCTGTTGACACGGGGAGTGTCGGATTCATACCGACTAAACCCCCCCCCCCCCTTTCTCCATCTTCGTGTGGTAATAGGGCCCTCAGAAACCGAGTTAACATTACTTCTGAGGGACCCTTCACAGTGCCTGACTAATGTATATATGTATATATATATATATATATATATATATATATATATATATATATATATATATATATATATATGTATATATACATGTATATATATATATATATATATATATTTATATATATATATACATTAGTATATATATATACATATATATATATATATATATATATATATATATATATATATATATATATATATGTATATATATATATACATGTATAAAAATTGTATAGATGATTTTTGATAGGACAGATGGACCTTTGAATAAACTTTTTGCAAAATTTTGACATTTGTACCTACTATTTTGACCTACTACCTGAGACCAACTATTTTTTTGAAAAAGAAAATCACTAAAACCTTGACCTTATACATATACCTGGTTAACAAAACTAAAATAAACATAAAAACAATACTATTTGATGTATATTATGATTGCACATGTGCCCGTCATCGATCAGCTCATTTTCAACTTTAAGCACAAATTTTGAGAAAACGGTTGACTTTATGAAAAAAGTTTTCAAACAAAAGTTGTTTATTTTAAAGAGAAGAAGATTTTTTGTTAACAAATTTTTTTTCGATCTCCTACAGTTTCGAACACATAATTTTTCCCCCCTGGCCAGGGGAAACACGTTCCGATTTTGCCCATTAACGAACTTGACCTTAATTTTTTGGTCTAGAACACACACAAAAATTTTCAGCTCGTTATCTCTTTTCGTTCTTCAGTTATCGTGTTCACAGACGGACGGACAGACGAATAAGGCCGAATTAGGCCATTTTATGAATACCTTTGTGAAGCATTTTTATCAAGGATTAATATTTTCAAGCGTTACAAAGACGGGACTTAATATAATATACCTTGTATATTTACATATACAGGATATAAAAATAGTATGTGTAGTTGTTATGTATACCTACGGGTCCATGGAGACCATGCCTTCATTCGCCTGTCATTTGTATTTCTCATTTTTTTCAACTTTGAGGACTAATTTTGATAAAACTATTGAGTTTATGAAAAAAGTTTTCAAACAAAAGTTGTTTGTTTCAAAGAGAAGAAGATTTTTTGTTAACAAATTTTTTTTCTATCTCCTACGGTTTCAAAGATATAATTTTTCCCCCCTAGCGGAGGGAAACACGTTCCGATTTTGCCCAATAACGAACTTGACCTTACTTTTTTGGTCAAGAATACACAAAAAAATTTTCAGCTCGATATCTCTTTTCGTTTTTGAGTAATCGGCTTCACAGACGGACAGACGGACAGACGGACGGACGGACATGTGAAAAAGGCCGAATTAGGCCATTTTATGAATACCTATGTGAAGCATTTTTGTCAAGGATTAATATTTTCAAGCGTTACAAAGTCGGGACTAAACTTAATATACCTTGTATATTTACAAATATACTGGGTATAAAAATACAAACGAATTGAGAACCATCCTCCTTTTTGAAGTCGGGTTTAAAATAGATATAAATTATTGGATTTGTTCTGTGTATTTACAGAAAAAGCGAAAACTATTGACCGTCTCATTGTTGAGTTATAACAACACAAAGTGAAGCATTTTATAAATAAATATACGTGTATAAGTAAATATATAGTATTTGTATATACGCATGGGCATGTATCGTATGTGTAACGGGTCTACCGTAACAGTCTTGGACAAAAATTATGGCTTATTATGCTATACGTCTCTTCACTTTTATTATACACATACGCTCCACAACTTTTTGACAATGTTGTATCAAGACAACTACCTTAAAACGAGATTGATTGATTAAGAGCTACCGGTGCCTATACGGCAACAGATTGCGCAGCAGAGATAGGTGTTTCCGAACGGACGGGAGTCAGCTACTACGTGACAAAGTGCGAGCGATGCGTTTCACTTGTTTGTTTTTGTTTTCGCCTTCATTTTCGAAATTACAGCCTCTATTATATTTTGTTATCTTACCTTGAATCACCACCATTTCTTATAAAAATTCTGCAGTTATTGGACGGTCAAATGCTTGCACAAAGTGGGCCAATTTGGATGGTTTTATGGGGTAACTCGGTAACTATAAGAGGTAGAAAAAAATGAATGGCACCTTCTCGATCCTTTTTTTGAGACTAATTCATTGGTGTCAACAAAAATTTGCTAGCATCTTTTGTTTGCGAGTTATAAGCAAAAGTTCGATTTTTCGACTTTTAAACAATTGTGAATATCTTGGTTGTTTGTAAAGCTGAATGAACATAATTTTTACATTCTTAAGGCACTTTTTTTGGTATAATCCAGTGGGGTCGTGAAAGTTTGAGAAAAAGGTTGGTTTTCGAGATATGACCTGAAGTCGTGTTTTTTTAAATAGGCAGCATAGTTTGCTATGGCTTAGTTAGAACGGATTTTCTTTCGTCTTTTTAACCATGTATCATTTATCGGGTCGCTTTTCATCTGTCTTAAATAGCCAAAATAGTAATTTCCTAGTTTAATTTTTGCGTTTTTATATTTATTTCTAGGAGGCGATGATTATTTACGATTTTGTTTCCGCCATAAAAATAATAAACTCATTTAATCGTAAATGTAAAAGATGTCTTACGAAAATTACGAGAAATTTGATTAGAAAGCTTTATTCAAAGTAATAACAATTGTGATATTGCATCTGAAATATATTTCAATCGCTATCCACTAAGAAGACAATCTAATAAACGTATTTTCTAAAGCTTAAAAGAAAACCTTATTGATTGTGGGTCTTTGAACAAACCAAGACCCAAAAATTACAAAATCGAAGATGCTGAAGAAACTACTATTTCAGTAATTAATTTCTGTTGCTTTACAAACAACCACAGATATTCACAATTTGTTTAAAAGGAGAAAAATCAAACTTTTGCTTATAACTCGCAAACAAAAGATGCTAGCAAATTTATGTTGACACTGTAGCGGTATCGCTTCTTCATTATTAAATTATTATTGTAATTTTGTTCATCATTTTTAGTTGTTGCATAACAACTATAACTTCCCCCTATTATCACGGTTGCTTTGAATGTTAACAACTATAATTTACATATTAAAATATATAATATTTCATAAATCAAATCAATAAAGATCATATATATCTTTCACATATATTTATTATTTATTTAAATAATAATTATTTATTATATCAATCTTCTACCTCTACAACACCAACGAATTCGTCTCAAAAAAAGAGATCAAAAATGTGCTATCCATTTTTTTGTATATTTTATAGTTACCGAGTTACCCCATGAAACCATGGAAATTGACCCACTCTGTACCCTTGGTCGACAAAAGTCAATGTCATTTTATTAAATTTTATAGTGGATTTATCACTTATTCTTTCGGTTTTCGAATACAAGTTGTTCATTATGTTCTACTTACTTTTTTTCAACACAATACGTAATATTTCTTAACCCCTTTCAGATGTGGTGTTCCACTTATGTTTCTTAGCGATCAGATATTTTTATTTCTTTATTTTATAAAAATTTGTTATTACGATTAAAGAGCATGATTTAATGCGGTCGTCAGATGTCGTTTAAACCGACAATAGGGAATATGCATGAAAATTTGTTTTCACATTTATTTTCAGAATATGAAAATACTGTTAATACTGTAATAATATTTATAAACGAAATTAAAATCCGACAAATATCAAGGAAGCTATAAGGTTTTAAAGATTATTATCTATCTCTTTCTTGCAAAAATACTAAAAACGGAGTTTTACGTGTATTTTAAATGGTGAAAGTGTAATATGACGTCACATAACATATCAAGAGGGCTATCACCCTCTTTGTCTAATCGGGAATTTCAATCATTCATATCTCGCTTATTTTTAAAGTTATTTAAAAAGTAATTTTACCTTGATATTTGTCAAGTAAACATGCTTCAATTCAAGTCAAAAAAAATTTTCATGCATATTCCCTATTTCGGTTTAAATAGTATTGAACCCGAGAGATACCTGGCAATATGGAATTTTGTAAATTATTACCAGGTATAGAACAAGATTGTGCAAAAAAAAAATTCCGGCGACATAATTATGCCCTCTTATGTATATGGCTGATATTGGTGCCACCTTTAGAAAATAAACTTGCAATTCTTTTCAAAAAGTTTCAATATGACCTCCTCAACTTTAACAAACTATTTGTATATGTGGAATGTGTTTGTATGTTTGTTTGTCCTTTACTGAATTAATTTTGTTTTATTATACGCATAAAATGTCTCATCATCGTACAAAAATCTCCGTTAAGCTAGCAGAACAAAGTACCGAAATTACCCGCTTTAATTGAAATTTTTGCGAAACATAAAAAGCACAAAAATGTTAATTGCAGCACATAATTAGGACTTAATTTTGGTAGGTAGTAAATTCATTTTCGGGACTATACAACCGATGCTCCGCTGTCTAGATGTTAAGATAGCCGAGCACTTTTAATTTTTTTTCAATTACCGCCGAAACTAAAAAAGGGAAAAATTTTAATTGGAGCACATAATTAGCACTTAATTTTGGTACGTAGTAAATTCATTTTCGGTACTTTACAATCGATAATCTGCTGTCTTGATGTTAAGCTAGCCGAGCACTCTTAATTTTCAATTACCGCCGAAACTAAAAAAGGGCAAAAATTTTAATTGCAGCATATAAATAGCACGTAATTCTGGTAGGTAGTAAATTCATTTTCGGTACTTTATAACCGATGCTCTGCTGTCTTGATGTTAAGCTAGCAGAACACTTTTAATTTTCAATTACCGCCGAAACTAAAAAAGGGCAAAAATTTTAATTGCAGCATATAAATAGCACGTAATTCTGGTAGGTAGTAAATTCATTTTCGGTACTTTATAACCGATGCTCTGCTGTCTTGATGTTAAGCTAGCAGAACACTTTTAATTTTCAATTACCGCCAAAACTAAAAAATGGCAAAAATTTTAATTGCAGCACATAACTAGCACGTAATTCTGGTAGGTAGTAAATTCATTTTCGGTACTTTATAACCGATGCTCTGCTGTCTTGATGTTAAGCTAGCAGAACACTTTTAATTTTCAATTACCGCCGAAACTAAAAAAGGGCAAAAATTTTAATTGGAGCACATAATTAGCACTTAATTCTGGTAGGTAGTAAATTCATTTTCGGTACTTTATAACCGATGCTCTGCTGTTTTGATGTTAAGCTAGCAGAACACTTTTAATTTTCAATTACCGCCGAAACTAAAAAAGAGCAAAAATTTTAATTGCAGCACATAATTAGCTCGTAATTCTGGTAGGTAGTAAATTAATTTTCAGTGCTTTATAACCGATGCTCTGCTGTCTTGATGTTAAGCTAGCAGAACACTTTAAATTTTCAATTACCGCCGAAACTAAAAAAGGGCAAAAATTTTAATTGCAGTACAAAATTAGCTCATAATTCTGGTAGGTAGTAAATTAATTCTCGGTGCTTTATAACCGATGCTCTGCTGTGTTGATTTTAAGCTAGCCGAGCACTTTTAATTTTCAATTACCGCCGAAACTAAAAAAGGGCAAAAATTTTAGTTGCAGCACATATTTAGCACATAATTCTGGTACGTAGTAAATTCATTTTCGGTACTTTGCTCTGCTAGCTTAACAGAGGTCGTACAAAATACATGTGTCGCTGTTAGTGTCGCTGTCTTCTTTATCGTTCTGCTGTGATGTTTGGTGTTATATCCACAAAAAAAAAAACAGTAAACGCTAGCCGGAGTTGAGTATGCATAAATAAAACACCCGAATAAAAGTTGTCTTTACATAATATTAACTTAAAGTATTTCCAAACTATTATTAGGTTGTCAAGAACTTCACGAAATTCACAATATTAGTAAAATGAGGCCTCAGAAATCAGCTGATTTTTTTGTGAAAATATCACCATGGTGTTTTTGAGAAAATCGTTACGTAAGTTGGAGAAATTGAACATGCAGCTTCATAAACATGGTCAAATAAAATGTACGATTCCGACTGGTTTTACTTCGAACTTCGAACTTCGAACATACTTTCCTCAATTCCTAAGAAGTATTTTCCCTTAAAACTTTGGGAGAATGACCATCGGGTTGTTAAGTTTTTTGATGAAATATGCATAAAAAAGTGCAGTTTTTTCATGTACCCAGCAGAAGGTTAATTTTTATGGTTCAGTTGGCATTCTGAGTGCCGGCGCGCTGTTTGAAAGTCGTTTGAAATTATATACTAGTATATGTATGATGACTAGTATATGTATAGTATATTATGTGACGAATGGGAACACTGACGACAACGGACAGCTGTTTTCAACAACGCGCAGGAGTACCAACATATTTTTTACGCATATAATTTTTATATAGTTCTTTTCGCGTGGGTTTGCCCGATCAGCTGATATAGTTTGAAAATACTGTACGCTGCCCGGTGGTAACTCGGCCAGATATTGTTTAAACTGGCATTGTTTAAATTAAAAGACAGAAACATTTTTGCAATTAAATTTTTTAAAGATATTCTTTGGTATAATATCAACATTAATTTATTACCGACATATTGATCGTGTTCAGAACAACTAAGTTCTTCTTAAACTAAGTAGGCAACTTAATATATCAAATTAAGTTTTTCCTCAGGACACTTGACAAATACTTGACATTGGCGAATCATCCACTCCGTTTAGTGACTTCTATTCAAGGAAAACAAATTTTCAAAAATTTTGACGTTAAAAAATTAATTTCAATCTGAATTATCAATAAATTGTAAAATTACGAGTCGACATAAATCTGGACGTATTGGACGTGAAAAATTTGACGTAATACCAATAGTTTACGAGATATATGAGAAAAACTGATTTTCGATAGTTTTGAACTTCAATAAATTTTTTTGCACGCGTGAGGATTTTTTACCATATTTTCATAGTGCCAAAACGATGATATTTTTGTTTGCAAATTTTCGACGAGTATTTTTAAGAGGTAAAATTACTATTTGATTGGGTCAATATATACATAATTTAGTTGTTCAAATTGTCGCGTGCTTACTGCCATTAAGCTTACGAGAAAGTAGTTTACGAGATAATTGAGAAAAACCAATTTTTGCAATCTTTGACCATCAATAAATTTTTTTCACGGGTTTTTTTTATATGGACGTTTTCCCGTGTTTTCATTGTCTAGAAAACAAATTTCAATGATATAATTTTTTGACAAAAAAACGTCAATAATTTCGATATTGAGTAGATTGAGGGGTAGCTTTGATTGGTGGTTCTGTGTCATCTTAATTCCGAGCCTAATTTTTATAATTTTCATTTTCGATACCATCAACCCTAAGTTCATTCTCAACATAAATTCAATCATATTGTGGAGGCCCCGAGACTCCAGCCCCTTTTACCCTCCCCTTAATCCGGCCCTGTCTATAGTACAAACGAAAAAACAACTACCAGAAAAATATCATACATAAAATAAATGGATAATGCTTTGGATATTTTGTTTTTTTGTTAGTTATTTTAGTGTCTTTTATATATATACATATATAATAAATATATATATACATATATATATATATATATATATACATATATATATATATATATATATATATATATATATATATATATATATATATATATATATATATATATATATATATATATATATATATATATTATATATATATATATATGTGTGTGTATATAAATATAGTTTTTTGTTGTTGGCAATGTTTCCACAACTACATAATATACTTTTACTTTATGTAACCGACCACTATATATGGACTGTGCGATTCTACATGACATGGTATAGACCAGAGATGCCATCCTGAGGATTGACTTCGTGTCAATCATAATACCAAAATATCCCAGGTAGTTCAGTGCAGGGATGTTGCGGATATTGACATTCGCATCCGTATCCGTAATAATCAATGCTTTTTACAGTTTCTGACTTAACTGACAGTGGCGGATTTATATTCGATGCCGTCCTTGGCCCCCCGTCCGATTTGGCACCCATTTTGCTTTCTGGTAGTGATTATTATAATAAAACATTTAATTTGTAAATTAAGAAATATTATATTTTGTGGTTTATTTATTTAAACGTAATAATAAATTTAATTAAGAGTACACAATAAATATATTTTTCATGACTTATCACATATCACATATCACATTAACTTCTTTTTTTTTGCTTTAGTATATTAATAATCTTAAAACGATTTATGACCTTTTTTTATTTGACCTAAATATTTTATTTGTCCTATGTATTTATTGGAAAATACCAGTAAATGTTCATTAGAAATTGATTTGACTTGATTTGACAGATCTGACAATAAACTATGTTTTGTTACCACGTATAAGTGTACTAGTTTTCAAAATATGGTGGCAAAAACAAACCTAACAAAATAGTGCTAATTTTCTTACAAATTTATTCAAACGTCCTTCAAAACCATCTTTTTTAATGCAAATATATAAACTGCATATTTCAAATAATATTTCTAAACATTATTTATTATGGTGATTACTTTAATAATATATTAAAATAATATATTAGTTATTATAATTTTAAGTACAAAAAATTATGTTCTTCATAAGACGCCATGTTGATTTTTAATCGATATTTACTCTTTGAAATGATCGTTAACAGGTTGAAAAATTTTTGAGGGAGGATGACTACTGAATTGAGCTATTCAATTCACTAAAAAAAATTTTTTATCTACTATCAAGCCTCATGCATTAACGTCCTTAAGATAGTTTAACACTTAATAATTACTTTTTACAATTCACAATTCAACACTATTTGGAATATTTTACTGAAATTTGTTTATATATTCATAGCAAAATTAAATCAAATGGGTTTTTAAATTTGAATCGTTCATTGATTGTTTTCATCTGTAAAATTTTGGCATCCATAAAATTTTGGCGCCTATAAAATTTTGCTGCTTTATGTCCAAGCGTAAATCCACCACTTCCATCTGATCATTTAAAATAGTTATCATTTATACATTTTTGAAGTGAAACTTCTTTACGCGCACCTCTCAAATTCATACAGAATATATATATATATTTTAAATACAGAGAGTGAATTGGTAAAAAAACGTGATGTCATCACTTTGGAATGCAACGAAATTGCGAACTGTTTCTTTTCACTGTCTACTCCAGACATATATTGTTGTGTGCGCACTCAGAAAAACTTGGGAAATTTATGATGGAAAGACTTAAAGCACAGAACAAAGAACCAAAGTTGTTCAATTTTATTTTGAAAGTCAGCATTCGATTATTCAGACACAAAGATCATATCGAAATTTCTTTCATGTTCGAAATATGGGGCATATGGGGGATCCAAAATAAAAAAATAATTGTTGAAGATCACTTAGATCTACAGTATGGTGTGGAATAAGTTCAGAAAGATTGGACCATATTTTCTCGATAAAGATGAACAAGTCGGTTAATGTGAATGGCCAGAATGGCAATGGCAAATCCAGAGTTGTAGTTCCAACAAGATGGAGCTACAACTCACAAGCTCGTCCAACTTTGGCTCTTCTGCACGAAATTTTTGGCGATCGAATAATATCACGTTTTTCTGATTTTAACTGGCCAATAAGCCAAGAACCATCTAAGAAATAATATCCGAGAAAAAGTTAGGGCGCTAGAACCTGAAATTCTAAGACAAGTTATGGAAATCGCTCTGGAAAGAGCACGTCAGGTCGAAGCAAACAATGGGCACCATTTGAAAGATATTATCTTCAAAACATAATGTGAACATATTTCCAAACTGTAGTCTAAATTTTAATAAATACCAACGTTAAATAAAATCAGAAAGAAAAAAAGTTATTCATTAAATAAATCATAAAGTTATTTATGCCCCACCTTGTACATACATTCTAATTCTTTACTCTAAAACAATTCGTATTGTCTATACACCTAGCTACTACGTGGCGAATTTTTTTGATTTGGAATGAAATGAAAAGAAATAAATAAATCAACTGGTACTGTAGAGTTAGTTTACTGTCTACAATATTTGTTTTATGTAAAACAATATTCATATATTCAAGATTTACAATTCGAACAGAACCAGTGAATTTTCTTTTTGAATTATCTATAAAAGTATACAACAAAAACATTTTTATAACAATACATATTTATTTAACTATTTTATCAGGCATTTAACAAACTTGTATTATACAGGATATTCACCAGCCAAGTAGCTGCGCTTGTAAAGGCGTTGGGTGTACTTGGAACTGGGAAGTTATCAGTTCGAATCCCGACATCGACAGTTTGTCAATTATTCAAAATAAGAGGGGCGGTTAATTGACTAAACTGTCAGCGTAAGGAAAAAACGAAGTAACCGGCTATACTTGAGAAGCATAGTTTCCATCAAAGTCGGCTGCAGCCGCAAATATCCTACCAATTCCGAGTCCACACACAAAATTCCTTGTCCTCCACTCACATCCTCACATCCTTAGGCAACACAATAGACCATATGTCCCAAGTGTGTCCCGTCCAGGATAGCCTCTACAATCTATCTATCTAGAGCACGGTAGTGCGCACACCACAGCTCACGCTGCAGTTTTCACCAAACACTCTGTATATATGAGATGATTACTTTCTAAGCTATTGAAAACCGAACACAAAATATTTTTTAGAAACTTATATAATATTATAATATCTTTTGGACGAGTAAAGTTATTCGTAAGTATTATATAATATTATAAACACTATGTTTAGTTTACATCTTCGCATAGTAGATCTCCCACGAGTATGAGAGAGTACATATGTATATATTAAGCAATGTGTATGAGAAGGAGATCTTATATGTTTGATAAACAATATATTTTTCACAACTGTTCGAGTGGTCACCAACAACTCAAACCTATAAGTCCTCCTTCTCATACACATTGCTTAATGAATACGTATGTACTCTCTCATACTCGTTATTAATATTATTCACTATTTTGAAAAATATGCTTGTTTATCAAACCCATAAGGTCTCCTTCTCATACACATTGCTTAATGTATACATATGTACTCTCTCATACTCGTGGGAGATCTTTTATACAAAGATGTGAACTAAACAGACGGTATATACATCGTGTAACTGAGTAACCGTGTTTTTATTAATTTAAAATAATAATTCTAATTTGTTAATATTAGATAAACGAGTTTTATGTTATATTTAAAAAATTATTCTTATTTTTTTTAATTATAAAAAAGTATTTTATTTAAATTAAAAGAATAAATATAATATAAATTAAAAATACAATAATTAAATAAAAACACGGTTTCACAGTTACAAAGTATATATATATATATATATATATATATATATATATATATATATATATATATATATATATATATATATATATATATATATATATGTAAAGCGTTACTTAACGCTGCGTTAAGAATCGCTTCGTTTTAACTAAAGCTTTTAAAAACGGGTAAATTTGTTCATCTTTGAAACCGTAAGAGATAGAAAGAAAATTAAAAGAATCAGATAAAAATGGCTTTGATTTGAGGATTGAAATGAGATATAAAAGAAAGTTGTGTACAATAGCTATCATTTAGAGCAGTGGTTCTCAACCTTTGTTTTGTCGTGGCACACTTTTCAAACGATTTCAATATTTGACGGCACACAAAGAAAAAGATAAGTTTAAACGTTGTTTACTTATCTATAATACACTGTGTAAAATAATCTATGATAATAAGAATACTTTTAATGAGAAAGTTGAGCTTGAAGTTAATTTCATTTATATTTGGTCGTAAAAATGACAATGCTACACTCATATCGTCTTCTACATTTAACAGTCTCGATCTTTTTTTCGTTTTAATTTGTGTTAATACTTAAGTATATACATTTCTAAAATTTGGCGGCACACAAAACTAACGCGGAAGAGAATCACTGGTTTAGAGTATCAAATATATTTTATTTATGGATTTTTTGAGAAAAACTGTCCTTTCCCACGATTCTCTATCACCGAGAATAAAAATATAAGTAAAATTGCCTGAAGTGAAAAATTATAGATCGAAAAAAATTGAATTTAATAACGTTGAAAAACCATGCTAAACTGAATAATAATATTTTCGTATACATATTTTTATGCGCGCAATTTTGCTTGTTTTATAAAATGGCAATATTGTCCTAGTTAGACTAAACATATTTTTTTATTATAGTGATCCAGTATTAGGACCACTAAAACTGGGCCACTATATGAAAGAATACCTACTGGGTTTTTTGTATGATGTTTTATAACCATTAATGACTCGAACAAAATAATAGAACTAAAACATTACCGATATATATTTATATATATATGACGTCCCGTAAGTCAAGGGCACAACTGAAGGTATGGATATAAAATTGAATTCTGAGTTATGTTCTTAGAAAAGTGAAAAGTCCTTAGTTATGTTCGTGACCTACGAGCTACCCTGTATATACCCCGTATACAATCTGTGTAGTATATATAATCATACTACACACATTTATTCCAAAATAAAAATTTCTTTGAAAGTAATTTGCTTTTTTTTGTGTGTGATATGAAAAAAAAAATTTCATTTCTCTTCGTCGTTTTTTTTTATTCTGTGCGATGTTGTTGATAAAACATGATGTGTGATGTGATATCGAGTCTGATGAAGAGTGAGTGAGATAGCGGCACATATTTTAGTCTAAAATAGATACAGGATGTGTCGCTAGAAATTAAATGTATTTGTAACATGCTCAGGGCACAAAATCAGGATAGAGAGCTGATTTCGATGAGTCAGTTTTTCAAAAATTTCTTTCTACATGGTTGAAAACCACCATAATTAAAAATTTTATATATATATATATATATATATATATATATATATATATATATTTATATATCTATATATATATATATATATTTAGATATATTTATATATATATCTCTATATATATATATATATATATATATATACATTATTACCCTATTTATATATATAGGGTGAATTGAACCTGCCGCATATAAGCACACAACATCGAATAGAAGTCGATAAATTGAAACGAAACGAAGACCACACGTGATTGGCTCAAAGAACAAACGACGAACAATTAATTTAAAATAATAAAAGTAAAAATATCAAAAAACATAACATAAACATTTTTTTTTTAACATAAATATTACTTTATTATTGAAATACGAGTATACATGTTCACCTAATATACTACATCGTATATATATATTGTCCATCGATGCTCTCCATCGGTCCAGATTTGATTATTTATTCACACATTGTTTTGAGTGCTGTGATTTTTACCATATCTTTGAGCCAATCACGAGTGGTCTTCGTTTTGTTTCAATTTATCGATACCTATTGGATGTTGTTGAAGAATGTGAAGATCGTGGAAGGAACTGGAGGTGTATGCAAATATGTGGAAGGTTCAATTCTCCCTATATATATATATATATATATATATATATATATATATATATATATATATATATATATATATATATATATATATATATATATATATACATATATAGGGTGAATTGAACCTGCCGCATATAAGCACACACCTCCTTCCACGATCTTCACATGTATGCATACCCAAGTATACACGCTCGGCTACTTGGACTTGTCAATACATCCCCATACTTATATTCATTAACTTTTTCGGAAGCGAGCGCCACTCTATATATATATACATATATATATATATATATATATATGTGTATAAAATGTTGTGTGAAAATTTCTCTATCGCGCATGCTTTACGTTTATTTTCAATATAAGGGGATGCATAAATATACTATACACATTTTCACTACAAACATGTATTTGTGTACCGGAATATCATCATTGGGATAAATATCTATCTTCAGCTTCTGGATATTTTAGTTGTCATCAAAGTGTTGTTACCGATCATTGTTAGACCGTGTTTTCCGTCGTTCATCCGTCGTTTACGTACGCGCGTGTATACAATCCATTCTACATTTTGTGTTTTGAACGAAGCACAAACGAATTGAAACTTATTTAATAACACACATTTTTACGTTGTGTATCAGAAGTTCGTCGGAGCAAAAGAGATCAAATAATGTGATTTTGTGTGAAATATTATTTATTTTTTTTTGATTATTATATGAACACGTCAGTCAGTTGTCTGTCGCGGTTGTGTCGTTCGCATATTTGTAATCATCTGCAGTCCATGCGTGTTGTTTCTTCGTAAATCATATTTTTATTTTGTTTTTGGGTAAGTTTGTATAAATCTTATTTGCTACATTTTTTTTTTGCTGATATAAAATATACAAGGTGGCGAGAAAGTGCATTCACGATTTTAAATTTAAACAAAAACAAGTAATGTAACAACTAACTGAGTTAATTGTTTGAATACCCAGTATATACTGAGTTGTATATACTTAGTATTGTTAATATTTCTGCCTATCCAATGTTTATAAATTATGAATTATCAAAAAATCAGCACTGTTGCTGGTTTCGTTCAGAAGATATTTCGGGGTCAAATTATCTATGATATTTCCTGTAGTAATAGCACTGTAAGTGAGAATGCCAAATGTCCCTTAAACTCGGCCTTGCGCTCTACCGTGCTCTAGATTTGTAAATGTTTGTTTTGTATTAATAATTAATATTGAAACAGTAAAAATGTTCATGCATTTAAAAAATTTGATATTAATGTTCTTGCGATTTTTATATATTTAAATATTGAGTTATATAATTGAGTTATACAACGCGACCGTCTGTTAACGCAAAGCGTTGGTCATCGCGAGCCTTTAGGCGACGCGAAAAGGTAGTCAACGCGAAGATTTAGAAAATTAACGGAAAGCGTTGGTAAACGTAAAGCGTTGGTAAACGGAAGAGTTGGTCAATGAGAAGCGTTAGTTATCCAAAGCGGAGCGTCAAAGATTCGCGAAGCGTGATTTCACGCGAATCGTTAACCAACGAGAAACGTAAGCTTAATTGAACCATAAGTAAGCCAACGCGAAGCGTTGGTTAAAGAGAAGCGTTAGTTAGTCAAAGCGAAGCGCCGGAGAGTTGCTTTGGTGATTCGCGAAGCGTGATTTTACGCAAATCGTAAAATTATCGTTGGTAAACGATAAGCGTTAACCCACGCGAAACGTAAGCTTAAGTAAACCGTAAGTCATCTAAGCGTTGGTCAGCGAAGCGTTGGTCATGAGAAGCGTTAGTCAATAGAAAGCGTAAGGTAAACGCGAAGCGTTAGTTAATCAACGCGAAGCGTTTGTTAATCAACACAAAGCATTAGTTAATCATCACGAAGCGTTAGTAAATCAACGCGAAGCGTTATATAAACAACGCGAAGCGTTAGTTAGTCAGCGCGAATCGTTGGTTAATCAACGCGAAGCGTTTGTTAATCAACTCGAAGCTTTAGTTAATCAACACGAAGCGTTAGTTAATCAACGCGAAGCGTTAGTAAATCAACGTGAAGCGTTAGTTAGTCAACTTGAAGCGTTAGTTAATCAACGCGAAGCGTTAGTTAATCAACGCGAAGCGTTAGTAAATCAACGCGAAGCGTTAGATAAACAACGCGAAGCGTTAGTTAGTCAACGCGAAGCGTTAGTAAGTCAACGCGAAGCGTTAGTTAGTCAACGCGAAGCGTTAGTTAGTCAACGCGAAGCGTTAGTTAGTCAACGCGAATCGTTGGATAATCAACGCGAAGCGTTTGTTAATCAACACGAAGAGTTAGTTAACTAACGCGAAGCGTTAGTTAATCAACGTGAAGCTCTAGTTTATCAACGCGAAGCGTTAGTTAATCAACGCGAAGCGTTAGTTAATCAGCGCGAAGCGTTAGGTAATCAACGCGAAGCGTTAGTTTATCAACGCGAAGCCTTAGTCAATCAACGCGAAGCGTTAGTCAACGCTAAGCGTTAGTTAATCAACGCGAACCGTTGGATAATCAACGCGAAGCGTTAGTTAATCAACGCGAAGCATTAGTTAATCAACGTGAAGCGCTAGTTAATCAACGCGAAGCGTTAGTTAATCAACGCGAAGCGTTAGTAAATCAACGCGAAGGGTAAGATAAACAACGCGAAGCGTTAGTTAATCAACGCGAAGCAAAGCGTTGGTCATCGCGAGCCTTTAGGCGACGCGAAAAGGTAGTCAACGCGAAGATTTAGAAAATTAACGGAAAGCGTTGGTAAACGTAAAGCGTTGGTAAACGGAAGAGTTGGTCAATGAGAAGCGTTAATTATCCAAAGCGGAGCGTCAAAGATTCGCGAAGCGTGATTTCACGCGAATCGTTAACCAACGAGAAACGTAAGCTTAATTGAACCATAAGTAAGCCAACGCGAAGCGTTGGTTAAAGAGAAGCGTTAGTTAGTCAAAGCGAAGCGCCGGAGAGTTGCTTTGGTGATTCGCGAAGCGTGATTTTACGCAAATCGTAAAATTATCGTTGGTAAACGATAAGCGTTAACCCACGCGAAACGTAAGCTTAAGTAAACCGTAAGTCATCTAAGCGTTGGTCAGCGAAGCGTTGGTCATGAGAAGCGTTAGTCAATAGAAAGCGTAAGGTAAACGCGAAGCGTTAGTTTATCAACGCGAAGCGTTAGTTAATCAACGCGAAGCGTAAGATAAACAACGCGAAGCGTTAGTTAATAAGCTCGAAGCGTTAGTTAGTCAACGCGAAGCGTTGGATTATCACCCGGAGCGTTAGTTTATCAACGCGAAGCGTTATTAAATCAACGTGAAGCGTTAGTTAATCAACGCGAAGGGTTAGTTAATCAACGCGAAGCGTTAGTTAATCAACGCGAAGCGTTAGTTAATCAACGCGAAGCGTTAGTTAATCAACGCGAAGCGTTAGTAAATCAACGCGAAGCGTTATATAAACAACGCGAAGCGTTAGTTAGTCAGCGCGAATCGTTGGTTAATCAACGCGAAGCGTTTGTTAATCAACTCGAAGCTTTAGTTAATCAACACGAAGCGTTAGTTAATCAACGCGAAGCGTTAGTAAATCAACGTGAAGCGTTAGTTAGTCAACTTGAAGCGTTAGTTAATCAACGCGAAGCGTTAGTTAATCAACGCGAAGCGTTAGTAAATCAACGCGAAGCGTTAGATAAACAACGCGAAGCGTTAGTTAGTCAACGCGAAGCGTTAGTAAGTCAACGCGAAGCGTTAGTTAGTCAACGCGAAGCGTTAGTTAGTCAACGCGAAGCGTTAGTTAGTCAACGCGAATCGTTGGATAATCAACGCGAAGCGTTTGTTAATCAACACGAAGAGTTAGTTAACTAACGCGAAGCGTTAGTTAATCAACGTGAAGCTCTAGTTTATCAACGCGAAGCGTTAGTTAATCAACGCGAAGCGTTAGTTAATCAGCGCGAAGCGTTAGGTAATCAACGCGAAGCGTTAGTTTATCAACGCGAAGCCTTAGTCAATCAACGCGAAGCGTTAGTCAACGCTAAGCGTTAGTTAATCAACGCGAACCGTTGGATAATCAACGCGAAGCGTTAGTTAATCAACGCGAAGCATTAGTTAATCAACGTGAAGCGCTAGTTAATCAACGCGAAGCGTTAGTTAATCAACGCGAAGCGTTAGTAAATCAACGCGAAGGGTAAGATAAACAACGCGAAGCGTTAGTTAATCAACGCGAAGCAAAGCGTTGGTCATCGCGAGCCTTTAGGCGACGCGAAAAGGTAGTCAACGCGAAGATTTAGAAAATTAACGGAAAGCGTTGGTAAACGTAAAGCGTTGGTAAACGGAAGAGTTGGTCAATGAGAAGCGTTAATTATCCAAAGCGGAGCGTCAAAGATTCGCGAAGCGTGATTTCACGCGAATCGTTAACCAACGAGAAACGTAAGCTTAATTGAACCGTAAGTAAGCCAACGCGAAGCGTTGGTTAAAGAGACGCGTTAGTTAGTCAAAGCGAAGCGCCGGAGAGTCGCTTTGGTGATTCGCGAAGCGTGATTTTACGCAAATCGTAAAATTATCGTTGGTAAACGATAAGCGTTAACCCACGCAAAACGTAAGCTTAAGTAAACCGTAAGTCATCCAAGCGTTGGTCAGCGAAGCGTTGGTCATGAGAAGCGTTAGTCAATAGAAAGCGTAAGGTAAACGCGAAGCGTTAGTTAATCAACGCGAAGCGTTTGTTAATCAACACAAAGCATTAGTTAATCATCGCGAAGCGTTAGTTTATCAACGCGAAGCGTTAGTTAATCAACGCGAAGCGTAAGATAAACAACGCGAAGCGTTAGTTAATGAACGCGAAGCGTTAGTTAGTCAACGCGAAGCGTTGGATTATCAACGCGAAGCGTTAGTTAATCAACGCGAAGCGTTAGTTAACCAACGCGAAGCGTTAGTTAATCAACGCGAAGCGTTAGTAAATCAACGCGAAGCGTTAGATAAACAACGCGAAGCGTTAGTTAGTCAACGCGAAGCGTTAGTAAGTCAACGCGAAGCGTTAGTTAGTCAACGCGAAGCGTTAGTTAGTCAACGCGAATCGTTGGATAATCAACGCGAAGCGTTTGTTAATCAACACGAAGAGTTAGTTAATCAACGCGAAGCGTTAGTTAATCAACGTGAAGCGTTAGTTAGTCAACTTGAAGCGTTAGTTAATCAACGCGAAGGGTTAGTTAATCAACGCGAAGCGTTAGTTAATCAACGCGAAGCGTTAGTTAATCAACGCGAAGCGTTAGTAAATCAACGCGAAGCGTTAGTTAGTCAACGCGAAGCGTTAGTAAGTCAACGCGAAGCGTTAGTTAGTCAACGCGAAGCGTTAGTTAATCAACGCGAATCGTTGGATAATCAACGCGAAGCGTTTGTTAATCAACACGAAGAGTTAGTTAACTAACGCGAAGCGTTAGTTAATCAACGAGAAGCGTTAGTTTATCAACGCGAAGCGTTAGTTAATCAACGCGAAGCGTTAGGTAATCAGCGCGAAGCGTTAGTTAATCAACGCGAAGCGTTAGTTTATCAACGCGAAGCCTAAGTCAATCAACGCGAAGCGTTAGTCAACGCGAAGCGTTAGTTAATCAACGCGAACCGTTGGATAATCAACGCGAAGCGTTAGTTAATCAACGCGAAGCATTAGTTAATCAACGTGAAGCGCTAGTTAATCAACGCGAAGCGTTAGTTAATCAACGCGAAGCGTTAGTAAATCAACGCGAAGGGTAAGATAAACAACGCGAAGCGTTAGTTAATCAACGCGAAGCAAAGCGTTGGTCATCGCGAGCCTTTAGGCGACGCGAAAAGGTAGTCAACGTGAAGATTTAGAAAATTAATGGAAAGCGTTGGTAAACGTAAAGCGTTGGTAAACGGAAGAGTTGGTCAATGAGAAGCGTTAGTTATCCAAAGCGGAGCGTCAAAGATTCGCGAAGCGTGATTTCACGCAAATCGTTAACCAACGAGAAACGTAAGCTTAATTGAACCATAAGTAAGCCAACGCGAAGCGTTGGTTAAAGAGACGCGTTAGTTAGTCAAAGCGAAGCGCCGGAGAGTCGCTTTGGTGATTCGCGAAGCGTGATTTTACGCAAATCGTAAAATTATCGTTGGTAAACGATAAGCGTTAACCCACGCGAAACGTAAGCTTAAGTAAACCGTAAGTCATCCAAGCGTTGGTCAGCGAAGCGTTGGTCATGAGAAGCGTTAGTCAATAGAAAGCGTAAGGTAAACGCAAAGCGTTAGTTAATCAACGCGAAGCGTTAGTTAATCAACGCGAAGCGTTTGTTAATCAACACAAAGCATTAGTTAATCATCGCGAAGCGTTAGTTTATCAACGCGAAGCGTTAGTTAATCAACGCGAAGCGTAAGATAAACAACGCGAAGCGTTAGTTAATGAACGCGAAGCGTTAGTTAGTCAACGCGAAGCGTTGGATTATCAACGCGAAGCGTTAGTTAATCAACGCGAAGCGTTAGTTAATCAACGCGAAGCGTTAGTTAATCAACGCGAAGCGTTAGTTAATCAACGCGAAGCGTTAGTTAATCAACGCGAAGCGTTAGTAAATCAACGCGAAGCGTTAGATAAACAACGCGAAGCGTTAGTTAGTCAACGCGAAGCGTTAGTAAGTCAACGCGTAGCGTTAGTTAGTCAACGCGAAGCGTTGGATAATCATCGCGAAGCGTTTGTTAATCAACACGAAGAGTTAGTTAATCAACGCGAAGCGTTAGTTAATCAACGCGAAGCGTTAGTTAATCAGCGCGAAGCGTTAGTTAATCAACGCGAAGCGTTAGTTTACCAACGCGAAGCCTAAGTCAATCAACGCGAAGCGTTAGTCAACGCGAAGCGTTAGTTAATCAACTCGAACCGTTGGATAATCAACGCGAAGCGTTAGTAAATCAACGTGAAGCGTTAGTTAGTCAACTTGAAGCGTTAGTTAATCAAAGCGAAGCGTTAGTTAATCAACGCGAAGCGTTAGTAAATCAACGCGAAGCGTTAGATAAACAACGCGAAGCGTTAGTTAGTCAACGCGAAGCGTTAGCTAGACAACGCGAATTGTTGGATAATCAACGCGAAGCGTTTGTTAATCAACACGAAGCGTTAGTTAATCAACGCGAAGCGTTAGTTAATCAACGTGAAGCGTTAGTTTATCAACGCGAAGCGTTAGTTAATCAACGCGAAGCGTTAGTTAATCAGCGCGAAGCGTTAGTTAATCAACGCGAAGCGTTAGTTTATCAACGCGAAGCCTTAGTCAATCAACGCGAAGCGTTAGTCAACGCGAAGCCTTAGTTAATCAACGCGAACCGTTGGATAATCAACGCGAAGCGTTAGTTAATCAACGCGAAGCATTTGTTAATCAACGCGAAGCGTTAGTAAATCAACGCGAAGGGTAAGATAAACAACGCGAAGCGTTAGTTAATCAACGCGAAGCGTTAGTTAGTCAACGCGAAGCGTTGGATAATCAACGCGAAGCGTTAGTGCATCAACGCGAAGCGTTAGTTAATCAACGTGAAGCGTTAGTTAATCAACGCGAAGGATTAGTTAATCAACGCGAAGCGTTAGTTAGTCAACGCGAAGCGTTAGTTAATCAACGCGAAGCGTTAGTTAATCAACGCGAAGCGTTAGTAAATCAACGCGAAGCGTTAGTAAATCAACGCGAAGCGTTAGATAAACAACGCGAAGCGTAAGTTAGTCAACGCGAAGCGTTGGATAATCAACGCGAAGCGTTAGTTAATCAACACGAAGCGTTAGTTAATCAACACGAAGCGTTAGTTAAATAACACGAAGCGTTAGTTAATCAACGCGAAGCGTTAGTTAATAAACGTGAAGCGTTAGTATATCAACGCGAAGCGTTAGTTAATCAACGCGAAGCGTTAGTTTATCAGCGCGAAGCGTTAGTTAATCAACGCGAAGCGTTGGTTAATCAACGCGAAGCGTTTGTTTATCAACGCGAAGCCTTAGTCAATCAACGCGAAGCGTTAGTCAGCGCACAACGTTAGTTAATCAACGCGAACCGTTGGATAATCAACGCGAAGCACTAGTTAGTCAACGCGAAGCGTAGTTAATCAACGCGAAGCGTTAGTTAATCAACGCGAAGCGTTAGTAAATCAACGCGAAGCGTATGATAAACAACGCGAAGCGTTTGTTTATCAACGCGAAGCGTTAGTTAGTCAACGCGAAGCGTTGGATAATCAACGCGAAGCGTTAGTTAATCAACGCGAAGTGTTAGTTAATCAACTTGAAGCGTTAGTTAATCAACGCGAAGCGTTAGTTAATCAACGCGAAGCGTTTTATAAAGAACGCGAAGCGTTAGTTAATCAACGCGAAGCGTTAATTAGTCAACGCGAAGCGTTAGTTAATCAACGCGAAGCGTTTGTTTAACAACGCGATGCGTTAGTTAATCAACGCGAAGCGTTAGTTAATCAATGCCAAGCGATAGTTAATCATTGCGAAACGTTAGTTAATCAACGCGAAGCGTTAGTTAATCAACGCCAAGCGATTGTTAATCAATGCGAAACTTCAGTTTATCAACGCAAAGCGTTTGTAAACGCAAAGCGAAATGTAAGCTAAAGCAAACCGTAAATCACCCAACGCGAAGTGTAGCTTAATGAGAAGTGTAAGTCAAAAGGAAGCGTAAGGTCAACGCGAAGCGTTAGTAAACGCCAACTGTTAGCAAAGCTTTTACAAACGCGGAACGTTAGCTGCAGCGAACCATAAGTCAGCCAACGCGAGGCATTAGTTAATCAACACGAAGCGTTAGTTAAATAACACGAAGCGTTAGTTAATCAACGCGAAGCGTTAGTTAATAAACGTGAAGCGTTAGTATATCAACGCGAAGCGTTAGTTAATCAACGCGAAGCGTTAGTTTATCAGCGCGAAGCGTTAGTTAATCAACGCGAAGCGTTGGTTAATCAACGCGAAGCGTTTGTTTATCAACGCGAAGCCTTAGTCAATCAACGCGAAGCGTTAGTCAGCGCACAACGTTAGTTAATCAACGCGAACCGTTGGATAATCAACGCGAAGCACTAGTTAGTCAACGCGAAGCGTAGTTAATCAACGCGAAGCGTTAGTTAATCAACGCGAAGCGTTAGTAAATCAACGCGAAGCGTATGATAAACAACGCGAAGCGTTTGTTAATCAACGCGAAGCGTTAGTTAGTCAACGCGAAGCGTTGGATAATCAACGCGAAGCGTTAGTTAATCAACGCGAAGTGTTAGTTAATCAACGTGAAGCGTTAGTTAATCAACGCGAAGCGTTAGTTAATCAACGCGAAGCGTTGTATAAAGAACGCGAAGCGTTAGTTAATCAACGCGAAGCGTTAATTAGTCAACGCGAAGCGTTAGTTAATCAAAGCGAAGCGTTTGTTTAACAACGCGATGCGTTAGTTAATCAACGCGAAGCGTTAGTTAATCAATGCCAAGCGATAGTTAATCATTGCGAAACGTTAGTTAATCAACGCGAAGCGTTAGTTAATCAACGCCAAGCGATTGTTAATCAATGCGAAACTTCAGTTTATCAACGCAAAGCGTTTGTAAACGCAAAGCGAAATGTAAGCTAAAGCAAACCGTAAATCACCCAACGCGAAGTGTAGCTTAATGAGAAGTGTAAGTCAAAAGGAAGCGTAAGGTCAACGCGAAGCGTTAGTAAACGCCAACTGTTAGCAAAGCTTTTACTAACGCGGAACGTTAGCTGCAGCGAACCATAAGTCAGCCAACGCGAGGCGTTAGTTAATCAACACGAAGCGTTAGTTAAATAACACGAAGCGTTAGTTAATCAACGCGAAGCGTTAGTTAATAAACGTGAAGCGTTAGTATATCAACGCGAAGCGTTAGTTAATCAACGCGAAGCGTTAGTTTATCAGCGCGAAGCGTTAGTTAATCAACGCGAAGCGTTGGTTAATCAACGCGAAGCGTTTGTTTATCAACGCGAAGCCTTAGTCAATCAACGCGAAGCGTTAGTCAGCGCACAACGTTAGTTAATCAACGCGAACCGTTGGATAATCAACGCGAAGCACTAGTTAGTCAACGCGAAGCGTAGTTAATCAACGCGAAGCGTTAGTTAATCAACGCGAAGCGTTAGTAAATCAACGCGAAGCGTATGATAAACAACGCGAAGCGTTTGTTAATCAACGCGAAGCGTTAGTTAGTCAACGCGAAGCGTTGGATAATCAACGCGAAGCGTTAGTTAATCAACGCGAAGTGTTAGTTAATCAACGTGAAGCGTTAGTTAATCAACGCGAAGCGTTAGTTAATCAACGCGAAGCGTTGTATAAAGAACGCGAAGCGTTAGTTAATCAACGCGAAGCGTTAATTAGTCAACGCGAAGCGTTAGTTAATCAACGCGAAGCGTTTGTTTAACAACGCGATGCGTTAGTTAATCAACGCGAAGCGTTAGTTAATCAATGCCAAGCGATAGTTAATCATTGCGAAACGTTAGTTAATCAACGCGAAGCGTTAGTTAATCAACGCCAAGCGATTGTTAATCAATGCGAAACTTCAGTTTATCAACGCAAAGCGTTTGTAAACGCAAAGCGAAATGTAAGCTAAAGCAAACCGTAAATCACCCAACACGAAGTGTAGCTTAATGAGAAGTGTAAGTCAAAAGGAAGCGTAAGGTCAACGCGAAGCGTTAGTAAACGCCAACTGTTAGCAAAGCTTTTACTAACGCGGAACGTTAGCTGCAGCGAACCATAAGTCAGCCAACGCGAGGCGTTGGTCAATAAGAAGCGTTAGTTATGCAAAGCGAAGCTTCATTGGTACGCGAAGCGTTATGCCAAGCGAATAATTAACCAACGCAAAGCGTTAACCAACGCGAAACGTAAGCTTAATGTTAACTTTAATGAAACGTAAGTCAGCGAAGCGTTGGTCAATGAGTAGCGTCAGTCAATAGGAAGCGTCAGATCAACGCAAAGCGTTTGTTAATCAACGCAAACCGTAAGTCAGCCAACGTGAAGCGTTGGTCGATGAGAACCGTTAGTCAATAGGAAGTGTTAGGTTACCGCGAAACTTTAGTAAACGCAATGCGTTTACTAATGCGAAACGTAAGCTAAAGCGAACTGTTAGTGAGCCAATAAGAACCGTTAATCAGTAAGAATTGTTCGGTCAAGGCTTTGCGTTTATCAACACGAAACGTAAGCTACAGCGAACCGTATTCAAAGCGAAGCGTCAATGAGAAGTGTAAGGTCCACACGAAGCGTTATATTATATATATATATATATATATATATATATATGTAAATATATGTATATATATATATATATATATATATATATATATATATATATATATATATATATATATATATACATATATATATATATATATATATATATATATATACATTATATATAGATAATTTTTGATAGGATCGATGGACCTTTGAATAAACTATTTGCAAAATTTTGTACAAAAAAACTTATATACACACCTGGTTGAAAAAACTGAAATAAACATAAAAACAATACTATTTGATGTATGTTATGTTTGTACATGTGAGGACAAATTTTGAGAAAACTATTGAGTTTATGAAAAATTTTTGCAAACAAAAGTTGTTTATTTTAAAGAGAAGAAAATTTGTTGTCAATAAAATTTTTGTTTACCTCTTACGGTTTCAAAGATATATTTTTTCCACCCTGGCGGGGGGAATTACTTTCCGATTTTGCCCATTAACGAATTTGACCTTAATTTTTTGGTCTAGAACGCATACAAAAATTTTCAGCTCGTTATCTCTTCTCGTTTTTGAGTTATCGACTTCACAGACAGACAGATGGCCGAATTAGGCCATTTTATGAATATCTTTGTAAAGCATTTTTGTCAAGGATTAATATTTTCAAGCATTACAAAGTCGTAACTAAACTTAATATACCTTGTATATTTACAAATATACTGGGTACAAAAATAGTATGTATGGTTGTTATGTATACCTACGGGTCCATGGAGACCATGCCTTCATTCGCCTATCAATTATATTTCTCATTGTTTTCAAATTTGAGGACAAATTTTGAGAAAACTATTGAGTTTATGAAAAAGTTTTTCAAACAAAAGTTGTTTATTTTAAAGAGAAGATGTTTTTTTGTCAACAAATTTTTTTTCTATCTGTTACGGTTTCAAAGATGTGTAATTCCCCCCTCTTATGCACAAATTTGTGCACAAATTTGCTCTTTGTGCACAAATTATGAGAAAACTATTGAGTTTATGGAAAAACATTTCAAGCAAAAGTTAATTATTTTATAATGAAGAAGATTTTATGTCAATAAATTTTTTTTCTATCTCTTACGGTTTCAAAGGCGAACATTTCCACCCCTCCTAGTGGGGGGAAACACGTTCCGATTTTGCCCATTAACGAACTTTACCTTACTTTTTTGGTCTAGAACACACAGAAAAATTTTCAGCTCGTTATCTCTTTTCGTTCTTGAGTTATCGGGTTCACAGACGGACAGACGAATAAGGCCGAATTAGGCCATTTTATGAATACCTTTGTGAAGCATTTTTGTCAAGGATTAATATTTTCAAGCGTTACATAGACGGGACTAAATATAATATACCTTGTATATTTACATATACAGGATATAAAAATAGTATGTATAGTTGTTATGTATACCTACGGGTCCATGGAGACCATGCCTTCATTCGCCTGTCAATTGAATTTCTCATTTTTTTCAACTTTGAGGACAAATTTTGATAAAACTGTTGAGTTTATGAAAAAAGTTTTCAAACAAAAGTTGTTTATTTCAAAGAGAAGAAGATTTTTGGCTTACAAATTTTTTTTCTATCTCCTACGGTTTCAAAGATATAATTTTTCCCCCCTAGTGGGGGGAAACACGTTCCGATTTTGCCCATTAACGAACTTGACCTTACTTTTTTGGTCAAGAATACACACAAAAATTTTCAACTCGATATCTCTTTTCGTTTTTGAGTTATCAGCTTCACAGACGGACAGACGGACAGACGGACGGACGGACATGTGAAAAAGGCCGAATTAGGCCATTTTATGAATATCTTTGTGAAGCATTTTTGTCAAGGATTAATATTTTCAGGCGTTACAAAGTCGGGACTAAACTTAATATACCTTGTATATTTACAAATATACTGGGTATAAAAATAGTATGTACAGTTGTTATACATACCTACGGGTCCATGGAGCCCATACCTTTATTCGCCAATCAATTGTATTTCTCATTTTTTTCAACTTTGAGGGTAAATTTTGAGAAAACTGTTGAGTTTATGAAAAAAGTTTTCAAACAAAAGTTGTTTATTTTAAAGAGAAGAAGATTTTTTGTTGACAAAAATATTTTCTATCTCCTACGGTTTCAGAGATATAATTTTTCCCCCCTGGCGGGGGGAACATATACAGGATATAAAAATAGTATGTGTAGTTGTTATGTATACCTACGGGTCCATGGAGACCATGCCTTCATTCGCCTGTCATTTGTATTTCTCATTTTTTTCAACTTTGAGGACTAATTTTGATAAAACTATTGAGTTTATGAAAAAAGTTTTCAAACAAAAGTTGTTTGTTTCAAAGAGAAGAAGATTTTTTGTTAACAAATTTTTTTTCTATCTCCTACGGTTTCAAAGATATAATTTTTCCCCCCTAGCGGGGGGAAACACGTTCCGATTTTGCCCAATAACGAACTTGACCTTACTTTTTTGGTCAAGAATACACAAAAAAATTTTCAGCTCGATATCTCTTTTCGTTTTTGAGTAATCGGCTTCACAGACGGACAGACGGACAGACGGACAGACGGACAGACGGACAGACGGACGGACGGACATGTGAAAAAGGCCGAATTAGGCCATTTTATGAATACCTATGTGAAGCATTTTTGTCAAGGATTGATATTTTCAAGCGTTACAAAGTCGGGACTAAACTTAATATACCTTGTATATTTACAAATATACTGGGTATAAAAACTCAGCGAATTTCCTTAGAATACATCAATTACTCTCTAGCAGCCAAAATTATAGTCTAATCAAAGTGAAATCAAAGTCGTATCTGATTATTAATAAATGGCATTGATCAAGGGGAAAAAGGGTTTAAAGAAAGAAGAAAACAGAAAATATAAAATATCTCTCTTAATATTAGAACAATCGAAAAACGTATAAGTAGTAAAATTGTAGAAAATCAAGTTTGCTACGATTCATTACTTGATTATTTTTTCCAAACTCTAATGTGAACAGAGATATTTAGAATTTTAACTTTCAATCTTTAATTGTGAATATTTCTGTAAATATTAGTGTAACAGAAAAATGATAAGAAACAAAATTACAGTAAAACTTAGTACCTACAACTTTACTGCTGATAAATTTTTCGATTTTTCGAATATTAAGGGAGATATGCTAAATTTTGTGTTTCCCTCTCCCTCTAAACCCCCCTTTGAATACCAAAAGCACCTCAAATAGCAAATTTCATTCCAATCGGAATAAAACTGTGACCACTAGAGAGTCCACAGACACATATGTTGATATATATATACATATATAAAAATTTTAACGATAGTGATTTTTGACATCTAGTAGGTAGGATCGATGGACATTTGAAGAAATTCCAACATTGATACAAAAACAATAGCTAATTTCCCTTGGAGGAAATTCGCTAAAAAGTATATGAGAAGTTAAGTAAATTTATATTTTGCAACTTATAATATAAAGTGTGTTTCTTGAAGTTTTTCTTCCAATTATTTACGAAAAATGATGTTTGGCAAATTATGTCCCCTGTCGCGCTGAAAACTATGAGCTCATTTCAGCACATATTCCATGACTTTTCGTAAAGTTTCTTGAGATATCCCCAAAATCACTCGTCTACGATTCGCTCTAAGATGTTCCAAGCATTGTGGCTTGTTTATATAAACCCTTTCTTTCAGATAACCCCAAAGAAAAGAATCTGCAATATCGTATGATTAGAAGGAGCCTATCTGACATTAAAATATATTCGATAGTTTCTCTGAGTAGAAATAAAGCTTCTTCCGTTTTCCAAATAAAAAGTTACGATATTTATCACTTCTGCAGGCTGGCATAGCTCTATAAATATTAATTCCAGAAATAATTTCGATATTAGAAATCTTGAAGGTACTTTTGCAACACTCTGTATATTTACAAAAATCGGTGCAAGTTAGTATTTAGTATAATAAATGTTCCGTAAATAAAAGAATACACGTTAAAAATTATTAATGTTCAATAAAGCATGATTGTTTAACCAATTTAAATTCAATTTTTGTATTGAATGAGTCTCGTTGCTTAACCGAAAATCCATTATTATTATTAATCCATTATTAAGAAAACAAATATTTGAAATTTTCGTAGAATCACTTTATTTTGACTAGTTTCGGAACACAGTTCCTTCTTTAGAAATAAAAAATGAAATGAACAATTTTTACATACTGCAGCAACAAAGTAAACATTTTCTAGTACTTAACATAACATTTTGTGAATGAAATCTAATAATATTGAAAAAACCTTAAACTATAAAAATATGTTTGAATTGACAAATTATACAAATTATTTAACACATTGGTATACAAAAAATATAACATTTTATGAACCAGTTCAAGTGTCCGAGCGGTCTAAGGCGTTATGTCTGCGCAGTATGCCTACTTGGAAACTGGGAGGTTATGGGTTCGAATCCGGACATCGGCAGTTTGTCAATTATTCAGAAAACAAAAAAAGGGCGGTTAATAGGGAATATGCATGAAAATTTTTTTTCATTTCAATTGAGATATGAATGATTGAAATTCTCGATTAGACAAAGAGGGTGATAGCCCTCTTGATATGTTATGTGACGTCATATTACACTTTCACTATTTAAAATACACGTAAAACTCCGTGTTTAGTATTTTTGCAAGAACGAGACAGATAATAATCTTTAAAAGCTGATAGCTTCCTTGATATATGTCGGATTTTAATTAAATATTATTACAGTATTAACAGTATTTTCATATTCTGAAAATAAATGTGACAAAAAATTTTCATGCATATTCCCTATTGACTAATCTGTCGGTGTATGGACAAGAACGAAATAACCGGCTATGCTTGAGAAGGTTTTCTGCAGTTTCCTTCAAGAACTTCAGAAGAATATCAGCATAGTTCCTATCTTAGACGGCTGCAGCCGCTTACCCTACCAATTCCTAACCTATACACAAAAAAATTCCTTCCACTTCACTTACATCCTCACATCCTTAGGCATCAAAATGGACCTTGAAATATAAATTGTCACTATAAATTAAATCCGATTGTTTATTTTTTTAAATGTTTTTTGTAAACTAACTAGTCTATTTATATATCCATTGTTAGTATGGTTGGCTTTGAGTTATATTATACCAACGGAAGTGACTAGCGTTTACTTACTTTGACATTTATGTAACATGTTTGAACATTGATAACATTCTTTGACATTAAATGCTTGATAAGAAAAAATCCTACACATCTGGTATGGGGATTCAACCCACGACCGCTGGTATTCTAGACAAATGCTCTACCAACTGAGCTACCTGAGTAATGGTAGTGCAAAGCGTATAAATCTTTTGATGCCGTTGTATTATTGACTTTGCTTTTTACTATTTAGATATTTTTTAACAATTTGTCGCAAACTTTGAATTCGGACCAAAACTAAATAATTCACAATTCTGATAATTTTCCTTCAATTTATTATCTTTATTTATAGTTTTATTTAAATTTTTCTCAGCGATAGTTTTGGAGATACGTTGGATGAAAATAATTTTGAATAATTTTTTTCAGAAGAATGTTGTAACAAAATTAATTACAAATAAATTAAAAAAACATTTTTAAAAACAAGCTTTTAGTTACATGCTCTAAAAAGAAGAAAATAAACTTTAAATTGAATCAAACCCATTAATTTATTACATTACAAAATTCGCGAGATTTGCTTGTGTAGATGTATTTTTTTTATACACAAATAAATCTCGCGACAAGATTTAATATCATATAAATTTTGTAATGCAATAAATTAATGGGTTTGATTGAATTTAAAGTATATTTTCGTCTTTTTAGTGCACTTAAATAAAAGCTTCTTTTTAAAACTGTTTTTTTTTTTTAAATATTAACAGATTTTAGTTATCGCTGTGTTATTGTATCTAAATGTTTCTTAACCTGTTCAATTCATTTTAAGCGTCATTATTGACTGGTCTTTTGCCCGTAAATTTAGTACTAAAAAAAATAAAGGTTCGAGAATACGGATAAAATTACTTTTAAAAAATATTTATTAAGATACTTCCAAAAATAAGGAGAGTAAATTTTTGAACACTTCTATGATAAACTCTTTGTTTTTTATTGCCAGCCATGAATATATTCTTCAGATATATTTTTTGAATATCACTGAACGGCTATGAATAACTCTGAAAAAAATTTTTTTGTGTTTTATTCTTCATTATTATTCCCACGAGTAATGGAATGAAGCCAGTTCTTACCAAAGAAAGTATATATCGAATATAGCTGAGGAAATTTGTATCAATGACATTTTTTTATTAGGATCTTGTTGATGACATATCTATGGAAACTATAAACTCTATTATCATCGTGCTTGGAGAAAGAAGAAACACACAATATAAAATATCTCATTAAATATTAGAAAAATTGAAAAATGTGTAAGTAGTTAAGTTGTAGAAAATTATGTTTGCTACAATTCATTACATCATCATTTCTTTCTACAACACGAATATGAATAGAGATTTACATTTAAGATTTAAATTTTCAATTTTCAAACCGTCATTATCTTTGTTAATATTAGAAAAACAGAAAAAATGACTAGAAACTTAATTATAGTAAAAGTATTTTTTTACAACTTTACTTCTTATATGTTTTTCGATTTTTTCAATATTAAGAGATATATACTAAATTTTGTGTTTCCCCCTCCTTCTAAACCCCCCTTTCCTCTTATCGATTCTTGTCAGGCTTACCACAAAAATGCATTGTCATTGAAACTGAACCAATATGTAAAAATTCAACTGCGCAGGATAAGAGGAAGTGGTTCTAATTCAGCTTGCAAGATTTGACCCGAACATGCATACATACATAATACTTACAAGTTAAATAAAGGCTTGTAAAAAAAAGTAATGCTTGCTAAAAGATCTGAGGTTGGGGCAACCCCATGTCAGATTAGGTTCTCGCAAGGCTTTCTAGACAAGGGATTAATGTCGTTATATGTATTATCTTTTCTGAAAATTGCATCCCCTTACTAAATGGGTACCTTTTTTATACGGTAACTCTTCGTACTATAAATATTAAGGATAAAGACGAGAGCTAAAAGCCAGATAGATTATCCAATAACAGTAATGTGCGCCCCATAATTTTGTTTGATACTTTGATCTATTATTCGAGTCCCAGATTGTACTATTCGGTCAATTAAACAATTTATAAAAAAAATAAAATTTCACCAATTTTCTTTTATTGGAAATTTAAATATTCCCAATCAAAGCAAAAATAGTTCTGTAATTTTTGAAGCAGGATCTATAAAATTGAGATATAGAAAAAATAATTTAGAATAGAATTTAAAACAAAATATCTTCATTAATTTTCAACATGAAGCCACAAACGATGAGTTAATGATATTCGTCCTCTTTTTTTTTTTATAGAATAAACGATATAAAACCCTCCACATAAAAAGTTTTAGATAAGAGTTTTACTTGTTTATTATATTAAACAAAAACTTTGATTTAAGGTAGTACGCTCAATGTATAATTAACGCGTATAGATAATCTCGTAGAAAAATATATACAGGGTGACGCCAAAAGGTCTCTAACGCTTTACCACATATACTTTGGCTTAAGGTATATCCAAACTATATCAGCGTATTGGCTACCCGCGCGATAAGATCTATATAAAAAATTATATGCGTACAAAAAATATGTTGGTACTCCTGCGCGTTGTTGAAAGCAGCTGTCCGTTGTCGTCAGTGTTTCCATTCGTCACATAACATATCATACGTATTTTCAAACGACTTTCAAACATCGCGCTGGTACTCAGGATGCCAACTGAACCATAAAAAATAATCTTCTGCTGCGGACATGAAAAAAAATACCCTTTTTTACGCATATTTGATCAAAAAACTTAACAGCCCGACGGTCGTTCTCCCAAAGTTTCAAGAAAAAATATTTCTAAGGAATTGAGGAAAGTATGTGTCGAATTACAGAACAACCGTGTGACTATATTGAGAGAGTTCGAAGTAAAAACAGTCGGAATCATGGATTTTATTTTATTTCAGCTGAATTCTGAGGATTCATTTTACTAATATTGTGAATTTCGTGAAGTTCTTAACTACCTAATAATAGTTTGGAAAAAATACCTTTGGAAAAACAAGACGATTGAGCTAAATTTTTCCGAGTAAAAAGTTCCGCTGTTTCGGCGCCCTACGGTCTTGAAATTGCAGCATATAAATCGTTTTTTTGTAAAAATAAATTAGAACAGATTTCGAGATCTTCATGAAATATGGCACGGTAATACTGTTTTATCACACAAATCAACCCCATATAAAAATTTCGGTCATATCAATTCATGGGCGTTGAACGTGGGGATTTATATAATTGAACTCCTCTCAATTTCTACGCTCATGGAAACAAAAGATTTTAAATAATTCAATAATTCTCGTTTTTTTAAAATACGCAGAACAAATTTATTAATTCACTATTTTCTTAGATTCTTAGGTGTCGTATTTTTCCTAAAAACTAAAAGCTGGTTGAAATACTGTTTAAAATGGATCATCTCCATTACTCCCCATGTTAGTTATTCAAGTTTGAGACGGTCAATCGATTTTAAATTTTGAGTGTGAGTGTAGATAATACCCTTAATAACAGTGCCAAAACTTTGGAACATTCTATAATAATGCCCATTAGCGCGACAACTAGCTTAATCTATTTGTATGTGTAATGCCAGATTTAATAATTTAATGAATGTTTTAAACGTTGATATCATTCAATCGTTTTCCTTTATACCGTACCGTGACTGTACTACCTTACTTAAATACAAAACAAAAAGTAAGCAAAGCAAAGGAATTCAAGTGATACACTCTTTTCAATAAGCTACTTTTCAATTAATCTCGGATTAACGTACACATATTTATTTAAGTTTTAAGGATTTTATATTTAGTTAATGTTGTTTATGTTTTATATATTTTATAAACATACATACATACATAAACATTATTTATTATTCCTGGTGTCATGTTAATTTCCGGTCCATTTAACAGTGATAGCGTAGGAAATTGTTTTGATAATTTGGTGTGGTTTTGTTTTCATCATTATGTTGTGTTCGTTTTAAATGTTTACTATTTATTTAATATTTTGTTTGTATTAATAGCTGTATAGTTAGTTTTTATTTAGTTTAATATCTTGTTTGAATGTTTTGTTTATCCAATTTAATAATGTGTAACAGGATAATTATCTGTAATATATGGTTGATTATTTTATTTTAGCAACGTACATTTTTTTCAACGGAATAGGTGATTCTGGAGTTTGGTTTAGATGTAATTTATCTGATAGCAAGCAGTGGCGTAGCTAGGGTGAGGTAGGCAGGACACGTGCCCTGGGCGCCATAAAGGGGGGGGGCACAAAAAAAAGAAATTTACTAACTACCTATTTAAAAAAACATACAATCCAAATTCGCAAACATGGCGAAATAAAAGTCTTTTGAGGATCATTTAATTCTCATTGTACATTTCTTCCAGAATAGACTGCGGATGTTATGTATAGTACATGTGTTTCATTACAAAATTAGTAAAAATTTGAGAAACTTAATATTAACACGTGAAATTTTGATCCTAATTAGTTTTGTGAAACAAAACTTTATGCCACAAATTTCGTAAGTAATGTTAGTCGGGCTTAAAAAGATACCTCTATCAAACAATTGGAATCCAATTGGAGTCCGTGAACCGCGTGAGCGGTGCGCGCACTGCGCAGTTCGCCTTTGACACATCATTTGCAGCACAGTAGTGTGTTTGGTTACATTACATACCGTATGTAACGTACGAAGTGATCTGATTTCTTATTTAGATTAAAATATTCCTGACCGAGTGAGTGTTAATTGTTAATTAAAACTACTTGATTGTTTTTCTCATCGTGAGCGACAGTGCCTGGACAGTGTATTTACGTTTAAGGCAGTCCTAGTAGACATGGGTACTTATAGTACCCTTAACGCAAGCCTTCTTGAGTTACCTTACCTTGGGAAAAGGTCAATATTTGTAGGATATCCTAGGAACAAAAAATTAAAAAAATGTGTAGATATCTATTTTTAAAATAATTTACAAAGGGAATGGGGTGCTGTTTGGATGCGTGCCCTGGGCGCCGTTTTACGTCGCTATGTCCTTGATAGCATGGACGAAATAAAATTGCAATTACAATTATATTTGGATGGCGATACAAATACATATCAAAGGAGGGTTTTTTTTAGCGAATTTTTATAGAGAAAATGCAACTAATAGCGAATTTTCGGTTCAAGGCAATAGAGCTATTGGTCTTGTACCGATAGATATGTATATATGTGTTTGTATTCATTCTAGCGATCACAGTCTTAAACCGGTTGAATTTTGGTATTTGAAAGGTCAAGTTCGTTAATGGGTAAAATTGGACAAGCGAAAAGGGGCGTTTTGAGAGTAGAGAGTTTAGTACCAACACAAAGGTTGGTATATCTCCTTTAATATTGGAAAAATCGAAAAGTTTATAAGTAGCGGGGTTGTAGAAAATTACTTTTACTATAATTTTGTTTCTTATCATTTTTTCTATTACACTCATGTTTACAGAAATATTTACAATTCAAGATTGAAAATTTAAATCCTAAATATCTCTGTACACATTAAAGTTTGCGAGATATGATTAGGTAATGAAGTGTACTTTACTCTTTATACATTTTTCGATTGTTCTAATATTCAGAGAGATATTTTATACTTTGGGTTTTCTTCTTTCTCTATACCGCCCCCCCCCCTTCTCTTTGCCTTATGTCATTTATTAATAAAATGGTCCTTGAAAATACTAAAAACATAACAGGTACGACATTTCATTTTGATCAGACTAAAATGAAATCAAGGATTTTACCTGAATTAAGGGGAAAACTCCATCAATGGGAAAGCTGCATAGTATTTAGCTGGCTGTTTCCGCGGCATCATCATAGAAGCGACCAGTATCACCCTTGATCTAGCCGATCTTCTAGACAAGGTTCTTAGCACTCCATGTAGCGTGAGTTAGTTACTATTAAGAGCTAAGCCTATCAATATGCAAGTACGTCCTTGAAGTTGAACTCGGATTCTCCAGAAAAGGGTTCCAATTCTGAGAATAGTGCTTCTGAGCCCATATGCACTGATTTGGAACACTTCTTTAGTACATTGAAACAGTTCCGAGAAATCCTTGACGTCAAAGTGTATGAACTTAATGCTTCCAGGGCAGCTCAGCTCTGTTACATGTAGACTTTGGTAGTCTGATGAGTAAATTTTGGCACCTTTGTAGTTCTTTCTACTTGGAAGGAATTGGGTGATTCTCATTTATTCTTCATTTCCCTTTCCCTTTATTTTCATTTTTTAGGAAATGGTCAGTGTATGTAAACAAAGAGGAATTGAGAGTCAGTTATGTTTTATACGTTTCGATCGGAAATGACAACCATGAAAGGTATGCCGTTGTTACATTTCATAGACATGCGATCCGTAGGTAGAGAAATGAGGCTCCCTGAAAATCTTGGAGAATTTTAGACCGGCTAATTTTAGACTTTACTACCGGATAGGTTTCCTTACTCTTAACATAGTTGCACAGGTAGTAGATCTTAGGTCACTTCTATTGCTGCTGTTGACCAAGTTAATGTGGTGCCCATTGTGTAAAGATGTGATAGCCTTTGTAGGCATGCCAAACTTTTGTTGAGCTGTTCCAAGACCTAGAAACCGTCGACAGATGTAAAGTGTCACAGTTCTCTTATCCAAGCACTTTTATAGATGACATTTTGCGTCTAATAATTTTTTGTTGAAATAATTCCTCTTCAGATAACGATCAACTGATTGCCTAGCCTTCGTGTTTACTATCACAATTGGTTTGTGAGTCAAACCTTGAGTCAGGCGTGGAAATCCAAACCTTGTCAGACATCAAGGTTTGGATTTCCAGGCACATCAAGAAAAAATTTTTGAGAAAAAAAAACAGATTTCCTGTTTGGAATGTTCCTTTAACATATTTATTTTTATTGAAAACTCAATTTATTTTTAATAATTAAGGAAGCAATAGAAATGCAATATGAAACGATTTTCAAGAAGTAAATTAAATGAATCAAAAATAGCTACGAAAAAAAATTGTAAAATTCAATACCTTTAAAAAGTATCCATTTGATTATTCAATAAAGTTTGAAAATTGTCAGCAAAGTATAGAGTGTACTCGAAAATAGTTATTTTTTAGATTACACGAAGCAGAAAAATTCTTATTTATTTAGAGAAACGAAATCTGATAAATTCTGAGAAACAGATATCGGAATTAAAAAAGAAAATCTGGTACGCAGACGAATTTTCCCTGAATAAATAAATCACTATATATTGTTTATATTTATTTATAAAATGCTTCACGTTGCGTTGTTATAGCTAAACAATGAGACGGTTAATAACTCTCCTAGTCGTTATTTAAATTCGCAACAAATTGAATACAATAAAGTTAATTTCTAGAAGATTCTTAAATGTCTTTTTTATTTATTTAAAAAAAACTGGTAGAAATCCAGCTTTAAATGGATCGTCTTCATTTCTCCCCATGTTAATTATTCGAACTTCAATTAAGTTTTTCTCGAATTTGAGACGGTCAAGCGATTTCAAATTTTAAATATGAGTGTGTAATAACACCCGTAATAAATATGCAAAAATTTGGAACATTCTAAAATTACGCCCATTAGCACGAAAATTTCGGTTAAAACACTTAAAGTAGATTCGGTTTAAATCTCAACGTTGATTTGTAACATTGAAAATATTCTACGTATTTCGAGGTAAAAATTGAGAATATTCTGCGAGTCACTCTATTGTTAGTCGAAACTCGTACAGCAAAACGGTACTGTATATAAGATATTATACTGATCGCTATAATGTTTTTAAATCTAATTATTCGAAGAACGTATCACCATCTAACACCAGGACACCACCTATACGAAACGATACGATGTACTCCAACCTGTCTACCAACCCAACCATCGTCCTTACATCGACAAGATACGATAGATAGATAAAAAATTGAATTTTCTCACAGCTTACAGTATAAACTGCTGTATCTAAATTTTTTATGTAAATTTGCGATCACTAAAAAAGTAAGTACATTCATTAAACTAAGTTTACATCTCACATATAAATCAATTGCTATGTGTACACCATATACTCATGTACACACGTATGGCGGAGGAGTCCATTAAGAGTAATCAGTCATTTAGATTACTGACGGCATAAATCTAAGTCTTTCGGCAAACTGCCGTTCGTTAAGTCTAATTTATCCTCATTCGTCTTATGAACCGAATTAAATTACACATTATCTTCATGTTCACAGTCGCATTAAGAAGAATGAATGAAAATCATTCTGGGGCTGAATCCGCTAAACAATGTAATAATAGCTAAAGCGAGATCCAGCGCCTATAGCCTATCTTGCACTAATAAGTGGATGACAAAAACCAGGTTGGACATGCAAGAATCGTGGGATCACAGACCCCACTTCTTCTCAAAACCTTTCACTGTAGTTTAGGATACGGACATGTGAACGGAAGGAGAACCACCCTATCTCAATAAAGGAATCGTTTGGTATACAGACGGATTCAAAATTGGGAAAGTGATTGGGACGGAAATTTATGGAGAAAGGACCAAAACAAACATAAGCCTCAACTTGGGGAAATTTGTGACAGTCTTTCAGGCAGAAGTCTACGCCATACTGGCTTGCATCTGTGAGAACCAACGAAGAGGCTACATAAACCAGAACGCATATATTCTCTCGGGTAGTCAAGGAACACTAAAAGCCTTGACTGCATCTGAAGTCACCTCAGGGGTATTTTTGGAGTTTCAAGGACAGCATGTAAGCAGGCAAACAACAAGTGGATGAATGTTAAACACCGTTATCTGGAAAAATATACCGTAGAAAAAACTCCTACGAATGCATCTGCAGACAATAGGACTTCATGCCAGCCAAGTAGCCAAGCGGTCTAAGGCATCATGTCTGCGCAGTATGCAGTACTTGGAAACTGGGAGGTTATGGGTTCGAATCCCGACATCGGCAGTTTGTCAATTATAAAAATAAAAAAAAAGGGAGCGGTTGATTGACTAAACTGTCGGCGTATGGACAAGAAAGAAGTAACCGGCTTTACTTGAGAAGGTTTTCTGCAGTTTCCGTCACGAACTCCAGATGAATATTGGCATAGTTTCTATGATAGTCGGTTGCAGCCGCATATCCTACCAATTCCTAGTCTACTCACAAATTCCTTCCACTCCACTCACATCCTCACATCCTGAGGCATCACAATGAACCTAATGGTCGAAGTGTAGCCAGTCCAGGGCATTCTTTACAATCTACCTCATAGGACTTCGTAACGGGTCCATTATCCACAGACTATGTGACGAGGAGGAGGAAACATCCAGCCACAATCTTTTATTTCAAGTCTCTCAGTTACAGCAGATACAAGATATTTGGTGCATCTCACTTCGAATATATGCCTTTAGGAAAACCTAATAAGCAAGTTTAAAATATGGATGAAGCTAATCTCGCCAGACTGAAGTAGATGGGGGAGCACAATGGGTCATAAGGTCGAAGTGCAATGTATTTATATAGCCCAAGATATATCTATCTATCTATCTATCTTTGAGGCATTAATAATAAGAACGTTCAAACCATTAAAATCTCGTAATATTGACTGAATTAAACCAAGCAATAAATTAATGGCCATATTGGTTTAGACAGTAAAAGGAATGAATAATATCAACGTTTAAAACATTCAAATCTTGTAATATTGACTGGATTAGACTAAGAATTAATTGAATGTTTAAAGTGGTTTAGACAGTAAGAGGAATGATTAATATGAACGTTCAAAACATTCAAATCTCATAATATTGACTGGATTAGATTAAACATTAATTGAATCTTTTTAATTGTTTAGACACTAAAAGGAATGAATGATATCAACGTTCAAAACACTCAAGTTTCGTAGTATTTACTGAATTAGACCAAGCACATTAATTGAATGTTTATAGTGGTTTAGACAGAAAGAACAATTTGAAATTTCAACAATAATCTGTGTGTCAATTTAGCTCAATTGATCAATTTAGCTCAATTGATCAATTTACTTTCGTTCAAATTTAAAGTTGATATTAAATAAATGCGCATGGGTTTATAATCGACCTCAATGTTGATTTCAATGATATTCAACATTTTTTCCACACTACAGATTTTGTTCTTAAGAACTCTTCGAAATTAAACATAATAATAATTTATATTTGCATAATTTTATACAAGACTGTGGAATTTAAGTTGTGCCTCTTTTATTTCAGCCAATATGGCCAATTTGTAAGGTAAATGTTTGTTATATTAAATCATTTAAATAAATAATAAATACATAAAAAAGATATAATTGATCTTTATTAATTGAAATTGATCTTTTTAATTTGATTTAAGAAATGTTATTTTTATATATGTAAATTACCAAGGTTGTTAACATTCACAGCAACCGTGATAATAGAGGGAAGTTATAGTTGTTATGCAACAGATAAAAATGATGAACAAAATTATAATAATAATTTAATGATGAAGCGACACCGTTACAATTTCATTTCACCGTCACAGTTTACCTAATGAATAGATGTATGTCGTCATTAGATTGAATGCTTGATTACTGTTCTTAGCTACAACATTTACAGACTATAAACCTACACAGTGACGTTGAAACTATAAACGTATCTAGAACAAAGTTTTATCTATTCGTCTCTAATCAGAAATGCAGGAACTGTTACACTTTAATAACAGAAAGAGAAGAAACAAAATTTACTATTCCAATTTAGAATATTTATTCAAATATTACTAGATAATTTATGGCATTTATTAATTGTAGTTTTTAGTAATAATTTTAATTTTTTTACTGCACAAGATGTTTCATATCAATTTTTTCCAAGCTTTTATTTTTTTCTGTGCGTCACGAATCAGAGATTTTTACACACTAAATTTAATGTAAATTATTTCGAAAAAATCTGCAACACTTTCAACTTTACCATCACATAGTTCAGTAAAGTTAAACATGAAAAGACGGTCGTGCTTGCAAATGGTCAGGTCGTTCTGAATTTTTTATATGTTGTTAGGACCTAAACCAATATCAAAAAACCAGATTTGCAATTTCCAAAGTGCTGTGCGAGTGGCGGTGTACCCAAAAAACCATGAAATTTTCGGACTTTTTTCAGTTTTTGCACAATATCTCAGTGAAGGAAGGGTCCGACCGGTATAGTCATTCTATACACTTTTAAAGTAAATTAAATTTTCAACAATTTGAAATCAAAATAAGCTCTATACAGCTATTGGTTCCCAAGATACAGTTCTTAGAAAATAGGCCATATTTATGTCTGCTATGAACCAATGAATAGTATACGATAGCTAATGTTTTTTGACTTAGATTCTCTGTTAAATTTCTAAAAAGAAAAGAGTGGTCGTGGAATAAGAGACGGTATCGTCCTGCCAGTAATACTGAAGAAACGATCGATTGTGTGTACGATTACCTATTGGAAAACAGTGATGAATGCCAGCTTTCTTTATCACACCTCCTGCAGCAAATTAAGGGTGATTGTATAGCTGATGTCAGAACAGCGAAAACTCACCTCCAAAAACGTTTTGTCGAAGACATAGTCATAGTGGAGATGGGCTCCAACAAAAGGCACTCAGTACAGCTATTTTTTGAGACTGTTGTTCTCAAAAACAAGCTTGGCCCCTTGAAGAATGGAAGAAAAAGTGTGTGTCATTTTCTCATGTTCTGATAATAGCTGTACGACCTCGAACTTTTGTTTCCTTCCTTCTGATTGGAATTGGTAGCTACTTTGACCGAAAATATGAATACAAACATCTGGTAAATATGTGCGCTGCGATGGTTATCTGCGCTGGTTAACTTATGGCTGTTTTTGGTTATCTGCCCTTTTTGAGAGAACCGCTGGGCATACAGATACCAGTTTGATTTCAAATAAAAGCTAATTAAATTTACTACAAGCTTATTACATATAATATTTGACGTGGGATGCGCATTTTAGAAGATATTTTACAAAATAAGTGACCATTTCGAAAAAATTTCACTTTTTGGAAAAAATGGCCTATTTTCTAAGAACTGTATCTTGGGAACCAATACCTGTGTAGAGCTTGTTTTGATCTCAAATTGTTGAAAATTTAGTCCTTTTTAAAAGCGTATAGAATAACTATACCGGCCAGACCCTTCACTGAGATATTTAGCAAAAAATGAAAAAATTCCGAAAATTTCATGGTTTTTTGGGTACACAGCACTTTGGAAATTGCAAATCTGGTTTTTTAATATTGGTTTAGGTCCTAACAACATATAAAAAATTCAGAACGACCTGACCTTTTGCAAGCACGGATGTAGATCTTAACTGGACTAACATGGGATAACATGGGGAGAACAATAATTAGTAATAACCGGCTTTCAATTTTCAATAAATAGTTTTCAGTACACCACGGTTATGTTTAATGATTAGTAACAGGCTAAATTTTGATCAGTAGCTTCCTTTCAACGAGACGCCCAACTTTTCCTCGCGAAAATTCTCGATGATAGTGACTAACGAAGGGCGTAAGAGAGAAACTTGTTGGTATGATGATAACAAAAATTTAATTAGTAACAGTTAATTTGTTAGTTAAATTGAGAGATAATGTAAAAAAGACTTCCAAAAAACTTGTGTTCTACAATATGGATGGTGTGACAGGCAGGTCCCCCACTCCCAACATGTTAAAATAACGGGGCATACATAGTTATTAGTAACAAGCTGATTTTTATGCTGTTAATTAATAATGGTATGTATAAGTTGATGGCTACCTCTTTTACAAATTCAGTAGTTCAATTTCCCAGTCCTACGCTCTGAACATGTCGATATAAAATTTTCATTTATAAATTAGGAAAATGTTTTCTTATTTCAATGACACACAACGTTTATACATGTTGTAGGTATCATTTCTTCAACCTTTTGTTCATAAAAGACTACTAATATAGTTTTTATCGTGAATCCACTCAATCGCGCCAAGTAACGGTTTTTTAAGTAGTACCAAATAATAACTATGTATACTCCGTTATTTGAACATGTTCGGAGTGGGGAACCTGCCTGTCACACCATCCATTTTGTAGAACACAAGTTTTTTTGAAGTCTTTATTACATTATCTCTCAATTAAACTTAACAAATTAACTGTTCCTGATAAAATTTTTGCTATCATCAAACAAAGAAGTTACTCTCATACGCGCTTCGTTAGTCACTATCTTCGAGAATTTTCGCGAGAGAAAAGTTGGGCGTCTCGTCGAAAAGAAGCTACTGACCGAAATTTAGCATGTTACTAATCATTAAAAAAAACCGTGCTGTTCTGTGGACTATATTACTAACTAATAAATTTAAATTTAGGTACTTTATCGATCGATTGTAAGTCAAATATAAAATTTTTTCGTTAACAAACCTGGTGAGAAAAAAAACTTTTGTAATTTATTACATTTCTGGTGATATATTTACGACGATAAACGTAAAATGCGTTATGTGTTTTTCGATTAAACTTTGAAAGAGTAAATAAATGCCATTAAAATATACCGAATAACCACATAAAAGAAAAATGATTAAAATTTAATTAGTAGTTCAGTCGGTGTTCACAATTGGCATTAACTCAAACAAAATATGAGGTGGGCCTTACCTTGCAAAGGGCCGAGTTGTTCTGAACTTCAAATGTTCATTAAGCTAGCAGAACACAATTATAATTATCTCATAATTAGGCGCTAATTAAATGCCCTAATTAAAAAATAAATGCTCTTTGTTGTAAAAATTAAATGTTTTCGTGGGTTGACTTCCAAAATAAAATATTTAAATTCATAATTAAATGTAATGTAAGTGAACTTTGTTTTCAGTTGTAGTTTTGATTATATAAAATGAGTTATAGAACTTCAAAGTCACTAAAAAGCGAGAAATAAAAACTATTTTGACAAAATGGAAACCCGACTTCAAAAATTAAATATTCTATAATCAAAAATGCACTAAAAAGTAAAAAAATAATTGCATATTTTTATGCCAATTTTAGTTCACGTAAGAAAAAATTTTAAAAAATATATGTACAATTATTGTTATTTTTGGAGGCGGTGTCAACATAGAGAAATTCATATAACTTTTGGATACCGCCTCCAAAAATAACAATTATTGTACATATATGTTTAAAAGTTTTTGCTTACGTGAACTAATAATTGGCACAAGAATATGCAATTATTTTTAACTTTTTAGTGTGTTTTTTGTTATAGAATATTTGAGTTTAGAAGTCGGGTTTCCATTTTGTCAAAATAGGTTTTATTTCTCGCTTTTTAGTGAGTTTGAAGTTCTATAAATTATTTATTTGTTTAACAAAAAAAAATTCAAAATCGGTTCATAAATGACGGAGTTCTGAGGTGACACATTAAAAAAAAATGTACAGACGAATTGAGAACCATCCTCCTTTTTGAAGTCGGGTTAAAAATAAAAGAAGAATAATTTAAAAAATTAAAACAATAAATTCCACTTATGTTGTTTGCTTTTGGGATAAAAACTATAAAATTAAAATTTTATTTTATTTGTTAACATATATTATTTGTCGAAATTACTGCTTGAAATAATATTTTTATTACTAAAGCAAATATTCTACATTAAATAATATTTGAAAAACAGGCAAATATTTCCAGATAAAGCACCAAGCATCAATATTAAACAAAAAACACCTTTTACATCTTTATATTTGTATTTGCATAAAATGAAGAAATTTTTAACTATTTTGTCTGCAATTGTTTTGATAATGCTTTGTTCAAGAAAGAATAATAATAATAATATTTCAGGGTGGTGTCTTATCCCCATTCCTGTGGAGTTTGACAGTGAACAGTTTACTGACGAACCTCAACCAAAAAGGATACTCGGACGACATTGAAATTGCAATCCAGGGACCCTGTGAAGGCACCATCTCGGAGCTTATGCAAAACGCTCTCAGAATCGCAGAGGAATGGTGTATCAATCTGGGATTAAAAATAAACCCTGGAAAGACCGTACTAATTCCATTCACACGGAAAAGGATGGTGGATAACATAAAACCAACCATCCTCTTCAGTGATAGACTACAGAACATAAGGGAAACCAAGTTCTTAGGAGTAATGTTGGACTCTTAAACTAAAATGGAACCCTCATCTGGAATACATAACAAATAAGAGCAAATCATCTCTCATGCTTTGCAAGAGAGCATGTGGAAAAGTCTGGGGTCTAAAACCCAAAATGATCCACTGGCTTTACACAACAGTAGTTAGGCCCATTATAACATATGTTGCTCTGGTGTGGTGGCCAAAACTTAACCAGATTACAGCATGCAAAAAGCTGTCCAGGATCCAAAGACTAGCCTGTTTGTGCGTCACTGGATCAATGATCGGTACACCTACTACTGCCAAGGAAGTCATACTAGGCCAGCTTCCCCTAGGCATTGTAGTAATAGCTAAATAGCTTCACTGTAGTATGTGATAGGGCCATGTGGTCGGAAGGAGAACCACCTTACCTCAAGAAAGGAATCGTCTGGTATACAGACGGATCCAAAACTGAAGAAAGGACCGGGAATCTACGGTGAGAGACCTAATACATGACATAAGCCTCAACGTGGGGAAATATGCCACGGTCTTCCAAGCATAAGTCCACGCCTCACTGGTATACGTCCGTGAGAAGAGAGAGGCTACATAAACCAGAACGTATCTATTCTTTTAGACAATCAAGCTACTTTAAAAGCCTTGTCTGGAACTGAGGTCACATCTAGGGTAGTCAAGGATTGTCTGGAGGAACTTCTGAAACTGGTAAAACGTAACAATGTTAAATTGAACTGGGTGCCGGGTCACAGTGGTTTCGAAGGAAACGAAAAATTAGATACCTTAGAAAAGAAGGGAGTCGGAATGCCCTTCATAGGCCCAAAGCCTATTTAAAGAATTCCAAGGACTGCAAGCAAACAGGTGATCAACGAGTGGTCAAATGCTAAACATCGTGATCACTGGGAAAAAGTACCGTGGTAAGAGCTCGGGACGGTACTGCTTAGAGTATAACAAAGCTTCAGAGGCTAACTCTCGATGCACTGAAGCTCTACAAGATGCAACTGCGTAGGGTTACCGTATTCTATAGAAAACTATATAGAAAATTTTACTATATAGAAAATTATATTGAATCAAGGAGATTCCGCAATAAAACATCATACATATACTAGTATATAATTTCAAACGACTTTCAAACAGTGCGCCAGTACTCATGGAGCCAACTGAACCATAAAAATTAACATTCTACCGAAGACATGAAAAAAATGCACTTTTTTACGCATATTTTATCAAAAAACAACCCGATGGTCATTCTTCCAAAGTTTTTAGGAAAGATATTTCTAAGGAATTGAGGAAAGTTTGTGTCGAATTTCTGAACAACCGTGACTATACTGAGAGAGTTTGAAGTAACAACAGTCGAAAACGTGCATTTTATTTCACCATGTTTATGAACATGCACGTTAAATTTCTCCAACTTACGTAACGATTTTCTCAAAAATGCCATGGGAAAATTTCTAAAAAAAATTCAGCTGATGTCTGAGGATTCATTTTACTAATATTGTGAATTTCGGGAAGTTCTTGACAACCTAATAATTTTCCCCAATTTCCTAGATCAAAATTTGCACCAAACTAGCAACAAGTGCAGACCGTCTCCAAATTAGCAACAAGTAACATCTCCTCGGAGAATAATTACAATTAGCTTATTCATACTGATGATGACTACTTTTTAGCCGAAATACGTATTTATAAAATACAAAAAATTTTGATCTAGGAAATTGGGGCAAAATTCGAACATAATAATAGTTTGGAAATAGCTTAAAAATCTTCAATAATCGTCGTACGATGTTTGATTTATTATTTTACCCTCCTGCCCCGTATAACTTGAAAAGAGAATTATGCATAAAGTTTGAATGAACAGCTTCCGCACGGCACATGTGCCGACTTCTGCTCGACTAAACTTCGTTAAATAAAAATAATCGATTGGTAAGAGATAAAAAACACCAAAAAAAAAAAAAGTTTTCCTTTATTTTTCTACTGGTTTATATTCCAAAAGTTAGTAGTAATATATCATCATTTTGTTAAAAAACATCTTCAACATTTTTATGTAAATAAAATTCATAAGTTGCCATAAAAATATATTTTATTGTTTTTATATTGATATGTAAAAATATTCCTGGTTTTTAATGCACCCGCATGTAGTACTATATATAGTATATATGTTACGGTAAAAGTAGATATTGCGCCAAATGTACACATTTTCCGGTAAATATGCACATTTGCCTCCTCGTTTAGGTAATGTGCATTCAACTAACATTTACAATTTCAAAGAAGGGAAATGTACATTGAATTCACAATGACCATGTCGTTTTGGTTAATATGAACATACAAAATACGAAATAGAGATATCGATGTGGGTCGAGTTGGGTTGGGTCTGGTTGGGTTGGGTCGAGTTGGGCTTGGTCGAGCTGGGTTGGGTCTGTTTGGGTTGGGTCGAGTTGGGTTATTCCTGGTTGGGTTGGGTGTATATTTTATCATCTAATTTCATCATGGTTTAGCTCTCTCTGTTGGAATTTTGCATATTTTTATCGTAATCGTGCCAAAATTTTCCAACTTTTCTTAAAACATGAAGGTAAGAGTATACATTTACCAAAACGTGAAGGCAAGAGTACACATTTGACGGGAAATGTACATATACATTCTATTCAGTTCACATATACCTAACTTTTTGGGAAATGTACACATTTTACGGTAAAAGTGTACATTTCCCAAGAGTGTACATTTACCGTAACATATACACACCGAATTGAAGAACTGAACAGACATTATCCCATGTCAAAGTCAAATACATCTTATAAAGCATGAGAATGCCCTGCCCCAAGTTTGAGCACTGTATTATCTATTCATGGTGACCCAAAAGTAGTCGAGTTCCATAACAGAGTACGATTTTGGAACGAAAAGTCCTGAGAAATTTTTTTAATAGACGCACCATTAACTAATTATTAATTAATTAAGGAAACTAGGTTGAAACCGGAGTTACAAAAAGTGCATTTTTTTGAGAATTCATTTTTGATTTAATTATCAATTTTTGGAAAAATGTATTGCTTAAATTTTTCAAATTATTAATTCCTTGAAAAGTGCATTCATTAAATTTGTTGTATTTTTTGAAAAATATAATAAATAAATTGTTTTAATAATAAATTTAAAAAAAATTGCGCAAATTAAATTATAAAGTTTTCTCAAAAGTGCATTAATTAAATTAATTTATTGAAAAATTTAATTATTGCATTATTAAAAAAATTAATCAATAAAGTAATTTAATGAATTTAATGAATGCACGCACTTTTGATAAAAATTTATAATTTAACGAACATTTAATTTGTGCATTTTAAAAAAAATTTATTATTAAAACAATTTATTTATTACATTTTTCAGAAAATACAAAAAATTTAATTAATGCACTTTTCAAGGAATTAATAATTTGAAAAATTTAAGCAATACATTTTTCCGAAAATTGATAATTAAATCAAAAATGAATTATAAAAAAAATGCACTTTTTGTGCAATTCTGGTTTCAACCTAGTTTCCTTAATTAATTATTGATTTCGTTCCAAAATAGCAGCCTTTACCTACCCTCTTATGAAACTCGACTAGTTTGGCACCCTGTAGTTTTGGTTTATATATGGTGAAACTTAAATACGTACTGACTATTAGTTTTCAGTGAAATACTTTTCATACCCTAAGATTTTTGACTTGCGATCGAAAAACATGTCACCTATATATCTCAGACACCAAGACACCAAGAGAACCACACTTTGGAGGGACCGTCTAGCGCTGAGGCAGGCCAAGCATGTTTTCGAAAATCATAATCGCAAAAAATACAAAATCTACAATAACCTGAGCAAAAAAGACTGCGGTGTTTCTTACGAGGCATTATAGGCTTAGAGGACACCGTAGGAAGCTAGGCTTAGGAAATGAGGGCAACTACAGGTTTTGTGGAGAAATGAAGGAAACGTCGTGAAACTGTCACCAAATTAGCAACGAATAACATATCCTGAGACAATATAAAAGTAATTTTAATAAGAGATGTTAACAAGAGTAAAACGAATGAAAGTGAGTTTAACAAGAGTAATTTCAATAAAATTTATTTTATTTTATTTTAATTTATTTTGTTTAATTTTTTTATTATGTAGTTTTGTCTATTGATTTCGATTTTCCATCTATTTCTAATTGTCAAACAGTAAATTACAACTAGCTAATCTAAACTGATGATGACTACTTTGTAGTGGAAATACGTATTTATAATACAAAAACTGATCTAGGTGTTGGGGCGAATTTGAAATTTTACTTCAAAAACCTTGAGTTCTCACTAATTATCATTTGATAAGCTAATATTTCCCTATATATGGCAAATCGTATCCAGAACAATCAAGAACTGCGTTCCTTTTTCACCGTTATGTTTTAGATGGAATACATATTACATACTATGTTGTAGTATATAACAAACAAACTGAACTTAACCTAAACTTTTTGAAGCATCATTATATCATGTAAATTTTACGGTTACTACCATCAGTAAAGGTGGAAAGTGCTACCACCACAACGTATATTTACTATACCATAGATTTGGTGCCCAAACAATTATTGGATTTTTACTTCAAAGAGTTTCGATAACATCTTCAAAATGTTACGGATTATTTGAAATTTGGACAAAACCAAATACTTATTAACGCATGACGTTTCTTTCTGAAATTTAGAAATTCGTGAATATCTATGTTTTGTAGCATAAGGAAATGGGAAATTTAACCAGTATTGTTGAATTAAATGAGAAATAACAACTAACATGCAAAACTTTAAAGTAATGTTTGGTAGTGAATTTTTCTATTTATACCATATAAGTGACAAAGATGACTCAACAACCGTTTAGTGAATGTTACCAAACTTGTGCAAAATTGTTTCTATAGAGTTCAAGTTATATAATTTGAAAAGTTGGAACGTTTCGTAGCTGTTTAGGGAATTTCCTTCTAAGGAAATGGAGCTATTACTTTTATACTGATGATAGAAATTCGTAAAAATTTCTTCAAATGTCAATCGATCCTACCTAATAGATATTAAAAATGACCTTCGTTTATATATATATATATATATATATATATATATATATATATATATATATATATATGTATATATATATATGTATATCTATATATATATATATATATATATATATGTATATATATATATTAGAGTATTAGAGTAAATATTAGAGTAACAGAAAAAATGATAAGGAACAAAATTATAGCAAAACTAATTTTCTTCAACATAACTTCTTATGTATTTTTTTATTTTGCCAATATTAAGAGAGATATACTAAATTTTCTCCATTCCATTCCAGATCTTTCAAATACCTAAAGCATATCACATACCAAATTTGGTATGTGATATGCTTTTGGTATTTGAAAGATCTTTGAGTGTTAATGAGAAAAATCGGACAAGGAGAATGGAGAAAATTTAGTATATCTCTCCTAATATTGGCAAAATAAAAAAATTCATAAGAAGTTATGTTGAAGAAAATTAGTTTTGCTATAATTTTGTTCCTTATCATTTTTTCTGTTACTCTAATATTTACTCTAATACATATATATATATATATATATATATATATATATATATATATATATATATATATATATATATATATATATAAACGATGGTCATTTGATATATATATATATATATTTATATATATATATATATATATATATATATATATATTTATATATATATAAATATATATATATATATATATATATATATAATTTGAGTCTGCTTTAAATGAAATTTGGTAAGTGATATGCTTTTGGTATTTGAATGATCTTTGAGAGTTAGTGAGAAAAATCGAAAACAAGGAGAATGGAGAAAATTTAGTATATCTTTCATAATATTGGCAAAATAAAGAAATATATAAGAAGTTATGTTAAAGAAAATTAGTCTTGCTATAATTTTGTTCCTTATTATTTTTTCTGTTACGCTAATATTTATAGAAATATTTACAATTAAAGATTGAAAGATAAAATCTTAAATATCTCTGTACACATTAGATTTTGGGACAAAATGATCTGGTGATGAATTGTAGCAAACCTGATTTGCTACAACTTTATACCTTATACATTTTTCGATTGTTCTTATATTAAGAGAGATATTTTGTATTTTCTTCTTTCCCTATGCCCCCCTTTCCCATTGACCTATGCCATTTATTCATAAAATTGACCTTGTTAATACCAAAATCGTATCAGATACAACATTTAATTTTGATCAGACTAAAAGTGTGACTGCTATGGAGTGATTGATCTATTCTAAGGAAATTCGCTAAGTTGACGCATCTCCTACGTAACGAATAGTTTATGGTAATTTTTTGTATGGTAATTGATCCTTTAAAATAATCTTACGGTATACTACATGTGTATATAAAAAGTATTTTGTCCTATTTTGTCCTCGTATGTAAGTATATTATTATTACGCTGTTTTAAATAAATTTGTAATAATGTTACCGAAATTTGTAAATAAAAAATTAATTGAGCCAACAAAATAGCGGTACGATAATAAAGAAAATTTACCATAGACAATATAATAATGATAATCTTCAGGTTTTTTTTTCAAGTGCGCAGGAATACATTGCTGTTATGTAAGCTTTCGTTTGTTTATTTCATCATTCAAGCTCCTTCAATTAGCATATGGTATGTAAGTAAGTACGACCATTTCTAAAAAGGTATGCTTGTGAAAATATTGTCCTGATATTAGATTTTTTGTGGATATCGTAGGGTTCCGTCTCACATTAAGGTTGTTTGGGTCGTTCATTTTGCGAGAGTAAGCGTATGTATCTAAATGGGATGATGTTACACATAGAAATCAAAGAAACAGAAAATTAATATATTAAGGATGTACGAGCACTGAAGCTTCAAAAAGATTAAGGCTTGATTTTTTGTTTACATGTAGTTGAAGTTCATATAAATCCATTATAAAAGTTTCAGGGGTGGGGGTGGGAGTGGTTACACGGGTATTGAATTAATTATTTAATGTGAACGTTAGAGTTTCAATGTATTGCTAAACATGGCGAATTTTCTTATAATACAGCAATCACTCTCTAGCGGTCATAATTTTAGTGTGATCAAATTGAAATATAATATCTAATATGACTTTAGTATTTGCAAAAATTAAATTTATTAATAGCCAAAATAGAACGATGTATAACGATTATAGTTTATAGTTACTATGGAAACAACAATCAAATTTGACATGTCAAAATTAAAACAAAATTTTAATAAAATAATTTTATTGTTATCTTATAAGTAGAGTTTCTGTGGAGATTGCAAAATCAACACAAATTTTAACCAACTCCAAATAAAGAAGGTGGAGATGATAAGTACAGTTCGACTGTTAAGTAATGTAACAGCCAACTGACTTCAATGTTTGAATACCCAGTATATACTGAGTTGTATATCAATGATTAAAATGTTAACAATTCTGCGTATTCGAATTGTTAACAATTCTTTCCGAGGAACATATAATCACAAATTATGAGAAAACTACGTAACGTAATACCAATAGTTTATGAGATATTTAAGAAAAACTGATTTTCGACACCTGTCAGCATCAAAAACTTTTTTTACAAGCGTGATTCCGTGGTAGACTTTTTGTCATAGTACCAAAACAAATATAGTTCCGTTGGACAACTTCTACGAGCATTTTTTAAGAGTTAAAAGTGTTTTTCGACTGAGCCAATAAAAGAATCATAAACGTTGAAAGAGTGCTTCACACTTGACGACCATTTTATTTCCATATGTGCAATATAAAAATGTTGTACGTAAAATTTTTAATAACAGACTTTTAAAATAATAAAATTATCCACCATTTCTAGTAATAACATGGAAAATTGGTTAACCTATGATTATTCTTTCGGTAGATTATATAATATACATTCAGAACGCAAATTGTTATTAGGTAGGCGAATTTAGAAAGCGCACACCCAGCTATACTACAGTAATAGGGGAACACGGGGAAGATCAGGGTACGAAGTTGAAAATTTGGTAGAAAAATACAAATGGGTTTATTAAGAGAGTTGCAAGTGATTCTATAAACACATTAAAATGTTAGAATCACGAAAATACAATAATATTATAAGAAAATAAAAGAACAATATTTTTATTTCAAAAATACAAAATTACATCATTTGCCACATTCTGTCCCGGGCATGGGGCAGAGCAAGATGGTAAGGACATGTTATTATAAACACATACAAAACTAGTGAAAATGCAGAAAAAATAAGTCTATGCACAAAATTCATACACTAGGACAGTTTCATCATCTTCACTATCTACTCCCGTAGGTGAAAAATGAAATGCAAAGGCTCTGTTGTCATTTGTCATCCAAGAGCATCCAGAGGTAGTCAAATTAGCCTATTCACATGAAGGCCAATAAAGCTTGATGTCAGTCGTGTTTGTTGGACACTTTGCGAATTATTTCTAAAAAATGAGGTATTCTATTGGGCAGAATAGTGTGCTCCCATTCTGGTTCAGGATTCAGGTTAGGAGGGTTAGTTTAGCCAAAAAAGATACGTAAACAAACATTTAACTACACCAAACTAAAGATTATTATCCATACTTCAAGCATGTACTAACTGTAGTTGTAATGAGACCTAAAGCAAACATAAGCCTCAACTTGGGGATATATGCCACGGTCTTTTAAGCAGAAGTCTACGCCATAGTGGCTTGCGCCGTGAGAACTTATGTAGAAGCTTCATTAACCAGAACGTATTCTCTCGGACAGTCAAGCTGCTTTAAAAGCCTTGTCTGGAACTGAGGTCACCTCCATGGTAGTCAAGGATTGTCTGGAGGAACTACAGAAACTGGCAAAACGGAACAATGTTAAATTGATCTGGGTGCTGGGTCATAGTAGCAAAGAAGGAAGTCGGGATGCCCTTCATAGGCCCAGAGCCTATTTTAGGAATTCCAAGGACTGCATGTAAACATTTGATCAACGAGTGGTCAAATGCAAAACACCGTGGTCACACGGAAAAGTACCGCAGCAGGAGCTCGGGAAAGTACTGCTTCAGAGTGCAGCTAAGAGGCTATCTCTCGATGCACTTAGTCTGAACAGGATGCAACTGTGGAGGGCTACGGGATTCATTACCGGGCATTATCCTCTGCGGAAGCATCTGCACACAATGGGACTCCATAACGGGTGCAGTATGTGCAGATTGTGTGGCGAGGAGGAGAAACATCCAGCCACATTATCTTCGACTGTGAACCTCTAGGTTACAGCAGATACAGGGTGGTCGGTGCATCTCACCCCGAGTATATGAACCTTCAGGAAGACCTTATAAGTAAGCTGCTGGCTATTGCCAACATATGGAAGATGCGAATCTCGTCGGTCTGAAGTAGAAGAGGGAGCACAATGGATTATAAGGTCGAAGTGCTGTACTTTTTAGACCCCAAGATGTATCTATTTATCTATCTACCTGTAGTTGTAATGTAAAGAAGTTCGTAGACTTTATCTTGGTTACAAGATCATTATAAGTTACAATATAAGAAAAAAAAATCACAAAACTTAAACTTTACGCACCCACGACCAAAAAAACTAGACAAACATTAATGTCGTAGTTTGGATTATAAGGTCGAAGTGCAATAGTTTTTAGACTCCAATATAAATCAATCATCAATCAAACAATGTCGTAGTTGAACAGCCACAGGTTGGTCTACGTATTGCCGGTCGCTAGTAGCAATTCTTTGACACCGATAATGCTCACCGAACTTATGCTCCGGGTTCTCCTACTGTACTATAGCGTACATATTACTAATCACGTCACCACTAGTGCGACAAGTGAATCGAAACAGGTGCACATATTGCTCTGGATAATTTTTCTCAAGATAGGAATATTTTAAATCTTTTGTTGTTTACAACAATTTTTCTCGCTAGAATTTTTCAATTCTGACAATATTTCTTCAATCAATACCTTATTATTTTCTTTAACTGTTTTCCTATGAAACATATAGGTCCCATTTCCACTAGGCACTATTTTCCCCTTGACTGAATTAGATTATATTTCTTTTAGGTCATATTGACCTTAATACGCTTCTATTGACGATTATCTCAACGATGTCAAATCGATACCATTTTTTGATCTCAAGATTTCGAAAAAACATATCTCCGACTTAAAAACGTAAACACACACACAGACATCTTCACAAAAATGATATTAAGGACGTTCCAGCAGTGTGTTATGCAATCAGTGCAACAAACCGGTTTGATTTTATTATAGCACCAATACATAAACACACATATACAACACATAGACAAAAACACTGTTCATATATACAAAATAATGTTATGTTGAAGAAAAGGAATAATTTTAAACTTGTTTAATGTTTCGAAAACAAAACGATTACACACGTTATTTTTAGCGAATTTCCTCCAAAGGAAATGCAGCTATTGTTTTTGCACAAATGTTGGAATTTCGTAAAAATTTCTTGAAATTTCCATCGATCCTACTTATTAGATGTTAAAAATCACTATCGCTAACATTTGTATATATGTATACAAATTTATATATATATATATATATATATATACAGATATATATATATATATATATATATATATATATATATATATATATATATATATATATATATATATATATATATATATATACATATATACATATGTACTTTTTTAAATGTCTGTGGACTCTCTAGCGGCCACAGTTTTATTCCGATTGGAATGAAATTATTAGGTATTTGAGTCGCTTTTAGTATTCTAAAGGTCAAGTTCGTTAATGGGTAAAATCGGACGAGGGGAAAGGGGGTTTAGAGGGAGGGGAAAACACGAAATTTGACTATCTCCCTTAGTATTTGAAAAACCGAAAAATTTATAAGGAGTTAAGTTGTAGGTACTAAGTTTTACTGTAATTTTGTTTCTTATCATTTTTCTGCTACACTAATATTTACAGAAATATTTACAATTAAAGATTTCGATTTTTCTAGTATTAAGCGAGATATTTAATATTTTGTGTTTCTTTGATACGAAAACATGAAATATATTTTATTGTAAAAAACTTTGATTGTCGTTTCCATAGAAACTATAAACTATAATCGTTTTTTGGCTATTAATAAATTTAATTTTTGCCAAAACTAAAGTCATATCAGATATTATATTTCATTTTGATCACACTAAAATTATGATCGCTAAAAAGTGATTTATGTATTCTAAGGAAATTCGCTTGGTTGACGCAGGTCCTGCGTAACGAATTTTTTTTCTTAATTCATATAATAAATATTTAGTTTTACTCTCCAACTTTTTTTTAAAATTCTGTCGAGTATTTTTTCTAATACGACAGATTATAGTTGGGTGGGTATGAAGTTTTACATGCTTCTAATGAGAGAGAGTGAGAGAGAATGATGAGTTTGATATTAATTATCTCGCGTTCTAAACGGTCAAAGATTCTGAAACTTCAGGATCTATTAGAAATCGTTATTTTTAGCCTGTGACCAAAAAATGAGCAAAATCTGTCGAAAAGTGGTGGTATGCTGGAACACCCTTAACAGACTCTGAGTGACATCAAAACGTGAAGATATGGTACAAATTTTGATCGATTATTATAACATCCTTATACTGGTCAATTAATAGTCACTTGGACTTATCGAAAGGGATCTCAACATCGTGTTATAATTGCAACAGTCAATTTTGTAACGTAATAAATTACCGCAACCATTATGTATAGAAGAAGATAAAAAACATTAAAAATAAAATAACTTTTTTGTCTCTGAGCTTTTAACAGCAAAGGAGTCAAGTAAAATATGATTAGATCTTAACAAAAAGCTTTTCTATTTAATTATTACACTTGATAAAAGTTTTTCAGCTGATCACATAAAAAAATAAGAATAGTGTTCGTTCAAATTCGATTATAAGAACTGCACACACAAGTTTGGCATTTCTTTTTTAACCTCCATATACAGACTACAATGAAATTTAACGAAATGAGCAACATGAATAAGTCGGTAATCTATTCATTGTTAAGTTACCTCCTAATAGGCTATTGATTATGTGCTAAAAAACAGGTCAATAAGGGTCGTAGTTCCTACTTTTTTCAATAGAAAAAAATGCCTATACCTATCTTTGACCCCAAAAAAGCTAAAAAAGAAAAAAATCCAAATTTTGGCCTTTTTTTTCTTTTTGTTTCAACATTTTTGGTATAACAAACTGTTTTAAAATATTTTATGTATGCCATTTTGATGGAAAAATCAATTCTCTACAAATAGTGTCATATAAAATATATCGAAATTTTGCTTCGTATGCGAGATATATTGATAAAACTGAAAAGGGTGCATTTTCACCCCTATCTCCAATTTCCACCCTCTAATTTAATAGTACTCCGTAGTTTTTTCTTTTTAAATGACCCATTGACCGATTCTTGCAATAAAAACCAGTGAACGTCTAAGTTCCTTTCAATATGACATGATCAATAGCCTATAATCAGGACAAATTAACGATACCAGAGATATTATTATTGAACCGTAAATATTAAAAATTGTCAACAAATTATAAAATAATATTTTTTTCATTTAAGATAGTTCCAGCATTGTCTTGTATAATCAGGACAAAATACCGGTTTGCTTTTAATATAGAGCAAATACATACCCGTATATACATATATTTATATACACATTTATGTAATTTTGAAAGAAATAAAAATTGTAAACTAATATATCTCGAAAACAAAACGGTAAAATTCGACATAAAAAAAAATTTATTTAAGAAATATTTATCTTTACTCTCCAATTTTTTTTTTAAATTCTGTCGAGTATTTTTTTTAATACAACGGATAATAGTTGGACGGGCATGAAGTTTTCCTTGCTTCTAATGATTGAGAGAATGATTACGTTGTTGTTAATTATCTCGCGTTCTAAACGGTCAAAAAAAATCTACAACTTTTGACATTATTAGAAACCGTTATTTTTAGCCAGTTAAAAAGATGAGTAAAATCTGCCGAAAAGTGAATTTATGCTGGAACTACCTTAACAAAACAAATAGTAGGTATTCAATAAACATCCCTACATTGTATAAAATAAAGTCCCCCAGCCGCGTCTGTTTGTCTGTTCGTTATTTACTCAAAGACAACCGCACCGATTTTCCTGCTGTTTTTGCCAATGGATAGAGTGGTTCTCGAGGAAGATTTTAGTATATAATTTGTCAAGTTTTTGTATACATTGGCTAAAATATAATGATATTTGTTGGAGGTGACATATTATAAAACAAAGTCCTCCGCCTTTCGATAGATGGTAGTAAGCAACTAATGTGTTAAATATGCTGTGGATAGATAGCTATGCATACAACAAATACGTTTTAAAAATTTGTCTATAGGTGGCAGTATACACAACATGAGTACTTCAAAAATTCTACCAATAGGTGGCAGTGCATACAATAAATGTATTTCAAAAATTAAACTCGATTTATCAGTCCTTGACGGGAGAAAATATTATGTTACTTGGTTAAAAGGGCGTTACAAAATTTTTTCGGGCGAAGCCGCGACGAGTAATGCTATTATGTCTAACGAGGAAAGATGATTGATTTTTGTTTGTTACGATTTAATTCAAAAACTACTCAACCAATTTTACCGAAACCTACATCTCCTCGGAGTAACATAGGCTGTTTTATATTTTCTGTAATGAACCCGTGCGAAGCCGGGGCGGATCAGCTAGTTGTAAATAAAATACTTTGTCAAATAAGCTTTAGCAGTCATTCCACTTTAAAATTTGATTTTTAACTACAAGGTGCTGCAGAAGTACCTTCACGGTTTTAAATTTAAAAAAAGTCGATGAGAAGTTTAGTCAATTTATATTTTGCAACTCATAATACAAAATGTGTTTCTTGAAATTATTTTCCAACTATTTACGAAAAATGATGTTTAACAAACGATATCCCTTTTTGCACAGAAAACTATGAGCTGTTTTCAGCACATCTTCCATAACCTTTCGTAAAAGTTCTTAAGATATCCCCAAAATCTCTCGCCTAATATTCTAAGTTTTTCCAAGCATTGTGGCTTGTTTACATAAACCCTTTCTTTCAGATAACCCCAAAGAAAATAATCTGCAATATCGTATGGTTAGATGGAGTCTATCTGACATTTAAATATTATCGATAGCTTCTATGAGTAGAAATGAAACTTTTCTTCTGACGATTATTTTAACGATATGATGAAAATTTTCGTCAGTTTTTTACCTTTTGAATTAAGATATTTACAAAACTCTTCGTCAGACTATTTTTTTTAACGTAATGTACGAGATTTAATTTATAAAAGTAGAAGTTTTTAACTTTTTAATCTATAGGAGGTGGAGCAACATTATCGAAAATGTATGCGTTCATTCAACATTTGCTATTCACAACATGTTAAAATTCCAATTTTTAATGATTAATTACATGAAACTCCTTTGTCAGACTTTTTTCCAAAAATTATTTTATACGTATGAGTTAGCGATTAATATCATATCAAAAATTAAGAGTTTTATCTTTATATAACCGATTTTACCTGTACATGTGTTCGATCAACCGTAAACAGCATCTATTCGTTCACATTTAAATAATTAAAATGATTTTGTAATTTGTGTATGGAGGTATTGTGGCGTTCATCTCAGACTTGTTATACATATAGGAAACTAATACTTTATTCCGCTTGAATGTGTATTACATTCATATAATCGTTTATATGTCGAAGATTATAGACTGCGTGAAGATTATAGACATATATGGATACTTTAATGTATTTAATGTTCTCAGATAAATGCATCCTTCTAGCCGAAAATACATTTGCTATATTTGAGTTCACAAAAACCAGACCCTTTGATCAAAATAACACCTTATGATCGCCTTATTCTTTTCGATTTGTTGTTTCGGTATTTCCAAAGTCGTAGATCTCGAAAAATGAATAAATAAGCTTCTATTAAAAAAATATTTTTAAAAACAAGCTTTTTATAGTAAAACTAATTTTCTACAATTTTACTTCTTGTGTGTTTTTTGATTTTTTCAATATTAAGAGAGGTATACCAAATTTTGTGTTTTGTGTTGGATTTGTGTGGGTTGGGTTGAGTTGGGTTGAGTTGGGGTAGTTTAGCGGGGGTTGGCTTACGATTTAATATTGTAAAACATTATTTTTCTTAAAATTACTTAAAAATAAAAATTTTCAAGGATTTCAAGGATGAAAAGGACTTTTTCCTTCATGGAATCACTTTTTATGGTCCTAACAAACTTTTTCATCCATTTCCACCCATTTTCAACCATTTTAACTGGGGGTCAGCTAAGACTAAAATGGTCAGTTATTACGAACAAATTTTATTAGAATTTGTTACCTAATAATTTTTTTCTAGAATTCTAATATTTATACAAATGTTTGCATTTTAAATGTTCTAATAATTATGTCAAAATAGATATTCGATAGAAACTCGACAAATCCTTTTAAAATTACATAAAATAGCTTCTCATTTGAAGAGTAAGCTCGATCTTACTTTCTAAGGCCGAAAGTAAGAGGTATATATATTTCGCAGATGGATTGTCAAATCCGCTATTTTACAAAACCGCTAGTTGTTTTTCATAGCAACTCCGTTATATTAAACAACTGAACGACGTTAAGCTGTTTTACATAATTACTCAACTTTAACACGTCATATTGCTTAAACGTTTTGCGTTTATCAATGCAGCGGGTCAATAATTAGACATTATGTAAAACAGCGTGAAATGAAACGTCAGATTGTAGATTTTAGTTTATATCATTATTATTCTTATTAATACTACTATTTATATTACCTAGCAGTCTATATTGTTTAAGTCTTAAATTCATAGCTTAGAATTATTGTAAACTAGCTAATGGAATTCCCGTTACTAAAGGTCCTTTTTCCTAAAAAGTTCTATATATTTTGGATATAGTATCAAAAATTATTGATATTAAACAAGGCAACTATTACAACCGAGTACTAAAATCTTTCATTTCATCGGCTATACCCCGAGTTGGTCCGGTTTGCGTATTTTTGGGCCCGCACTAAAAGGCGTTCTATAAATTTCCCTATACCAAAACGCTCTTTGTGAATATAGATAAGCTCTTCTGCATTACGTCTAAACGTGGGTAGCAGTTTTGTAAAACGTACCGCAATGACAATCCAAGCTGAACGTCGTTCAGTTGTTTTACATAACGGAGTTGTTGCATAAAACAACTAGCGGTTTTGTAAAACAGCGGATTCGACGATCCATCTGCGACATATATATGAACATACAAGAGAATACGTGAAATTGTATCGATTTCACAAACAACTATATTTAGTTTTAGTTTGCTTATTTATTTCATAATATGTGCCGTTGGCTAATATTCGTCTCTTCGCTTCGGTTGAACGGAGAAAACTTACTGTTGTCTTAATTATTACAAACGGAATATTCATTTCATTTTTGTTTGTTTTGTGTTAAAAAGTTTCTCATCAGAGGAATATTACACGCCAGTGAAATACGGTTTATAATAAAACAATATATGAAAGTTTATTGTAAAATTTATAGTACGGAATAAATCCTAGTTGTGAATAGATCTTCAATTTGATTTTTCTACACAACGCATGAAAAAGTTCCGATCGATATCGTGAACGCAAAAAAAAAAAATTCGATACGCAAGAGCTGCGTCAACTGAGTGAATTTTCTTAGATTAAACACTTCTCTTCTGGAAATAGATCTTAATTAACTTATATTATTAATATTCATGCCGATCCGTGGCCGCAAGATTGGCTACGGGCATAAATATAAGTAAATATGTTTTCATATCTGATATGATTAATGTAAAATACATTTTTAATAACTAGCTTTTATTTAAATGTTTTAATTATTTAAATGCACTAAAAAGAAGAAAATAAACTTTAAATGGAATTAAACTCATTAATTTATTACATTACAAAATTTATATGATATTAAGCTTGTTGCGAGATTTACTTGTATATAAAAAATTTCGTTACGCAGGAGCCGCTTCAACTTAGCGAATTTCCTTAGAATATATAAATCACTCTCTAGTGGTTACAATTTTAGTCTGATCAAAATGAAATGTTGTATATGGTTTTAGTATTAGCAAGGCTAATTTTATTAATAAATGACATACGTCAAGGGGAAAGGGGGGCATAAAGAAAGAAGAAAACACAAAATATAAAATAACTCTCTTAAAATTAGAATAATCGAAAAATGCGTAAGGAATAAAGTTGTAGAAAATCAAGTTTGCTACAATTCATCACCTTATCATTTTTGCTCAAACTCGAATGTGTACAGATATTAAGGACTTTTCAATCTTAAACCGTCAATATTTCTGTAAATATTAGTGTAACAGTAAAAATGATAAGAAAAAAAATTACAGTAAAACTTAATACCTACAACTTTATTCCTTATAAATTTTTCACTTTTCGAATATTAAGGGAAACGTGCTAAATTTTGTGTTTCCCGCTCCCTTTAAATCCCCCATTCCCCCTGTTCAATTTTACCCATTAACGAACTTGACCTTTTGAATACCAAAAGCGACTCAAATACCAAGTTTCATTCCAATCAAAATAAAATTGTGACCGATGGTGATTTTCGACAGCTACTAGGTAAGATGGATGGACATTTGGAGACATTTTTGCAAAATTTTGAAGTCGGTACGAGACCAATAGCTCAGGACTTTCAGGAAATTCGCTAAAAATTAGGTAAATACATCTACACAAGTAAATCTCGCGACAAGCTTTTATATCATATAAACTTTGTAATGTAATAAATTAATGGGTTTGATTCGATTTAAAGTTTATTTTCTTCTTTTTAGAGCATTTAAATAATTAGAGCATTTAAATAAAAGCTTGTTTTAAAACATGTTTTTTTACATTAATTAATTTTTCAAATATTGGTTCAGTTTTATACCAAATAGTTTAACTTCCTAGAACGGTATTACCAACTGAACTGAAATTTTATTCCCACTCGATTTAAAGCTAAATCCGATTGAGTCTAGTAATACAATTCAATTTTTATGTCATTCCAAAGAAATGTTATTAACTTCGATTACCCGTAATAATATTTTCATTTTCATAGCTCACCTTTTTTTCTTTTATTTCTCACTGATATATATATATATTATACGGAATACATTTTTTAATATCATCTACCTAAGATTATTACATCCCCAAAATGGGAAAAAAATTAGCATTTCAATGTTTTTCCACATTTTCTCCTTTATGAGGAGAAAAATTTACCCTTATATTATTCATCCCCATAGTGTATTATTGACTGGATATTGGAGAAAAAAAATTGTGAATTTGCACATACACAACTATATAATTTCGTTGAATATCCAATGTACTTGTACGATGTTCTTTCACAAGACCTCCTCAAAGACCTGGAATTTGAAATGCTGATACATTGTATCCCAAAAAAATACAAGATATATATCTGTCCGAAAATTTATCCGAAAAGCATACGACCTACCTTCATATCTCCGCGTTGGCGTTATTTTTCGTCATGGGACGAGTGGCATCCTTCAAAGTAGTCCCCATTTGATTGAATAACACGCACCCAGCGGTTTTTCCACTTTCCGAAGCAGTCCTGGAAGTCAGTTTTTGGAATAGCCTTGAGTGTTCTGGTTGCATTATCTTCGACCGCCTTTTTGTCGTTGAACCGATGTTCTTTGAATATTAAGGGAGATATACCAAATTTTGTGTTTCCCCCTCACTCTAAACCCACCTTTCCCCTTGTCCGATTTTACCCATTAACGAACTTGGCCTTTAGAATACCAAAAGCGCCTCAAATACCAAATTTCATCCAATCGGAATAAAACTGTGACCGCTAGAGAGTCCACAGACACATAAAAGTACATATATATATATATATATATATATATATATATATATATAAATTTGTGCGATAGTGATTTTTAACATCTAATAGGTAGGAAATTCCAACACTGGGGCAAAAACAATAGTTGCATTTCCTTTGGAGGAAATTCAGTAGAAAAATGAATTAACAAAAAAATTTTGAATAAAACGAGCGCTACTTTTGCATTGCCAATTTTTCAACGAGGTTTCCATTTCTCACTAATAAAATATAAATACTATTATTATAACCCCCCACCCCCCGCCTCTATGTACCCCCTTCTCTGTCCCAGAAAAAGGTATTTTTTCGTTCATTTTTTACAGTGTGAATAATAAAGTGTATGAAGGCCTATCAATCGACCGACGGTATCGAAGCAATGAAAAAAAATCACTTTTAAAGAAAGTAAATTTTCTACAATAGCGGTTGGACGTCTCAGTTATTATTATAACAAGTTTTTGTGATGTTGGTGTGTGTATGTACGTACGTGTGGGTGAGTGTATGTAAGTGTATGTATGTATGAGGAGGACGGTGGGGAGAATTATAAAATGACATGGTAAAGTTAATAAAAAAATATCTTTTTATTATTATTATTTTTCTTGAATTGAAAAGTAAAAAAATAAAATAAAACGTGTTGCGATCGTCACGCAACCAGTATATATCGTTCTGATGGATAACAAATGTGATACACGTGGCAAATTTTTTATTTGTCATACCTAGTTTTTTTTTAAAAGGTTGAAAAATCTTCAAGAAGACACCAATGATGGAATGTTGTTAGTGTGGGACTTTTACCCAGTAAAAACAATCTAATTCCTGCCTCTTCCATGGGAAGGGAGACTAGACTGGAAACCGTTTTCGCATGACTTCAGTCTGGCCCTGATTGCGCGTCTAGGCGATGGCTGTCATTAGCTGTCAGACCTATTTGCCTACCTATACAAGGTTGCCATACCTAGTATGGGTAAAGTACGTAGCGGAGGGGAGGTCGAAAGCTGGCAAGCAGGTATTTCTAGACCTTCTTAACCGACCCATAGATAGATATATTATAGCGGCTGTCCTGGCCGGGACACACTTCGACCATAGGGTCCTGTGTGATGCAAAAGGATGTGAGTGGAGTAGAAGGAATTTTTGTGTGTAGTCTTGGAATTGTTAGGATGTGCAGCTGTAGCGGACTTAAAACGGAACTATGCCGGTATTCATCAGGAATTCGTGAAGGAAACTGCAGAAAACCTTCACATGCATAGCCGGTTACTTCGTTCTTGTACATACTTGTACATACTTTTTTTTCGTAATAATTGACAAACTGCCGACTTCGGCATTCGAACCCATAACCTCCTAGTCCTCAAGTTCACACAACGCCTTTTTAACCGCGGTTACTTGGCTGTTTATGTAAGACATAGTATGTCTTACATAGACTAACCAGTTCAAGTGGCTAAGCCGTCTAAGGCGTTATGTCTGCGCAGTATACCTACTTGGAAACTGGGAGGTTATGGTTTCGAATCCCGACATCGGCAGTTTGTCAACTAATAAGAAAAAAAAGGGTAGGCGGTTAATTGTCTAAACTGTCGGCGTATGGACAATAACCAAGTAACCGGTATGCTTGAGAAGGTTTTCTGTAGTTTCCTTCACGAACTCCAGATGAATATCGGTATAGTTCCCATCAGAGTTGGCTGCATCCGCATATCCTACCAATTCCTAGTCTATACACAAAAAATTCCTTCCACTCCACTCACATCCTCACGTCCTTAGACATCACAGTGGACCTTATGGTCGAAGTGTAGCCCGTCCAGGGCAGCCTCTTCAATCTATCTATCTAGCCCAGTATGCTAACCATTACACCACGGATGATTCCGATGAACTAATCACTCTTTTTATATCACTGACAGTATTACTTTGTAGTCAACATTAAGTTATTATTCCACATATTATTGAGTAGTATATGCTAAAGTCTTCTACAGTTTGTCATACGTAACCGAAAGGAATTTGGACAAACATCGTTATGTTGACGCTTAAGTATACACAAATAAACAAATATTAATAATAACTTCGACAGAAGTAATACTATCTAAATAAATAAAAATTCGAATGATATGAAAAAGTTGGCTATTTCGTCACAATCGTCTTTGGTGTAGCGGAAACATACTGGACTAGATATCCAGAGGCCCAAGGTTCGATTCCTCGTTGACGAGTTAATTTTTTCATATCAGTATTTAATTTCATTAAAAATTCAATGAAATTTGTCTGAGTAGTATACGCTAAAGTCTTCTACAGTTTGTCTTACGTAACCGAAAGGAATTTGGTCAAACATCGTTATGTTGACGCTTAAGTATACAAAAATAAACAAATATTATTTATGTATACTTAAGCATCACAATACAATACTAATGTCAATTTCTATTAAGGTTACGTAAGAAATAAGTATGTCTTACATAGAGTATCTTTATTTATTGCAAACAAGAAGCCTCTATGTGTATACATAGAGGTTAGAAAGTATTTTACTTCTTCTTACAGTAAAATTTTCAATGGTTTTGTATTGAAATTGAATTACAAACACCTAAATTTTATGTTAGGTATTCTAATTTTATCACTAGCATGAGTTTATATGGGAGATTTTTAGTTGTAGGTATTGTTGATTTTATTGCAGACTATTCGATTTTTTCTTAGAATTTGGTATTTTAACGATTCCGTTCAAGTAAAATCACAGACTATAGAATAAAACAATTTTATTCTCACTTACGGCTCACATTGTTTGAATATATACCGATAGTTGCCCGACTTTAGATCAAAAAAGAGCATACAAGGGAAATAATTTATACGCACTGATAGAAGTAATTCCTTGCAGTAAGAAATATTTTATTAAACCAAGAATTTCTGACTCTCATATATAAGGAAGATAATATATATTTGGTATAAGAAAATAATTACCTTGACATCTATAGTTTGGACTCGCGAAAATTATCTTAACTTAAGATAAACAGCTTCTTGACTCAAGAATCTCGAAATTCTTAAACTGAAATGATGATTTCTTTGGAGCAAGATGCTAAAAAAAATTCAAACAAATGAAACTGTTTAAAGAATCTTCAGTTAAATATAGATCAGTTAAATATTTATGCTTCTAACATTATATTATCGAATGATAATTAGTGAGAACTCTAGGTTTTTGAAATAAAATTTCAAATTCGCCCCCTTTACCTAGATCAGTTTTTTGTATTATAAATACGAATTTCGACTACAATGTAGTCATCATCAGTATAAATTAGCTAGTCGTACTTAACTCTTTGACAATTAGAGATAGATATAAAGTCGAGATCAACAGACAAAAATAAAAATAAATAGAAAATTAAGTAGATTAAAATATACTAGATTTAAAATATAATAAATTGTAAATTATATTGAAATTGCTCTTTTAATTGCTTTTTTTTACTACATTTCAAATATTTGTTTTTTAATAATTAAAAAATATTCCTTATAAAATCCTGCATAATAAGTATGTAGTTTCTAATTTGACTAATAATTACCGATTTCGGTTAGACAACATTCGAAAATGAGAACAGTTTTCAGTTTTTCAGTTGTCAAAAATTGACAAATATCTGAAAATTGGCGTATGGGCAAGAACGAAAGTAAACGACTATATTTGTGAAGGTTTTCTGCAGTTTTCTTTCACAAACTTCAGATGAATATCGGCCTAGTTTCTGTCAAAGGCGGCTGAAGTCTCACAACCTACAAAATTCCTGGTCTGCATACAAATTCTTTATACTTAAGAGGTCGGTAAAAAAGGCCTGGAAAGGCTCACTTGCCAGACTTCGACCTTCCTTCAGCACTATCACATGATGGGTATTTGTATACAGGTCAATGAACATACAATATTTCAAAAAAAAAAATTACAATCGAAAAACCAGTCGCATTTGTCAATACTATCGAAAAGAGGGAAATTTTTTTTACAAATTCTCTAAATTACGATAATAAAAAACAGGCTTTTAATGATGTAGGTGGTCTATGTTATATTAAGGTATGTATTTTATATTAAGGTATTAAGGTATGTCGTTGGAAAATATCAAATCCATCATTAATTATAATGTCTTAGGAATAATTCAATTTTATTTCATATTCAATGATTCTTCATGACTAAATATTTATTTACCATTATTAGTTTCGGGATCCTTCAAGAAAATATCAAATTTTTCAAAATTGACAAGCAGTTTCTACGTGGATGACAATATAGGACAAAAAGAGCGAATTTAGCGTTGAATGTCACGAAATTTGAGGTCTATTTCGAATCGCGATACCAGTGTCGAGCCTCAGCAAGAAAATGTATCTTAAAAGCAGAGGGGTGGCAATATTGCTGCAACTACCTTTTGGCGGCGAATTGTCTTAATCCGCCCCCGCATATATCGCCAGATATAATAATTTTGGCAACTACTTAAGGTCATTTTGAGGGACCGGTTAACCGCTCAACAATTCCATTGCTGTTAGGGTCGTAAGCAGTAGACGAAATATGCTTAGTTCCCTTTATTTAACTGGCAGATCGGATGCGATTTTATCAAAACTTTGAGAAGCGAAACAAGCAAAGGAGTTATTATTTTTTCAGATTGAAGGTTTAATATACCAGAATATTTTGGTATATTCCGACAAGGGCAGTACTTTTTATAAACTTGACTACCTTTACCTTACCGTCTTTTATATCATCGTTTCAGCTTAACATACCATCCAAGTGGCCGAGCGGTCTAAGGCGTTATGTCTGCGCAGTATGCCTACTTGGAAACTGGGATGTTATGGGTTCGATTCCCGACATCCGCAGTTTGTGAATTATTAGGAAAGAAAAAAGGGAGTGGTTAATTGACTAAACTGTCGGCGTATGGACAAGAAGGAAGTAACCGGCTATGTTTGAGAAGGTTTTATACAGTTTTCTTCACGAACTCCAGATGAATATAGGCCTCGTGCTATCATAGTCGGCTGCAGCCGCATATGCTACCAATTCTTAGTCTAAACCCAAAAATTTCTTCCAGTCCACTAACATCCTCACATCCTTGGGCATCACAATGGACCTTATGGACGAAGTGTAGCCCGTTCTGCTTAGCATTCTGGGAACGATTTGGCAAGCAATACTTATTACAGCTGTTACAGGTCCACGCTTTTCAATGTTATGTTTAGAAACAAGTAAACGTTTGAATCATATCTTCGGAAACCTTTCTTATGCTTCCACGGACCACCAGCGGCCCGTGGGTAAGCGGTTAAAATCCACTGCCTTAAAGACAGTACCAGCAACTATAAGTTTTGAAATCACTATTTTGTGTTAGACAATCGTGTGACTACTCTTTTTCTAACTCTTAGACTAGGCGAATTTATTATGACTTTACCAATACCATTTTCGCCTGTGAAGCATCAGCCTATGGTGTATCGTAAGAATACAAGTGAGTAGTTTTTCGTTACAAAATGAACTCTTAGGCTAAAAGATATACCAGCTAAATTATATAATTACCAGTCATCGCCAATAATACTGGATTTCCCTGTTTGTTATCAATTTTAAATGACTGTTATGTCTAGATATGTATGCTTGTGTGTGTGTGTGTGTGTGTGTGTGTGTGTGTGTGTGAATATCGTGAAAGTTAAACGACTTTCTTTCCCGTATTCTTTTCTGTAAGTTGTAATTTAACGACAGATGTTGTTTAACGATTTGAAAGCAAAGCAAAGCAAAGCAAAGAAAGAAAAAAATCGACGAAAATATAACGTAAAGATTATCGTTGGAGTTCGTTAATATTATTATATCTATTCACTGCGTTTGTGTCAGTTATTGAAGAAAAAGCAGAGAGAAAAAAAGAAATATCAGAAAGAAGTATTTACCGACGTATTAAGTTGATTATGTGAGATGATTTCCTTGATAGAATGTAAGTAACCATTTGCAGTTACTATTTATGATTCGTTCATAGTTAATGTTGTACGTTTTTTTTTTTGGAGCAGATTACATCGGCATAAGCTGGGTTTACATCGAAGTTAGTAACAAATGTTATCAACTTATTGTTGGAAACACATGTTGTTATCATTTGGTTTTTACTTGGTACGACAGTTTACGCGAGAATGTCGAGAGTGTAGGACGCGGTTCTTGCTGCAGCTGCCTGTGTCATTTTGCCGACGCAGAGGAAACCTAGAAGATTCTGGGTTAAGCCTTCTCTGGAGGCAAGAGCTAGATATAGTGAAACTGACATGCTAAAAGTCTTTCAAGATAATGAGATTCTTTGAATTAAGGTATGATGGAAGCTTCAAAAACTTTCCACGAATGACCAGTTGTCACTTTGAATACTTGATTCAAATGTTAGGTCACCAAATAGCCAAACAGAACACAAAATACCGGAAAGCAATATCAGTACAGGAGAAGCTAGCAGTGACGTTGTATTTTTTAGTTACAGAAGACTCTTACACAAGTGTGAGCTACTTGTTCAAAATTTCCAAATCAACGATTTCCTTGTTCGTCCCCGAAGTGTGTGATGCTTTCATTGAATTTCTGAGAGATAACATAAAGCACTTCAAACTTGCTCACCTTCATTTCGTTCGAAATGATAGTCCACGTATTGTTTTTTGCGTTGCGGTCTTTAAATTCGCCACAAGTTTGATCTCGCAGAACATTGTTTTCCCGATATAAATCAATAAGTTTCAATACCAGTGAATGTATGTAATAATAAATTTTCTCGAAAGACTATATGTTGTTCCCTGGCAATGATCATATATCGTTGTATATATTGAGATTTGTTTTAAGTTATATAAAAGGGGGGGGGGGGCTTCAAAAAATGTTTCTACCTGGATTCCGCAAGGTGAAGCCCCTGGCCTGATATTATGTCGACAACTCATACTATTTTAGCTACACCTAAAATTAGGTAAAATTAGGTAAATGATTGGAATATGGGATGATTTACAGTTTTGAAAAATATTAATGAGCTTCTGGTAATGAGCTTGTCTCTATTGGTTGATGGTATGTTTAATGAAAAGCTTAATTTTGATAATAATAAACAAACTTGTGTATATGTTATGGACCAAGTCATTAATTGGGCATTATTCATGAAGTTCAGGCAGCTTGAAAAATGCTCAATATGAGTAGGTAGTATGGTAAAAACAATTGAAATAATTAAATTGATCGGGCTTTATGAATAATATCCGTCACTTACTGGACAGAGTATTAAAAAAAAGATGTGTTTTATTAAATTATTTTAATAATGTGTTTTTGTTGTGTTGAAAAATTAGTGAATTAATTTTTAAAACCTCAGCACACAATTCTAATTATAAAATAGAAAAATATTACGAAAAATATTTAAGATGAGAATATTTTTCTCCTTGAAGAAAGGAGTTTTTTTTTTTTAATAATGTTTTTTTTATTTGTCTAAACATGTTGTTGTTCTGCGGTATATAAAGCCGGAGTCTGACCCAATACAAAATCAGTATAAAACAAGTAAAGACAAGTAAACAAGTAACTTGATCGGCTAATATTCAGTTTAAAAAAAAGCGATTGTTCGATTAAGTCAATTTAAATTTGACGTTGCTCATTAAAGTAAACCATTGTTGGATTAACATAATCAAATTTATAAATTCAAAATTGTTGAAAAAAGTAAAAACTCGGCCTTGTGCATTACCGTGCCCTAGATTCAAATTATTAAAAAAACAAGTAATGTAACAACTAACTGAGTTAATTGTTTGAATACCCAGTATATACTGAGTTGTATATACTTAGTATTGTTAATATTTCTGCCTATCCAATGTTTATAAATTATGAATTATCAAAAAATCAGCACTGTTGCTGGTTTCGTTCAGAAGATATTTCGGGGTCAAATTATCTATGATATTTCCTGTAGTAATAGCACTGTAAGTGAGAATGCCAAATGTCCCTTAAACTCGGCCTTGCGCTCTACCGTGCTCTAGATTTGTAAATGTTTGTTTTGTATTAATAATTAATATTGAAACAGTAAAAATGTTCATGCATTTAAAAAATTTGATATTAATGTTCTTGCGATTTTTATATATTTAAATATTGAGTTATATAATTGAGTTATACAACGCGACCGTCTGTTAACGCAAAGCGTTGGTCATCGCGAGCCTTTAGGCGACGCGAAAAGGTAGTCAACGCGAAGATTTAGAAAATTAACGGAAAGCGTTGGTAAACGTAAAGCGTTGGTAAACGGAAGAGTTGGTCAATGAGAAGCGTTAGTTATCCAAAGCGGACCGTCAAAGATTCGCGAAGCGTGATTTCACGCGAATCGTTAACCAACGAGAAACGTAAGCTTAATTGAACCATAAGTAAGCCAACGCGAAGCGTTGGTTAAAGAGAAGCGTTAGTTAGTCAAAGCGAAGCGCCGGAGAGTTGCTTTGGTGATTCGCGAAGCGTGATTTTACGCAAATCGTAAAATTATCGTTGGTAAACGATAAGCGTTAACCCACGCGAAACGTAAGCTTAAGTAAACCGTAAGTCATCTAAGCGTTGGTCAGCGAAGCGTTGGTCATGAGAAGCGTTAGTCAATAGAAAGCGTAAGGTAAACGCGAAGCGTTAGTTAATCAACGCGAAGCGTTTGTTAATCAACACAAAGCATTAGTTAATCATCACGAAGCGTTAGTTTATCAACGCGAAGCGTTAGTTAATCAACGCGAAGCGTAAGATAAACAACGCGAAGCGTTAGTTAATAAGCGCGAAGCGTTAGTTAGTCAACGCGAAGCGTTGGATTATCAACGCGAAGCGTTAGTTAATCAACGCGAAGCGTTATTAAATCAACGTGAAGCGTTAGTTAATCAACGCGAAGGGTTAGTTAATCAACGCGAAGCGTTAGTTAATCAACGCGAAGCGTTAGTTAATCAACGCGAAGCGTTAGTAAATCAACGCGAAGCGTTATATAAACAACGCGAAGCGTTAGTTAGTCAGCGCGAATCGTTGGTTAATCAACGCGAAGCGTTTGTTAATCAACTCGAAGCTTTAGTTAATCAACACGAAGCGTTAGATAATCAACGCGAAGCGTTAGTAAATCAACGTGAAGCGTTAGTTAGTCAACTTGAAGCGTTAGTTAATCAACGCGAAGCGTTAGTTAATCAACGCGAAGCGTTAGTAAATCAACGCGAAGCGTTAGATAAATGACGCGAAGCGACGCGAAGCGAAGCGTTAGATAAACGACGCGAAGCGTTAGTTAGTCAACGCGAAGCGTTAGTAAGTCAACGCGAAGCGTTAGTTAGTCAACGCGAAGCGTTAGTTAGTCAACGCGAATCGTTGGATAATCAACGCGAAGCGTTTGTTAATCAACACGAAGAGTTAGTTAACTAACGCGAAGCGTTAGTAAATCAACGTGAAGCGTTAGTTTATCAACGCGAAGCGTTAGTTAATCAACGCGAAGCGTTAGTTAATCAGCGCGAAGCGTTAGTTAATCAACGCGAAGCGTTAGTTTATCAACGCGAAGCCTTAGTCAATCAACGCGAAGCGTTAGTCAACGCGAAGCGTTAGTAAATCAACGCGAACCGATGGATAATCAACGCGAAGCGTTAGTTAATCAACGCGAAGCATTAGTTAATCAACGTGAAGCGCTAGTTAATCAACGCGAAGCGTTAGTTAATCAACGCGAAGCGTTAGTAAATCAACGCGAAGGGTAAGATAAACAACGCGAAGCGTTAGTTAATCAACGCGAAGCAAAGCGTTGGTCATCGCGAGCCTTTAGGCGACGCGAAAAGGTAGTCAACGCGAAGATTTAGAAAATTAACGGAAAGCGTTGGTAAACGTAAAGCGTTGGTAAACGGAAGAGTTGGTCAATGAGAAGCGTTAGTTATCCAAAGCGGAGCGTCAAAGATTCGCGAAAGATTGGTTAAAGAGACGCGTTAGTTAGTCAAAGCGAAGCGCCGGAGAGTCGCTTTGGTGATTCGCGAAGCGTGATTTTACGCAAATCGTAAAATTATCGTTGGTAAACGATAAGCGTTAACCCACGCGAAACGTAAGCTTAAGTAAACCGTAAGTCATCCAAGCGTTGGTCAGCGAAGCGTTGGTCATGAGAAGCGTTAGTCAATAGAAAGCGTAAGGTAAACGCGAAGCGTTAGTTAATCAACGCGAAGCGTTTGTTAATCAACACAAAGCATTAGTTAATCATCGCGAAGCGTTAGTTTATCAACGCGAAGTGTTAGTTAATCAACGCGAAGCGTAAGATAAACAACGCGAAGCGTTAGTTAATGAACGCGAAGCGTTAGTTAGTCAACGCGAAGCGTTGGATTATCAACGCGAAGCGTTAGTTAATCAACGCGAAGCGTTAGTTAACCAGCGCGAAGCGTTAGTTAATCAACGCGAAGCGTTAGATAAACAACGCGAAGCGTTAGTTAGTCAACGCGAAGCGTTAGTAAGTCAACGCGAAGAGTTAGTTAGTCAACGCGAAGCGTTAGTTAGTCAACGCGAATCGTTGGATAATCAACGCGAAGCGTTTGTTAATCAACACGAAGAGTTAGTTAATCAACGCGAAGCGTTAGTTAATCAACGTGAAGCGTTAGTTAGTCAACTTGAAGCGTTAGTTAATCAACGCGAAGGGTTAGTTAATCAACGCGAAGCGTTAGTTAATCAACGCGAAGCGTTAGTTAATCAACGCGAAGCGTTAGTAAATCAACGCGAAGCGTTAGATAAACAACGCGAAGCGTTAGTTAGTCAACGCGAAGCGTTAGTTAGTCAACGCGAAGCGTTAGTTAGTCAACGCGAATCGTTGGATAATCAACGCGAAGCGTTTGTTAATCAACACGAAGAGTTAGTTAACTAACGCGAAGCGTTAGTTAATCAACGTGAAGCGTTAGTTTATCAACGCGAAGCGTTAGTTAATCAACGCGAAGCGTTAGTAAATCAACGCGAAGGGTAAGATAAACAACGCGAAGCGTTAGTTAATCAACGCGAAGCAAAGCGTTGGTCATCGCGAGCCTTTAGGCGACGCGAAAAGATAGTCAACGTGAAGATTTAGAAAATTAAAGGAAAGCGTTGGTAAACGTAAAGCGTTGGTAAACGGAAGAGTTGGTCAATGAGAAGCGTTAGTTATCCAAAGCGGAGCGTCAAAGATTCGCGAAGCGTGATTTCACGCAAATCGTTAACCAACGAGAAACGTAAGCTTAATTGAACCATAAGTAAGCCAACGCGAAGCGTTGGTTAAAGAGACGCGTTAGTTAGTCAAAGCGAAGCGCCGGAGAGTCGCTTTGGTGATTCGCGAAGCGTGATTTTACGCAAATGGTAAAATTATCGTTGGTAAACGATAAGCGTTAACCCACGCGAAACGTACGCTTAAGTAAACCGTAAGTCATCCAAGCGTTGGTCAGCGAAGCGTTGGTCATGAGAAGCGTTAGTCAATAGAAAGCGTAAGGTAAACGCAAAGCGTTAGTTAATCAAGGCGAAGCGTTTGTTAATCAACACAAAGCATTGGTTAATCATCGCGAAGCGTTAGTTTATCAACGCGAATCGTTAGTTTATCAACGCGAAGCGTAAGATAAACAACGCGAAGCGTTAGTTAATGAACGCGAAGCGTTAGTTCGTCAACGCGAAGCGTTGGATTATCAACGCGAAGCGTTAGTTAATCAACGCGAAGCGTTAGTTAATCAACGCGAAGCGTTAGTAAATCAACGCGAAGCGTTAGATAAACAACGCGAAGCGTTAGTTAGTCAACGCGAAGCGTTAGTAAGTCAACGCGAAGCGTTAGTTAGTCAACGCGAAGCGTTAGTTAGTCAACGCGAATCGTTGGATAATCAACGCGAAGCGTTTGTTAATCAACACGAAGAGTTAGTTAATCAACGCGAAGCGTTAGTTAATCAACGTGAAGCGTTAGTTTATCAACGCGAAGCGTTAGTTAATCAACGCGAAGCGTTAGTTAATCAGCGCGAAGCGTTAGTTAATCAACGCGAAGCGTTAGTTTATCAACGCGAAGCCTTAGTCAATCAACGCGAAGCGTTAGTCAACGCGAAGCGTTATTCAACGCGAGGCGTTAGTTAATCAACTCGAACCGTTGGATAATCAACGCGAAGCGTTAGTAAATCAACGTGAAGCGTTAGTTAGTCAACTTGAAGCGTTAGTTAATCAAAGCGAAGCGTTAGTTAATCAACGCGAAGCGTTAGTAAATCAACGCGAAGCGTTAGATAAACAACGCGAAGCGTTAGTTAGTCAACGCGAAGCGTTAGTTAGTCAACGCGAAGCGTTAGTTAGTCAACGCGAATCGTTGGATAATCAACGCGAAGCGTTTGTTAATCAACACGAAGCGTTAGTTAATCAACGCGAAGCGTTAGTTAATCAACGTGAAGCGTTAGTTTATCAACGCGAAGCGTTAGTTAATCAACGCGAAGCGTTAGTTAATCAGCGCGAAGCGTTAGTTAATCAACGCGAAGCGTTAGTTTATCAACGCGAAGCCTTAGTCAATCAACGCGAAGCGTTAGTCAACGCGAAGCCTTAGTTAATCAACGCGAACCGTTGGATTATCAACGCGAAGCGTTAGTTAATCAACGCGAAGCATTAGTTAATCAACGTGAAGCGCTAATTAATCAACGCGAAGCGTTAGTAAATCAACGCGAAGGGTAAGATAAACAACGCGAAGCGTTAGTTAATCAACGCGAAGCGTTAGTTAGTCAACGCGAAGCGTTGGATAATCAACGCGAAGCGTTAGTGCATCAACGCGAAGCGTTAGTTAATCAACGTGAAGCGTTAGTTAATCAATGCGAAGGGTTAGTTAATCAACGCGAAGCGTTAGTTAGTCAACGCGAAGCGTTAGTTAATCAACGCGAAGCGTTAGTAAATCAACGCGAAGCGTTAGTAAATCAACGCGAAGCGTTAGATAAACAACGCGAAGCGTAAGTTAGTCAACGCGAAGCGTTAGTTAGTCAACGCGAAGCGTTGGATAATCAACGCGAAGCGTTAGTTAATCAACACGAAGCGTTAGTTAATCAACACGAAGCGTTAGTTAAATAACACGAAGCGTTAGTTAATCAACGCGAAGCGTTAGTTAATAAACGTGAAGCGTTAGTTTATCAGCGCGAAGCGTTAGTTAATCAACGCGAAGCGTTGGTTAATCAACGCGAAGCGTTTGTTTATCAACGCGAAGCCTTAGTCAATCAACGCGAAGCGTTAGTCAGCGCACAACGTTAGTTAATCAACGCGAACCGTTGGATAATCAACGCGAAGCACTAGTTAGTCAACGCGAAGCGTAGTTAATCAACGCGAAGCGTTAGTTAATCAACGCGAAGCGTTAGTAAATCAACGCGAAGCGTATGATAAACAACGCGAAGCGTTAGTTAATCAACGCGAAGCGGTAGTTAGTCAACGCGAAGCGTTGGATAATCAACGCGAAGCGTTAGTTAATCAACGCGAAGCGTTAGTTAACCAGCGCGAAGCGTTAGTTAATCAACGCGAAGCGTTAGATAAACAACGCGAAGCGTTAGTTAGTCAACGCGAAGCGTTAGTAAGTCAACGCGAAGAGTTAGTTAGTCAACGCGAAGCGTTAGTTAGTCAACGCGAATCGTTGGATAATCAACGCGAAGCGTTTGTTAATCAACACGAAGAGTTAGTTAATCAACGCGAAGCGTTAGTTAATCAACGTGAAGCGTTAGTTAGTCAACTTGAAGCGTTAGTTAATCAACGCGAAGGGTTAGTTAATCAACGCGAAGCGTTAGTTAATCAACGCGAAGCGTTAGTTAATCAACGCGAAGCGTTAGTAAATCAACGCGAAGCGTTAGATAAACAACGCGAAGCGTTAGTTAGTCAACGCGAAGCGTTAGTTAGTCAACGCGAAGCGTTAGTTAGTCAACGCGAATCGTTGGATAATCAACGCGAAGCGTTTGTTAATCAACACGAAGAGTTAGTTAACTAACGCGAAGCGTTAGTTAATCAACGTGAAGCGTTAGTTTATCAACGCGAAGCGTTAGTTAATCAACGCGAAGCGTTAGTAAATCAACGCGAAGGGTAAGATAAACAACGCGAAGCGTTAGTTAATCAACGCGAAGCAAAGCGTTGGTCATCGCGAGCCTTTAGGCGACGCGAAAAGATAGTCAACGTGAAGATTTAGAAAATTAAAGGAAAGCGTTGGTAAACGTAAAGCGTTGGTAAACGGAAGAGTTGGTCAATGAGAAGCGTTAGTTATCCAAAGCGGAGCGTCAAAGATTCGCGAAGCGTGATTTCACGCAAATCGTTAACCAACGAGAAACGTAAGCTTAATTGAACCATAAGTAAGCCAACGCGAAGCGTTGGTTAAAGAGACGCGTTAGTTAGTCAAAGCGAAGCGCCGGAGAGTCGCTTTGGTGATTCGCGAAGCGTGATTTTACGCAAATGGTAAAATTATCGTTGGTAAACGATAAGCGTTAACCCACGCGAAACGTACGCTTAAGTAAACCGTAAGTCATCCAAGCGTTGGTCAGCGAAGCGTTGGTCATGAGAAGCGTTAGTCAATAGAAAGCGTAAGGTAAACGCAAAGCGTTAGTTAATCAAGGCGAAGCGTTTGTTAATCAACACAAAGCATTGGTTAATCATCGCGAAGCGTTAGTTTATCAACGCGAATCGTTAGTTTATCAACGCGAAGCGTAAGATAAACAACGCGAAGCGTTAGTTAATGAACGCGAAGCGTTAGTTCGTCAACGCGAAGCGTTGGATTATCAACGCGAAGCGTTAGTTAATCAACGCGAAGCGTTAGTTAATCAACGCGAAGCGTTAGTAAATCAACGCGAAGCGTTAGATAAACAACGCGAAGCGTTAGTTAGTCAACGCGAAGCGTTAGTAAGTCAACGCGAAGCGTTAGTTAGTCAACGCGAAGCGTTAGTTAGTCAACGCGAATCGTTGGATAATCAACGCGAAGCGTTTGTTAATCAACACGAAGAGTTAGTTAATCAACGCGAAGCGTTAGTTAATCAACGTGAAGCGTTAGTTTATCAACGCGAAGCGTTAGTTAATCAACGCGAAGCGTTAGTTAATCAGCGCGAAGCGTTAGTTAATCAACGCGAAGCGTTAGTTTATCAACGCGAAGCCTTAGTCAATCAACGCGAAGCGTTAGTCAACGCGAAGCGTTATTCAACGCGAGGCGTTAGTTAATCAACTCGAACCGTTGGATAATCAACGCGAAGCGTTAGTAAATCAACGTGAAGCGTTAGTTAGTCAACTTGAAGCGTTAGTTAATCAAAGCGAAGCGTTAGTTAATCAACGCGAAGCGTTAGTAAATCAACGCGAAGCGTTAGATAAACAACGCGAAGCGTTAGTTAGTCAACGCGAAGCGTTAGTTAGTCAACGCGAAGCGTTAGTTAGTCAACGCGAATCGTTGGATAATCAACGCGAAGCGTTTGTTAATCAACACGAAGCGTTAGTTAATCAACGCGAAGCGTTAGTTAATCAACGTGAAGCGTTAGTTTATCAACGCGAAGCGTTAGTTAATCAACGCGAAGCGTTAGTTAATCAGCGCGAAGCGTTAGTTAATCAACGCGAAGCGTTAGTTTATCAACGCGAAGCCTTAGTCAATCAACGCGAAGCGTTAGTCAACGCGAAGCCTTAGTTAATCAACGCGAACCGTTGGATTATCAACGCGAAGCGTTAGTTAATCAACGCGAAGCATTAGTTAATCAACGTGAAGCGCTAATTAATCAACGCGAAGCGTTAGTAAATCAACGCGAAGGGTAAGATAAACAACGCGAAGCGTTAGTTAATCAACGCGAAGCGTTAGTTAGTCAACGCGAAGCGTTGGATAATCAACGCGAAGCGTTAGTGCATCAACGCGAAGCGTTAGTTAATCAACGTGAAGCGTTAGTTAATCAATGCGAAGGGTTAGTTAATCAACGCGAAGCGTTAGTTAGTCAACGCGAAGCGTTAGTTAATCAACGCGAAGCGTTAGTAAATCAACGCGAAGCGTTAGTAAATCAACGCGAAGCGTTAGATAAACAACGCGAAGCGTAAGTTAGTCAACGCGAAGCGTTAGTTAGTCAACGCGAAGCGTTGGATAATCAACGCGAAGCGTTAGTTAATCAACACGAAGCGTTAGTTAATCAACACGAAGCGTTAGTTAAATAACACGAAGCGTTAGTTAATCAACGCGAAGCGTTAGTTAATAAACGTGAAGCGTTAGTTTATCAACGCGAAGCGTTAGTTAATCAACGCGAAGCGTTAGTTTATCAGCGCGAAGCGTTAGTTAATCAACGCGAAGCGTTGGTTAATCAACGCGAAGCGTTTGTTTATCAACGCGAAGCCTTAGTCAATCAACGCGAAGCGTTAGTCAGCGCACAACGTTAGTTAATCAACGCGAACCGTTGGATAATCAACGCGAAGCACTAGTTAGTCAACGCGAAGCGTAGTTAATCAACGCGAAGCGTTAGTTAATCAACGCGAAGCGTTAGTAAATCAACGCGAAGCGTATGATAAACAACGCGAAGCGTTAGTTAATCAACGCGAAGCGGTAGTTAGTCAACGCGAAGCGTTGGATAATCAACGCGAAGCGTTAGTTAATCAACGCGAAGCGTTAGTTAACCAGCGCGAAGCGTTAGTTAATCAACGCGAAGCGTTAGATAAACAACGCGAAGCGTTAGTTAGTCAACGCGAAGCGTTAGTAAGTCAACGCGAAGAGTTAGTTAGTCAACGCGAAGCGTTAGTTAGTCAACGCGAATCGTTGGATAATCAACGCGAAGCGTTTGTTAATCAACACGAAGAGTTAGTTAATCAACGCGAAGCGTTAGTTAATCAACGTGAAGCGTTAGTTAGTCAACTTGAAGCGTTAGTTAATCAACGCGAAGGGTTAGTTAATCAACGCGAAGCGTTAGTTAATCAACGCGAAGCGTTAGTTAATCAACGCGAAGCGTTAGTAAATCAACGCGAAGCGTTAGATAAACAACGCGAAGCGTTAGTTAGTCAACGCGAAGCGTTAGTTAGTCAACGCGAAGCGTTAGTTAGTCAACGCGAATCGTTGGATAATCAACGCGAAGCGTTTGTTAATCAACACGAAGAGTTAGTTAACTAACGCGAAGCGTTAGTTAATCAACGTGAAGCGTTAGTTTATCAACGCGAAGCGTTAGTTAATCAACGCGAAGCGTTAGTAAATCAACGCGAAGGGTAAGATAAACAACGCGAAGCGTTAGTTAATCAACGCGAAGCAAAGCGTTGGTCATCGCGAGCCTTTAGGCGACGCGAAAAGATAGTCAACGTGAAGATTTAGAAAATTAAAGGAAAGCGTTGGTAAACGTAAAGCGTTGGTAAACGGAAGAGTTGGTCAATGAGAAGCGTTAGTTATCCAAAGCGGAGCGTCAAAGATTCGCGAAGCGTGATTTCACGCAAATCGTTAACCAACGAGAAACGTAAGCTTAATTGAACCATAAGTAAGCCAACGCGAAGCGTTGGTTAAAGAGACGCGTTAGTTAGTCAAAGCGAAGCGCCGGAGAGTCGCTTTGGTGATTCGCGAAGCGTGATTTTACGCAAATGGTAAAATTATCGTTGGTAAACGATAAGCGTTAACCCACGCGAAACGTACGCTTAAGTAAACCGTAAGTCATCCAAGCGTTGGTCAGCGAAGCGTTGGTCATGAGAAGCGTTAGTCAATAGAAAGCGTAAGGTAAACGCAAAGCGTTAGTTAATCAAGGCGAAGCGTTTGTTAATCAACACAAAGCATTGGTTAATCATCGCGAAGCGTTAGTTTATCAACGCGAATCGTTAGTTTATCAACGCGAAGCGTAAGATAAACAACGCGAAGCGTTAGTTAATGAACGCGAAGCGTTAGTTCGTCAACGCGAAGCGTTGGATTATCAACGCGAAGCGTTAGTTAATCAACGCGAAGCGTTAGTTAATCAACGCGAAGCGTTAGTAAATCAACGCGAAGCGTTAGATAAACAACGCGAAGCGTTAGTAAGTCAACGCGAAGCGTTAGTTAGTCAACGCGAAGCGTTAGTTAGTCAACGCGAATCGTTGGATAATCAACGCGAAGCGTTTGTTAATCAACACGAAGAGTTAGTTAATCAACGCGAAGCGTTAGTTAATCAACGTGAAGCGTTAGTTTATCAACGCGAAGCGTTAGTTAATCAACGCGAAGCGTTAGTTAATCAGCGCGAAGCGTTAGTTAATCAACGCGAAGCGTTAGTTTATCAACGCGAAGCCTTAGTCAATCAACGCGAAGCGTTAGTCAACGCGAAGCGTTATTCAACGCGAGGCGTTAGTTAATCAACTCGAACCGTTGGATAATAAACGCGAAGCGTTAGTAAATCAACGTGAAGCGTTAGTTAGTCAACTTGAAGCGTTAGTTAATCAAAGCGAAGCGTTAGTTAATCAACGCGAAGCGTTAGTAAATCAACGCGAAGCGTTAGATAAACAACGCGAAGCGTTAGTTAGTCAACGCGAAGCGTTAGTTAGTCAACGCGAAGCGTTAGTTAGTCAACGCGAATCGTTGGATAATCAACGCGAAGCGTTTGTTAATCAACACGAAGCGTTAGTTAATCAACGCGAAGCGTTAGTTAATCAACGTGAAGCGTTAGTTTATCAACGCGAAGCGTTAGTTAATCAACGCGAAGCGTTAGTTAATCAGCGCGAAGCGTTAGTTAATCAACGCGAAGCGTTAGTTTATCAACGCGAAGCCTTAGTCAATCAACGCGAAGCGTTAGTCAACGCGAAGCCTTAGTTAATCAACGCGAACCGTTGGATAATCAACGCGAAGCGTTAGTTAATCAACGCGAAGCATTAGTTAATCAACGTGAAGCGCTAATTAATCAACGCGAAGCGTTAGTAAATCAACGCGAAGGGTAAGATAAACAACGCGAAGCGTTAGTTAATCAACGCGAAGCGTTAGTTAGTCAACGCGAAGCGTTGGATAATCAACGCGAAGCGTTAGTGCATCAACGCGAAGCGTTAGTTAATCAACGTGAAGCGTTAGTTAATCAATGCGAAGGGTTAGTTAATCAACGCGAAGCGTTAGTTAGTCAACGCGAAGCGTTAGTTAATCAACGCGAAGCGTTAGTAAATCAACGCGAAGCGTTAGTAAATCAACGCGAAGCGTTAGATAAACAACGCGAAGCGTAAGTTAGTCAACGCGAAGCGTTAGTTAGTCAACGCGAAGCGTTGGATAATCAACGCGAAGCGTTAGTTAATCAACACGAAGCGTTAGTTAATCAACACGAAGCGTTAGTTAATCAACGCGAAGCGTTAGTTAATAAACGTGAAGCGTTAGTTTATCAACGCGAAGCGTTAGTTAATCAACGCGAAGCGTTAGTTTATCAGCGCGAAGCGTTAGTTAATCAACGCGAAGCGTTGGTTAATCAACGCGAAGCGTTTGTTTATCAACGCGAAGCCTTAGTCAATCAACGCGAAGCGTTAGTCAGCGCACAACGTTAGTTAATCAACGCGAACCGTTGGATAATCAACGCGAAGCACTAGTTAGTCAACGCGAAGCGTAGTTAATCAACGCGAAGCGTTAGTTAATCAACGCGAAGCGTTAGTAAATCAACGCGAAGCGTATGATAAACAACGCGAAGCGTTAGTTAATCAACGCGAAGCGGTAGTTAGTCAACGCGAAGCGTTGGATAATCAACGCGAAGCGTTAGTTAATCAACGCGAAGCGTTAGTTAATCAACGCGAAGTGTTAGTTAATCAACGCGAAGCGTTAGTTAATCAACGCCAAGCGATAGTTAATCATTGCGAAACGTTAGTTAATCAACGCGAAGCGTAAGTTAATCAACGCCAAGCGATTGTTAATCAATGCGAAACTTCAGTTTATCAACGCAAAGCGTTTGTAAACGCAAAGCGAAATGTAAGCTAAAGCAAACCGTAAATCACCCAACGCGAAGTGTAGCTTAATGAGAAGTGTAAGTCAAAAGGAAGCGTAAGGTCAACGCGAAGCGTTAGTAAACGCCAACTGTTAGCAAAGCTTTTACTAACGCGGAACGTTAGCTGCAGCGAACCATAAGTCAGCCAACGCGAGGCGTTGGTCAATAAGAAGCGTTAGTTATGCAAAGCGAAGCTTCATTGGTACGCGAAGCGTTATGCCAAGCGAATAATTAACCAACGCAAAGCGTTAACCGACGCGAAACGTAAGCTTAATGTTAACTTTAATGAAACGTAAGTCAGCGAAGCGTTGGTCAATGAGAAGCGTCAGTCAATAGGAAGCGTCAGATCAACGCAAAGCGTTTGTTAATCAACACAAACCGTAAGTCAGCCAACGTGAAGCGTTGGTCGATGAGAACCGTTAGCCAATAGGAAGTGTTAGGTTACCGCGAAACTTTAGTAAACGCAATGCGTTTACTAATGCGAAACGTAAGCTAAAGCGAACCGTTAGTGAGCCAATAAGAACCGTTAATCAGTAAGAATTGTTCGGTCAAGGCTTTGCGTTTATCAACACGAAACGTAAGCTACAGCGAACCGTATTCAAAGCGAAGCCTCAATGAGAAGTATAAGGTCCACATGAAGCGTTATATTATATATATATATATATATATATATATATATATATATATATATATATATATATATATATATATATATATATATGTAAATATATGTATATATATATATATATATATATATTTAAATATATTTATATATATATATATATATATTTAAATATATATATATATATATACATTATATATAGATAATTTTTGATAGGATCGATGGACCTTTGAATAAACTATTTGCAAAATTTTGTACAAAAAAACTTATATACACACCTGGTTGAAAAAACTGAAATAAACATAAAAACAATACTATTTGATGTATGTTATGTTTGTACATGTGAGGACAAATTTTGAGAAAACTATTGAGTTTATGAAAAATTTTTGCAAACAAAAGTTCTTTATTTTAAAGAGAAGACAAATTTTTGTCAATAAAATTTTTGTTTACCTCTTACGGTTTCAAAGATATATTTTTTCCACCCTGGCGGGGGGAATTACTTTCCGATTTTGCCCATTAACGAATTTGACCTTAATTTTTTGGTCTAGAACGCATACAAAAATTTTCAGCTCGTTATCTCTTCTCGTTTTTGAGTTATCGACTTCACAGACAGACAGATGGCCGAATTAGGCCATTTTATGAATATCTTTGTAAAGCATTTTTGTCAAGGATTAATATTTTCAAGCATTACAAAGTCGTAACTAAACTTAATATACCTTGTATATTTACAAATATACTGGGTACAAAAATAGTATGTATGGTTGTTATGTATACCTACGGGTCCATGGAGACCATGCCTTCATTCGCCTATCAATTATATTTCTCATTGTTTTCAAATTTGAGGACAAATTTTGAGAAAACTATTGAGTTTATGAAAAAGTTTTTCAAACAAAAGTTGTTTATTTTAAAGAGAAGATGTTTTTTTGTCAACAAATTTTTTTTCTATCTGTTACGGTTTCAAAGATGTGTAATTCCCCCCTCTTATGCACAAATTTGTGCACAAATTTGCTCTTTGTGCACAAATTATGAGAAAACTATTGAGTTTATGGAAAAACATTTCAAGCAAAAGTTGATTATTTTATAATGAAGAAGATTTTATGTCAATAAATTTTTTTTCTATCTCTTACGGTTTCAAAGGCGAACATTTCCACCCCTCCTAGTGGGGGGAAACACGTTCCGATTTTGCCCATTAACGAACTTTACCTTACTTTTTTGGTCTAGAACACACAGAAAAATTTTCAGCTCGTTATCTCTTTTCGTTCTTGAGTTATCGGGTTCACAGACGGACAGACGAATAAAGCCGAATTAGGCCATTTTATGAATACCTTTGTGAAGCATTTTTGTCAAGGATTAATATTTTCAAGCGTTACATAGACGGGACTAAATATAATATACCTTGTATATTTACATATACAGGATATAAAAATAGTATGTATAGTTGTTATGTATACCTACGGGTCCATGGAGACCATGCCTTCATTCGCCTGTCAATTGAATTTCTCATTTTTTTCAACTTTGAGGACAAATTTTGATAAAACTGTTGAGTTTATGAAAAAAGTTTTCAAACAAAAGTTGTTTATTTCAAAGAGAAGAAGATTTTTGGCTTACAAATTTTTTTTCTATCTCCTACGGTTTCAAAGATATAATTTTTCCCCCCTAGTGGGGGGAAACACGTTCCGATTTTGCTCATTAACGAACTTGACCTTACTTTTTTGGTCAAGAATACACAAAAAAATTTTCAGCTCGATATCTCTTTTCGTTTTTGAGTAATCGGCTTCACAGACGGACAGACGGACAGACGGACGGACGGACATGTGAAAAAGGCCGAATTAGGCCATTTTATGAATACCTATGTGAAGCATTTTTGTCAAGGATTAATATTTTCAAGCGTTACAAAGTCGGGACTAAACTTAATATACCTTGTATATTTACAAATATACTGGGTATAACAAATATACTGGGTATAAAAATGAAATAAATAAAATTAAAAGTTAAAAGAAGTAATTTATACTGTTGTATATGGAGGTTTTCAAATGCACTCATATTTACGTATGTATATCTCTCTATCTATACTCTATACGTATACACCTATAGACTCCTACCCGATGTTAGATAAAATGTTACTGTACATTGCGATGATACTGTTACATGTACACCATTCACATTGTTTAAACAGAAATTTTGACAACTCTATCCAGTTTACGAAAAAAAGTTTCAAAAGAAACCTGTTTTTTAAGAACAGAATATTTCTAGTCCTAAAATATTTTTTTCTTTATTTTACGGTTTTTAAATGATATATATTTCCCAGCCCGGGAGGGTAATGTTTGACCCGAAATTCTGACAAATCTATTGAGTGTACAAAAAAAACTTTGAAACAAAACTTGTTTATTTTAAAGAAAAGAAGAGTTTTTGTCAACAAATTTTTTTTCTATCTCTTACGGTTTCAAAGATATAAATTTCCCCCCCTGGCGGGAGGAAACACATTCCGATTTTGCCCATTAACGAACTTGACCTTAATTTTTAGCTCTAGAACAAACAAACAATTTATCAGCTCGTTATCTCTTTTCGTTCTTGATTTATCGTGTTCACAGAAGGACGGACAGACGAATTAGGCCGAATTAGGCCATTTTATGAATACCTTTGTGAAGCATGTTTGTCAAGGATTAATATTTTCAAGCGATACAAAGTCGGGACTAAGCATAATATACCTTATATATTTACATATACAGGTAATAAAAATAGTATGTACGGTTGTTATGTATATCTACGGGTCCATGGAGACCATGCCTTCATTCGCCTATCTATTGTATTTCTCATTTTCAACTTTGAGGACAAATTTTGAGAAAAATATTGAGTTTATGAAAAAATTCTTCAAACAAAAGTTGTTTATTTTAAAGAGAAGAAGATTTTTTGTAAACAATTTTTTTTTCTATCTCCTACGGTTTCAAAGATATAAATTTTCCCTCCTGCCGGGGGGAAACACGTTCCGATTTTGCCCGATAGCGAACTTGACCTTACTTTTTTGCTCAAGAACACACACAAAAATTTTCAGCTCGTTATCTCTTTTCGTTCTTAAATTATCGTGATCACAGACGGACGGACAGACGAATTAGGCCAAATTAGGCCATTTTATGAATACCTTCGTGAAGCATTTTTGTCAAGGATTAATATTTTCAATCGTTACTAAGTCGGGGCTAAACATAATATACCTTGTATATTTACATATACAGGGTATAAAAATAGTATGTACGGTTGTTATGTATACCTACGGGTCCATGGAGACCATGCCTTCATTCGCCTATCTATTGTATTTCTCATTTTCAACTTTGAGGGCAAATTTTGAGAAAAATATTGAGTTTATGAAAAAATTTTTCAAACAAAAGTTGTTTATTTTAAAGAGAAAAAGATTTTTTGTTTACAAATTTTTGTTCTATCTCTTACGGTTTCAAAGATATAAATTTTCCCCCCTGGCGGGGGGAAACTGTTTCCGACTTTGCCCATTAACGAACTTGACCTTACTGTTTTGCTCCAGAACACACACAAAAATTTTCAGCTCGTTTTCTCTTTTCGTTCTTGATTTATCGTGTTCACAGACGGACGGACAGACGAATTAGGCCGAATTAGGCCATTTTATGAATACCTTTGTGAAGCAGTTTTGTCAAGGATTAATATTTTCAAACGTTACTAAGTCGAGACTAAACATAATATACCTTGTATATTTACATATACAGGGTATAAAAATAGTATGTACGGTTGTTATATATACCTACGGGTCCATGGAGACCATGCCTTTATTTAGCTATCCGTTGTATTTCTCATTTTCAATTTTGAGGACAAATTCTAAGAAAAATGTTGAGTTTATAAAAAAATTTTTCAAACAAAAGTTGTTTATTTTAAAGAGAAAAAGATTTTTTGTTAACACATTTTTGTTCTATCTCTTACGGTTTCAAAGATATAAATTTCCCCCCCCCTGGCGGGGGGAAACAGTTTCCGGTTTTGCCAATTAACGAACTTGACCTTACTTTTTTGCTCCAGAACACACACAAAAATTTTCAGCTCGTTTTCTCTTTTCGTTCTTGATTTATCGTGTTCACAGACGGACGGACAGACGAATTAGGCCGAATTAGGCCATTTTATGAATACCTTTGTGAAGCAGTTTTGTCAAGGATTAATATTTTCGAGCGTTACAAAGACGGGACTAAACATAATGTACCTTGTATATTTACACATACAGGATATACAAATAGTATGTACAGTTGCTATGTATACCTACGGGTCCATGGAGACCATGCCTTTATATGCCTATCTGTTATTTATCTCATTTTTTTCAACTTTGAGGACAAATTTTGAGAAAACTGTTGAGTTAATGAAAAAAGTTTTCAAACAAAAGTTGTTTATTTTAAAGAGAAGAAGATTTTTCGTTAACAAATTTTTTTTCTATCTCTTACGGTTTAAAAGACGGATATTTCCCCCCCCCCTCCTAGTGGGGGGAAACACGTTCCGATTTGGCCCATTAACGAACTTGACCTTACTTTTTTACTCTAGAACACACAAAAAATTTATCAGCTCGTTATCTCTTTTCGTTCTTGATTTATCGTGTTCACAGAAGGACGGACAGACGAATTAGGCCGAATTAGGCCATTTTATGAATACGTTTGTGAAGCAGTTTTGTCAAGGATTAATATTTTCAAGCGTTACAAAGACGGGACTAAACATAATGTACCTTATATATTTACACATACAGGATATACAAATAGTATGTACAGTTGCTATGTATACCTACGGGTCCATGGAGACCATGCCTTTATATGCCTATCTGTTGTATACCTCATTTTTTTCAACTTTGAGGACAAATTTTGAGAAAACTGTTGAGTAAATGAAAAAAGTTTTCAAACAAAAGTTGTTTATTTTAAAGAGAAGAAGATTTTTTGTTAACAAATTTTTTTTCTATCTCTTACGGTTTCAAAGACGGATATTTCCCCCCTCCTAGTGGGGGGAAACACGTTCCGATTTGGCCCATTAACGAACTTGACCTTACTTTTTTGCTCTAGAACACACAAAAAAAATTTCAGCTCGTTATCTCTTTTCGTTCTTGAGTTATCGGCTTCACAGACGGACGGACGGACGGACGGACATGTGAAAATGGCCGAATTAGGCCATTTTATGAATATCATTGTGAAGCATTTTTGTCAAGGATTAATATTTTCAAGCGTTACAAAGTCGGGACTAAACTTAATATACCTTGTATATTTACAAATATACTGGGTATAAAAATCAAATAAAGTCAGGTTTGAATATCATAAAATTTTTGTTTTATTTAATTTTTTACAAAAAAGTGCGTGTTGTCCAAATTGACATAGATTTAGTAAAATTTTTCTAATAGTTGTGGTTTCTTTTTGTGTCGAATATCGGAATCTGTTATAGGTTCGACAGCACTCCTTTTGAAGGCTCAAGAGTACCAAGATACCGCCACAAATGTTGACATACATTAGCTGATAATCTTCTGGTTTTTTATTTGACACTATGTACTTAGAAAATTTCTCTTTTTGAATCATCCCTGTATAACTTATGCTGGTGAAAAACTGAATATTCTGATCTTTCAACGATATCAACTCATTTAATATTTAATTAAATCGACGATTCATGTCAATTAGTTTTGATTTATCCATGTTGAGACACGTAATTACTAATTAAACACATTTGGACTGCACATTTGTATTAATTTTCCATTCCAATCTTTACTAGTTTTCAATTCTAAATTAAATTGTAAACAAGTGCCCTCTGTAGTAAACAGCGACAGAGTCGCGTGCTCTGATTGGTCAGCGCGTGTTTATGCATGTACAAGTCCGTACATGTTTGTTCTTGCTCCTCGTACCATGTCTAATGTACCTTAATTATCAAATTGCACAACAGTTACGTAGCAATATTAATAGTGACCAGGGAATGTGATTAATAATGAAGTTTAAATCAGCATTAATTACGTAGCCCGATTAAACTTGTCATTATTCATATTAAAATTTCAAATTCGTCCCGATACCTTGATCAGTTTTTGTATTATAAATACGTAATGCGACTACGTATCGTGAAACTGTCACCAAATTAGCAACGAATTACATATCCTGAGACAATATAGGAGTAATTTTAATAGGAGTGATGTTAAAATGAAAGTAATTTTAACAAGAGTAATTTCAATAAAATTTATTATATTTTAATTTTATTTTGTTTAATTTTTTTATTTTTGTCTATTGATTTTATGATGACTACTTTGTAGTCGAAATACGTATTTATAATACAAAAACTGATCTATCATATATCTAGTATTGAGGCGAATTTGAAATTTTCTTTCAAAAACCTAGAGTCCTCCTTAATTATAATTTGATAATCTAATGTTATTCATTTTGGCCGGGCATTATAAATTGTGCCCTGGTACCCGATTCTGTATTTTAAGTGAGATTGCTCACTTCTCGCATTTTCATCTCACGTGAGTTTACTCGCCTGATTCTGTAAGGTTGTAGTGAAAATACGTAATTACTGGGTGAGATGATTTGGATCATAGATAATATATAGTAGTTATCTCTATGAATATAGTAGTGTTTGATATTGACATCCGTGTAAAAATAAACAGCTTTGCTTTGATTGTTTAATTTTTCAATATTTCAATTTTTCAACATGAATGTGACTGATAAACCAAAGCAAATAATTTTAAATTTCATGCGCGCCCACCCCGACTTTTTTGATCAAGGTCGATTGTGGCGGTAGATATAGATAACCAAAGAATACATATATACATTCTTTGATATTGCCATGAAGAATATTTATCTATTCTTCATGGACATTACCATGCGTCGTTTTCAAGCCATCGATTATTTCTCTCTGTCTCTCTTCGCCTTTCCTTTCTCTCTTGGATTCACGTATACGTTTAGAAATTCCTTGTCGAACAAACTCACGTGAGATGGCTCACATTTTCACTATGGTAAAAGTTACGGAATCGAGAGAAGTGCTCACATTTAGTATTTTCACCAGGTTTCAGTTACAGAATCAGTACCCTGATTAATCAGATGGTCCATAACATATATAAATCACAGAGCTATAGTATTCAACAACAACATTCATTATTATTATTATTATTATTGAGAGGAGTTATGTTTTACATAATAAATAAATGTTGTTTTGTAATTTTGAATTTTCAATCAAATAATCTGATGGTGCGCGAATTATACATAATATAAGCTTATAAATTTTGTAATTAATGAGATTTTATTATGATGTTATAATATATATACACATACACACACACAAATATACATATAATATATGATACACTATCTACATATGTATGTTCTCTTCCGTTCATAAAAATTGAACCATTAAGTCACATTCTATGCGTCTATAGGTGTATTCTTTATTTTTGCATGAAATAGAAGGTTTTATTTAACATACTTAGAATGATCTGATTTAGGTCAAATATACTCCGTTTTGTTCGATTAAGACAATTTAGACAATGGACCGGTTCCAAATTAAGATTTAATCAAAATTTTACGGAAAAATTAATCGTCAATATGTCCATTTCTCTCTTTCTAAAGATGTCAAAATATAAAAACCCGTTTACTGCGCAACGCATAATAGAGTCGAATAGAGTCAAACGTCGGTCAAACATATATAAAGCAAGGCACAACCAAGAGACGTTGTGAAACTGTCACCTAATTAGCAATGAATAACATATCCTGAGACAATATAAGAGTAATTTTAATAAGAATGATGTTAACAAGAGTAAATCGAATGAAAGTAAATTTAACAAGAGTTATTTCAATAAAATTTATTATATTTTAATTTTTTTGTTTAATTTTTTATTTATTTTTATTTTTGTCTATTGATTTCGATTTTCTATCCATTTCTAATTGTCAAAGAGTAAATTACGATTAGCTAATATATATTGATGATGACTACTTTGTAGTCGAAATACGTATTTATAATATAAAAACTGTTGCAATTTTGAGGGTAATTCCATTATGCCTCTCTCATAGATGCCCTTGTCCCTTTTGGCAAAAAACTGGCGCAGTCGATTTTCACAAACCGTCGAGAGCGACTCGCCAGAAGCTCCGGGAGCTTGGTTGGGAGGTTCTTATACATCCAACTTATAGTCGGGACCTGGCACCAAGTGATTACAACCTCTTCTTGTCTATAGCAAACTCTTCTCATAGCGGGAAATTCATCTCAAAAGAGGCATGTGAAAATCGACTATCAAAGTTTTTTACTAATTGGGACACAGGCTTCTATGAGAGAGGCATAATTAAATTAACCTCATAATGGCGACAAGTTGTCGAACAAAACGGCCGATATTTAATCTAAATCGGATCATTCTAAGTATTTTAAATAAAATCTTCAATTTCATGCAATAGTAATGGATTTCTTTTTAATACACTTATTATTACTAAATATGTATAATATTGCATACAGTAGCACTTAGTGTGTTTCAATAGGTTCAATTTTTATGAATGAGAGTGTATGTATACATGTTAATCCAATACGATTAACATTGAAACAAAAAATTGGATGCAGGTTGAAACAAATTAGGCAAAGCTTAGTATTAGTCATTAATATTGATATGAAAAAAAAATTCATTTTGCAGGAGTTACGTTAACTGAGCTAATTTCTTTAGAATACATAAATCAGCCACTAGCAGTAACAATTTTAGTCTGATCGAAATGAAAGTCGTATCTCCACCTGAAATATGAAAACAGTGTACCTGAGAAACTTACCCAATAAATATAGGTTGGCGCATAAGTCACGTTATGATTTAGTTAGTGAATACATTTTTTGTTTACGTATTTTTTTATATTTTTTTCAGAATTAACTTTGAAAAACTTGGAAAATTTATGATGGAAAGACACAAAACAAAGAACCAAAATTGTTCAATTTTATTTCAAGCAAGTTTTGAGAAAAACCCCGAAACTTCCACCCGGCGACGTTCTCAGCAGTTGGTGATGTCTATGCGAAAATATTTTAAGGCCAGAGGTAAAGAACAATTCCGAATTGTGGTTCCAACAAGATGGAGCCCCAGCTCACACAGCTCGTCAAACTATGGCTCTTCTGCGCGAAATTAGCAACAAGCAACATATCTCTGAATCTATATCCTAGAGATAGTTACGATTAGCTAATTCATACTGATGATGACTATATTGTAGTCGAAATACGTATTTATAAATTACAAACAAATGTTCTAGGAATAGGGGCAAAATTTGAAATGTAATTTCAAAAAACGTAGAGTTCTCTTTGATTATTTTAATAATTTTTAATAATCTTTATAGTTTTTACCAACGTTTATTTGACTTTCCTCAGAAAGAAAAATAAACGAAAGTAAATTTGTGAAAAATTAATGCAAATAATTGACTAAATCGTAACTACACCCACCAAGATTGCACATACCTAGAAGACAAAGGTTGGAGTATCAATTACTTACAAAAAAAATGTAAACATGTGGTACAAAAAGTACCACCATATGCGGCTACTCAAAATTTAAAATGTGATCACATCATTTTTGCATGCTATCGTGTAAATAGCCCCAAATGGAATTATAATATAAATATTATATTTTGTAATTAAATTTAAATTTTATATTATACTACATATTATTATATTTATTATCTTGTATTAACTTATTTGATTATAATTTTTAATATGTATTTACACAGGATGGCTCACTCATTTTAACAGTGCAACTTTATCCGATTTTACTCATTAATGAACTTAGCCTTTCAAATACGTTAAATTTGGACTTCATAAGATTTCAAATTCCTCTCCAATACCTAGATCAGATTTTGCATTATAAATACGTTTTTCGACTACAAAGTAGTCATCATCAGTATAAATTAGCTAGTCGTAATTTACTCTGTGACAATTAGAAATAGACAGAAAATCGAAATCAATAGAAATAAAGATAAATAAAAAATTTACATACTCTTATTAAAATTACTCTTATTCGGTTTAATCTTATTAACATCACTTTTATTAAAATTACTCTTATATTGTCTCAGGATATGTTATTCGGTGCTAATTTGGTGACAGTTTCACGATGAATCTTGGTTGCGCCATGCTTATATATGTTTGACCGACGTTTAACTCTATTCTAAGGTTGCTCTTGATTGGTGCTAAGTTATGCGTTGCGCAGTAAACGCATATCCATATCATCTGAGGTAGTTTAGCGGTAGAGCATTGGTCCAGAGTTCGAGGGATTCCCATACAAGATCTATCTGATTTGAAATGAGATCTTTGGCATTTGATGTCATCAAGAATGTTATCAATGTTCGGACATAGTACTTAAATATCAAATTAAGTAAACGCTAGGCACTTCCGTTTGGATAATATAACCGAATGTCAGCCATACCAACATTGGATATTACTAGACACTAGTTAAATCTGTATATATCATGGGGTCAAATTTGTCGCAAATAAACTATAATCCCGGTTCACAGAAGTTGATTGATTAATTGAATATCCTATATATATATATATATATATATATATATATATATATATATATATATATATATATATATATATATATATATATGTATATATATATATATATACATATATATATATATATATATGTATATATATATATGTATATACATATATATATATATATATATTTCTATTGATTTCGATTTTCTATCTATTTCTATACTTTTAAGCCACCTTATATATATATATATATATATATATATATATATATATATATATATATATATATATATATAGTGTGTATATATACAGTGTGTCTACTTCAGTTGGCTCCATATGGAAAACTTTTTTATTATAAGGTTTACGAAAAAAAGTTACCTTTATAAAAATCTCTGCTTTCAAAAATATTAATATGCAGCTATTTAATTTTGACATCGAATGTACAGGGTGTGCAGCAATTGAAAAAGTTCGATAGGATTTTTTTTTCCGCTTCAATTTTAAATTAAATTTTGCAAATCCTACTTATAAAACACGTTATCTGTTATTCTAATTAACCAGTCATCGTACTTCAAATATTTATTTGCTGATTTGAAACATTTAATGAATGATATGTAACAAAATAATGAATACAGAACATTTATTTTTCATACACTACATTACAAATACAATTATTATTGTTGACGTAAGTGACAACAGTTATCTTCAGTTCGTTTTTGCCTCAACGTATCCACCTTCGCGTTCCATACATGGAATTGTTATTTTACAAAATTCTTTAAATCCACTCCTACATATCTCGGGAGTGATTTCTTGAACCGTTTCCCGTATAATCTGTTCTATATGATCTACATTTAGAACAAAAATATACAAAATTTAATTTAAAATTGAAGTGGTCAACACATTTCTATCGAACTTTTTCAATTTTTATACACCCTATACATTCAATGTCAAAAGTGAATAGCTGAATATTAATATTTTCGAATGCAGAGATTTTTATAAAGAATAACTTTTTTTCGTAAACCATATAATAAAAATGTTTTCCATATGGAGCCAACTTAAGTAGTCACACTGTATATATTTATTATTATGATAAATATTTTATATACTTGACATATTATTTTATATATTATTATTATGTTAATAATATATTATTTTATATGATTAAAAACTACTCGATAATACAGAATAACTCCTGGGACTCTATCCATTTATGCCTAGTATACCAGTCAAATTAGGATTACAGAACTGAAATAATCCTGGTTAGCTATATTTATGGTGTTTTAAATTTGGGCGCTTCTTCGCTTTAAACATTCACACTTACTCTACTCTTGAAAATGTCGTCCGTTTTGTCAAATAAGTACGTGTAAGCGTCAACCGACATCATTATTCAATATTGCGGATGAAGACAGTTTAATATTATATAGTTTGTTAAAGTGACTTCAGGGGCTGGAATCTACGGTTGAGAGACCTAAAGCAATCATAAGCCTCAACTTGGGGAAATATGCCAGGATCTTTCAAGCAGAAGTCTTCGCCATACTGGCTTACGTCCATAAGAATCTACGTCGAGGCTACATAAACCAGAACGTATGTATTCTTTCGGACAGTCAAGCTGCTTTAAAAGCCTTGCCTGGAACTGGGGTCACTTCAAGGGTAGTCAAGAATTGTCTGGAGGAACTTCTAAAGTTGGGAAAACGGAAGAATGTTAAATTGATCTGGGTGCCGAGTCACAGTGGATTCGAAGGAAACAAAAAGCAGTTACCTTAGCAAGGAAGGATGTCGGAATGTCCATCATAGGTCCAGAGCCTATTTTAGGAATTCCAAGGACTGCATGTAAACAGTTGATCAATGAGTGGTCAAATGCTAAACACCGTCACTTGGGAAAAGTACCGCAGTAGGAGCTCAGGAAGGTACTGCTTCAGAGTGCAACTAAGAGGCTATCTCTCGATGCACTAAGTCTGAACAGGAGGCAACTGCGGAGGGCTACGGGACACACAATGGGACTTTATAACGGGTCCATTATGTGCAAATTGTGTGGCGAGCAGGAAGAAACATCCAGCCACATAATCTTTGACTGCGAAACTCTAGGTTACAGCAGATACAGGATATTCGGTGCATCTCACCCCCCCCCCCGAGTATATGAACCTTCAGGAAGACGTTATAAGTCAGCTCCTGGCTATTGTCAACATATGGGAGAAGCGAATCTCGTCGGACTGAAGTAGAAGGTGGAGCACAATGGACCATAAGGTCGAAGTGCTGTACATTTTCGATCGCAAGATGTATCTATCTATCTATCTAACAATTTACAACAAATTTGACGGATGATACTTTAACAACATGGCTGCTATCACCTAACAAATTTTAGGCGTCCGTATTGAAACTTCCTTTATCTTGAAAATTAAAAGCCATTAGCTTTGGGTTAACACTATCTTCCAATATGAATATTTTTTTTTAGCGTCCTAATTTTAACTATTATCAGTTCTAATAAGAACTATGAATAGAGTGATCACTGAATAAAAATCGTGAATTGTGTCTACCCAATGGAAGACACTGGAATAAAGAATTATATACTAAAATTATTTAAGTTTATCACTAAAATGTCAAATAAATCTATATTTTAATTCTAAGGTATTAAGTTTATTTAGTCTGTTTAAGGTCTTACTATTGTCAAGAAGATTAAGCACATACACATTTGGATGCATTTCAAAACGATACATATAGTTTTCACTAAATCGCACTATTTCTTCACGCACTGTAGACACATTTAAACTACGATGTAGGTCATCGTTTCGCACGTACCATGGTGAATCACTTATCGCACGCAGCACTTTAGACTGAAAACGCTGTAAAATCTCAATGTTACTCACACTTGCAGTACCCCACAATTGAATATCGTATGTCCATACAGGTTTCAAAATGCTTTTCTATACTAATAACTTATTTTCGAGGGATAATTTAGAGTTACGATTAAGCAACCAGAAATATTTATTGAACTGAATATTTTCTTGTTTTCTTTTGGCCCATATATGCTTTCGCCAAGTTAAACTTTTATTCATATGCATACCCAGATATTTGGCATCTTCGTTTTGTGGAAGTATCGCGTTATTTAAAGTTACTGGTGGGCAGATTCCCCTTCGTTGAAGGTAACTTGAACCGATTTATTTGTATTAGCACGAATCCGCCACTTATGCAGCCATTGCTGAATTTGGTTTAAACTCAAGTTTTTTCGATGCTACATTTGGATCTGAATCTGATACTAGGATTGCAGTATCATCTGCAAAAGTAGCAGTCATGTTTTCATCGTTCACTGGCAGATCGAGTATATAAATAAGATACAAAATTGGCGCTAAAACGCTTCCCTGAGGAACTCCGGCAAAAATAGGATATATATCAGATAGTTCATTTTGAAATCATACTTGATAATATCTGTCAGTTAAATATGATTTTAAAAAGAGATAATACGAATCTGGAATGTTCTTTTTCAATTTATACAATAATCCAGGATACCATACTTTGTCGAAAGCTTGACTGATGTCAAGAAACGCTGCCGTACAATATTTGTTCTCTTGAAAAGCATTGTTATTGCCACTGACAATTCGGTGAACTTGTTCGATCGTTGAATGTTTGGATCAATATGAATATAACACTATCACTATCACTTAAAACCATCTACTAATGTCTACTTACATAAGTGATGTTAAAGTCAAATTTTTTGTTTTCAAAATGATAAAAAGAATGTCGGTTTACCAACATTAGGTAAATCGATTAAATTTAACTAAATTAATAAAATTATATACAGCCTTAACAAAGCCTTTGTAAGCATAGTATAAAAAAAATGGAAAGTGAAAAGAAGTTAGGCCGGGCGCTGACTGACGTACAAAATTAACGTAATTGCTGTGCGTATACTAATAGATTTTTTCATGAAGTATACGTGCATACTGATTTAATAATATTTCGATGCTGTTCAGTGAAGAAAAACTAAAATTATGAATTTAAAATATATGGGGTGCTTTTTACATACTCTTGTAAAACTAGAATCATTTTGAAGACGTAAGTAGAGGGCACCCCATGCTTTTATTTACATTCAAGTTAATTTTGTTGTCAATATCTTATTCTATTTTATGTTTCAATATTCGTATCCATACCATATAATAATAATTAATTCGTAGGAATAAATAAATTGAACGTTTCATAATTTTTTTATGACTTTCTCAGCAACTAAAAATTAAAACCAATAAATTTTACAATGAAAAAATGATAATTTTAATTAAGACATAAGTTAGATTAGATTGTATACCTTATTAGCGAATTTCCTCCAAACGAATTGCAGCTCTTGTTTTTGCACCAATGTTGGAATTTCGTAAAAATTTCTTCAAATATCCATCGATCCTACCTATTTGATGTTAAAAATCACTATCGCTAAAATTTGTATTTATGTATATATATGTATATATATATATATATATATACATATATATATATATATATATATATATATATATACGTATATATATATATATATATATATATATATATATATATACGTATATATATATATATATATATATATATATATATATAAGTATATATATATATATATATATATATAAGTATATATATATATATATATATATATATATATATATATATATATATACTTATATATATATATATATATATATATATATATGTACTTTTTTTAAATGTCTGTGGACTCTAGCAGTTTTATTCTGATTAGAATGAAATTTGGTATTGGAGTAGCTTTTGGTATTTTAAAGGTCAAGTTCGTAATTGGTAAAATCGGGCAAGGGGAAAGAGGGGTTTGGAGCGAGAGGGCAACGCAAAATTTGACTATCTCCCTTAATATTTGAAAAATCAAAAAATTTATAAGGAGTTAAGTTGTAGGTACTAAGTTTTTCTGCAGTTTTGTTTCTTATCATTTTTCTGTTACACTAATATTTACAGAAATATTTACAATTAAAGATTGAAAGTCAAAATTCTAAATATCTATGTTCACATAAAAGTTAGAGAAAAATGATAAGGTAATGAATTGTAGCAAACTTGATTTTCTACAACTTTACTCGTTATACATTTTTCGATTGTTTCAATATTAAGAGAGATATTTTATATTTTTTGTTTTCTTCTATCTTTATGCCCCCCTTTGCTCTGGACGTATGCCATTTATTAATAAAATTGGCCTTGAGAATACTAAAATTATATCAGATACGACATTTCATTTTGATCAGACTTAAATTGTGACTTGAGAATGATATATTCTAAGGAAATTCGCTTCGAGTTGACGCAACTCCTGCATAATGAATATTTTTCTTCTTTTTGTCAGTAAATTCTTGTATTGTCAACGGTTCTTAATTCGTATATTTTGCAACGTATCAATTAGTTACACACCGTATATTAACATTGTTATTTGGCGTTGTAGCTGCTGGTCTAAATAGTTCATTGATACTTTTGTCTGATGGTAGACATGGAGATGTGTTGTTCATTGTAGAGCAGCTAAGTAAATCGATTTATATTAAGAGGATTTAAAGTTAAAAAATATATCAAAAGAAGCTTATTTTTATATGTATATATATATATTTAAGTCTCCATAATATTCTACTTTTACGATATTTTTTCGATTATTCTATTCTTTGAGATAAACAACAAAAAAATGTTTCATTCAATCGATATCAAAATGGTTCGCAAATGACATCAAAATGGTTTCGTAGTTTTTAGTTGGTACATAATATAGTTTTTTTTCGATCAAGTGAAACTTTAATGTACTTAATTGTATAAATAAACTGTATATACGGAGTTTATAGGCATTCCGGGAATTGTTTACTTTTACTTTTTGCAAACTATATATATATATATATATATATATATATATATATATATATATATATATATATAAATGGCGATTTAAAATTTCCACATTAACCCTTATGATATGGGTACAAATGAAAAGGCTTTATGAGCAAAACACAGTAAGTAAAGTGACGTCATTCTAAATCCAATATGGCGGCCGCCGCAAACTCATAAAAGCTTATTAAAAAATTTTTTTTTTCGTTTTTCATGATTTCAAATAACCATGAATATATAAATATATATATTACTTCAAGAGATAAATAAGAGAAGAATATTTCATCAAGAGAGTGTTTTGGGAAAAAATGATCCGAATAAAAGTTGCTTAGTGCGAAAGAAAATATTTTATAATGATCTTGATTTTTATCCTAACCTTCATGGTTATTTGAAAACATGAAAAACGAAAAAAATAATTTTTTTAATAAGCTTTTATGAGATTGCGGCGGCCGCCATATTGGATTTAGAATGACGTCACTTTACTTACTGTGTTTCGCTCATCGAGCCATTTCATTTGATACCCATATCATAAGGGTTAATGTGGAAATTATAAATCGCCATTTATCGGCGGCCGACCGTCAATATCTCTGTAAGTATTTGAGAAACAGAAAAAATGATACGAAACTTAATTATAGTAAAACTAATTTTCTACAACTTTACTTGTTATGTGCTTTTAGATTTTTTCAATATTAAGAGAGATATGCCAAATTTTGTGTTTACCCTATGCTCTATACTCCCCTTTCCCCATGTCGATTCGGGGCATGCTTCAATAAAACTACATTGTCATTGGAACTAAACCAACATGTAAAAATTCAAATCCGTAGGATAAGAGGAAGTGGGTAAAATTTAACTTGCATGATTCCAATACAGGCACCGGGACATGTGAAAGTAAATAAAAGCTTATAATTATCTTGCTGTTTTTCATATGTGCACCCATTTTTTTTTTGTTTTGACAAAATCGGTTAGGTGAGGTAAAAGAAACTTTAAAACTGGGCAATAAAGTCTATTTTGGTTAATAATTAATCATGTAATTATTATCGTTTAAAAAAGTTAGGTCTATAAAAAAACTTCAAGAGTAAAATTATGTATGCATGAACGTTTGTGTGTCTGAATGGATGCGTGTCTGTGAACAAAATATCTCAAGATATAGTACATATGTTGAGATATCTCGATACGGAGATATCGAGAGATATGAAATTTTAAACTTTCGTTTAATATTGCCGTCTTACGCAACTGCAATGGCTATCGGAAATAGCTAAAATCGAAAAGATCCTTTATTCTTAATGTTAGAATAAAGTATTATTACTCTAATTTTAGAAAGAATAGATTTAATTAATAATGATCAAAGTAAAACAATTTCCATTTTCTTATAGTTTTTAGCGAATATGCTCTACAATGGAATAGAGAGCTATTGGTGTACGAATGGAAAAATTTCGCATAAATTTCTTCAAAATTCCATTTTGATCCTACGTAATCAAAAATTATTAAAATTTATATATATGGAAGTATAGTCAATTGATGGACCTTTGACGAAAGTTATTATTCAAAATTTTGCCATCGTTACAACACCGAAAGCTCTATTTCCTTGGTAGATGAAATTCGCGCTACAAACTGTAATAAAATGAAAATTGACTTTTTCAGATTACCTACGAGTCCTTTAATAAAGAAAGTATACTAAAAGGAACATAATACAATGTTCGAATTGATTATGTAACATGTATGATGAAGTCTAGATAAAAAAAAGGAAATCGACCATATATATATGTATATGTTACGGTTAAAATAAATAATTGATTTAATAACCATAATCAACAATAATAAAATGTGTTGTGAAATTATTTCCGATTTGGCAGTTTCATAACTTCCATTTAACATGACAATAATCATGTAATACGCGCCAAATTTGAGATAATTTCACAAACATATTAATCAATCAATACGTTAAGTATGGAACAGACGCAGAACATTGTTGTAGCAACATTGAACTCCGCCTACAAAATATTTTCTGTACAGACGTGCAACCAAAATTATGGAACATAAAATTATTATTTTATTATTTTATGACGCTAGTCATAAAAATTCAATCTTTTCTCATCTTGTCTCTATCTATCTTATTTAATTTGTATAGTTTATTTATATGTATAAAACTAGTGTTGGATAATATCTATATATTATTATTACAAATAGTAAAATATATAATGTAAATTGTAATCAATCTAGGTAATAAAACATAATAAAATATTAGGAAAGCATAAAATATTAGATAATATGACCAATTTTTACAGTAACATTTAACTCCAACAACAAAATATCAAATAATTTTGATTTTTATAGCAACCGTTCACGGGCATGTTTTTTGTTGCTGGAACCACTATACACATTTGCAACATAATAGATTGCTGCATAATGTTGCTGCACAATGCTCCTCGTTTGTAGATCCTATTACGTATTACTGCAAGAAACTCCGACCCTTTTCTCAAGGTTTGGACAGGAAATATTACACAATAAAAAAAAAACATATTTTGGATCCATTTTATGTATTGATTTTTTATTCATTCTCTTTAAAACTTTCTGTAAAACAACTCCAGAATATATACTTTATAAAGTTTGAGATAATTGTAAGATTTTTGCATCTGGAAATAAACCAGAACATTAATATAAAATAAATAAAGATCGTCGAAGCGACAATTTGTTTTTTTTTTTTTAATTTATCCATTTACCATAATTTAAACTACCTTCGAAGAAGTTGTGGAGATTTGCATGCTGAAACCACCAATGTTTGAAATTTTGAATTCGCTATTGCCAACATATGGGAGAAGCGAATCTCGCCGGGTTGAAGTAGAAGGGGGAGCATAATGAACCATAAAGTCGAAGTGCAATACTTTATAGACCCTGTTTTTATAGCCGGAGACTTTCGTTGTTGTCCATATGCCGACAGTTTAGTCAAAATACTTGCGTTGGGAATCGAACCAGCAACTCAACTCAGTTTGGAGCAGAGTGCTTTTAACAACTGGACCACATGGATTGGTGTTGCGAAAAGTAAATAAAACACTAGTCGTTAGATGTGATTTCAAAATAAAACCTTGTTTTCTTTTGTATACTAATTGTACCAAATACGAACCACTATTCGATATATTGGTGAATTCTTTAGTGGTATATAGCGTAACCCAGTGGTTCTCAACCTTTTTTTTTGTCGCGGCACACTTTTAACGATTTCGAAATTTGACGGCACATAAACAAGAAGATAAGTTAAAAGTTATTTACTTACCTACAATACACTGTGTAAAATAGTTTATGATAATAATTTTGAATGTAAAATAAAATAATATGTACTACAAAAACAACAGTACGTTTATTAAGGGGTTCATTACAAGTTAATAATAAGAATACTTTTAATGAGAAATATGAGATTGATGTTTTTTGATAATTTCATTTATATTTGGTCGTAAAAATAACAATGCTACTGTCATATTGTCTTATACGTTTAACAGTCTCGATATTTTTTTCGTTTTTATGTTGGTTAATACTTTATTACATACGTTTCTAAAATTTGGCGGCACACAAAAGTGCCGCGGCACAATAATTGAGAATCACTGGCGTAACCAATTATTATTAATAATAAACATATTATTCACTTTTACCGTAACATATACACCGTAGAGAGTAGAGACTACTTATTATTAAATGAAAATCTGATGTGAAATATGTCCAATCTTGTATTGTTTGTTCCTTTCTATGGTGAAATACAGATCCCATTATAAAATTGACATTATGCTATTATAAGAAAATAATTTATTGATGGAAAAAATATAACATTATTATTATATTTGTTTGTGTATTGACTTTATTTTATTATTATCGTCCTGCATAAATCTTATTGAGGTTAGATTATTATCAATATACAAGGTGTTTCCTTCATAAGCACAAATAAAATATGCCGTAGGATGGATTTGTCCGTGAATGGTACATTTCTTAATACGACCCATGATGTACACATGCTCAACTATCCAGTTTTTTTTTTAATCTTAATACTTTTCGGAAATTTTTGTATAAAAGTTCCACAAGTTTTTGCGAATTCATTTCATTGAAACATTGCCCATAGCTGTAGGTATCTTAAGAAAAAGAGGTTCGATTTTCAAATTAGAGAATATAAAATCATCAATGGTCAAAATATATCCGCTTTATGGTTGTTTTACCTTAGATTTCTCAATTTCGGTTGAGCAAAAGATTAGGAACCCTGTTCTGGTTCAGTAGGGACATTCTACTGGAGGTAGAAGAGCGCTTCATCCACGCTGTTAGAGTCTGGGCAGATAGTTCTGTCGTCCAACCCCATGAGAGACAGTAGGGAATTAGATAGATAGATAGATACATCTTGGGGTCTAAAAAGTATAGCACTTTGACCTTATGGTCCATTGTGCTCTTCCTTCTACTTCAGTCCGACGAGATTTGCTTCTCCCATGTGTTGGAAATAGCCAACAGCTTGCTTATCAGGTCTTCCTGAAGGTTCATATATTCGGGGTGCGATGCACCGAATATCCTGTATCTGCTGTAACCCAGAGGTTTGCATTCAAAGATAATGTGGATGGAAGTTTCCTCCTCCTCGTCACACAATCGGCACATAATGGACCCGTTATGGAGCCCCATTGTGTGCAGATGCTTCCGTAGGGGGTAAGGTCCGGTAATGAATCCGGCAACCTTCCGCAATTTCATCCTGTTCAGCCTCAGTGCATCGAGAGATAGTCACTTGGTTTCACTCTGAAGCAGTACCTTCCAGAGTTCCTGCCGCGGTTCTTCTTCCCAGTGATCACAGTCTTTTGCATTTGACCACTCGTTGATCACCTGTTTACATGCAGTCCGTGGAATTCCAAAAATAGGCTCTGAGCCAATGAAGGGTATTCCGACGTTCTTTGCAAAGGTATCTGCTTTTTCGTTTCCTTCGAAACCACTGTGACCTGACACCCAGATCAATTAAACATGGTTCCGCTTTCCCAGCTCCAGCAGTTCTTCCAGATAATCCTTGACTACCCTGAGGTAACTTCAGTTCCAGACAGGGCGTTATCTACTGTTTGAAAAACAGTAGCGTATCGTCCTAGTGCAAAACAGGTTCTAACGCCTATGTCCTTCATATACACTCAAGCCCTCGATTGAACTTCGTCTAGCTTGGAACTGTCCGTGTAGCATATTAGGTACCTTTGCGAGAAGCTCATTGTCCCTTTCCTCAATTTTTCTGAACCCGTAGCAGAGAGCTTATATTGCCTCTGAAGTCTGAGATGACCACTTGCTTGCTCACATTCAAGCATTAGAGAGAAATTTCTCTTTCCATCCTTGGTGATATTTCTATGTGGACACTTCTATTCTCCACCACAGTCCTTTGTTTAGATTTTCAGGGTACCAGCTAAAGACTCATAGATCAAAAAAGGTAAGTCCATAATAATTTCCAGAGCACCTGTGGGTGTGGTTCACATCAATGCTGTGATGCTCATGTATACCAGTCTCTGAATTTTACTATATATATAGAGTTCCCTATCCCCTTATGGGATGTTGGAGACCACTCTTCTCCAGGCGGTTCTGGTGATTTTCCTCAGATCCATTCCAGCCCAGGTTTGTAAATTGCCCATCCAGTCAGTTCTTCGCCTGCCCACTGCTCTTTTTGCATCTATTCTGCCCATCAATGCTGTCTTTAAAATGTCGTACTTTCCCGACCGCATGAAATGACCAAAATAGCTCAATTGCCTATTTCTTATAATTTTGGTGAGTTCAGGCATTTTTCCAATAATTTTAAGTACACGACTATTAGACGTGAAGGTGTTCCACGAGATTCTCAACATACGACGGTAGCATCACATTTCGAAGGCGTCGATAGTTTTTATAATAGGAGCCGTTAACGTCCAAGTTTCGCATGCATACAGAAAAACTGACCAAACACAACACTTAAGAAACCGCACACGTAAACCTTTTTTTAATTTTGAGTTTGTTAGGATTTTATTTAGTTTAAGGAATGCACTCTTGGCCTGTCCTATTCTGGCTTTAATTTCCGCTGTATGGCCGCCATTATGATGAAATATCTTCCCCAAATACCTAAACTCCTTGGAATTTTACTAGCGCCGGCGAAATATTTTTATGGCCACCTGACTACTGCTCGCTATTGGTTTCGCGGTCTGATGAGGGTCGTATAAAACCAATATAAGGTTTCATACCTGAGGTAATATATAATTTGGCCTATATTATCACTATAAACCTATGTATATCGAACTCAAAATTAACAACCCCCGAAGTTAATATTACATTTATTTTTTATTTCTATTAAATAATGTTTATCTATCGCGTGCAAACAGGTTATCTGCGTATTTGAAATTATTACATCAATAAATATAAACGTATAAGTGAATCCTCAATAATATGGAGTGGTCTTTTGAACCAATCGCAAAAAACAAATGGAATTTTTGAACGGAGCAATTTATTTTCATAATGGTTGATTCAATCCCCAATATAAAATATCTCTTGAGGCTTGTACCAGTTTAAGTGGCCGAACGGTTTAAGACGTAATGCCTGCGCAGTATGCATACTTGGAAACTGGGAGGTTATGGGTTCGAATCCCGACATCAGCAGTTGGTAAATTATTTTAAAAAAAAGAAGGGGTGGTTAATTGACTAAACTGTCGGCGTGCGGACAAGAACGAAGTAACCGACTATGCTTGAAAAGGTTTTCTGCAGTTTCCTTCACGAACTCCAGATGAATATCGGCATAGTTTCTTTCAGAGTCGGGTGCAACCGCATATCCTACCAATTCCTTGTCTACTCACAAATTCCTTTCACTCCATTCACATCCTCACATCCTTAAGCATCACAATGGACCTTATGGCCGAAGTGTAGCCCGTCAAATTTTTGAATCAATTACAACAAACAAATGGAATTTTTGAACGGGACAATTTTCTTTCATAATGGTCGATTCAATCCCCAATAAAAAATATCTCTTGAGGTTATGCGATAAATTCAATATTTTTTGAGATATAATTTTGCTATAAGTTTCGAAAAATCATGATTTTGGTTTCTACTTATAAAACGTCAGAACATTTTATGTTTGCATTTAGTCAAAGAATATGAAACAAATTTGTCCCTTACAAAGGACCAAATGGCAGCACCAGTTTGGTCTCTGGGAACATGCAATCTTACACTCAGTGCTACATATATATTCAAGGCAATGGCACGTCAAATGTAGACGGAGAGGCGACCGGATGGCGAGTGGTAATTTAGGTTGAAGTGATTCCCCCCGCCCCGTACCGTCCGAATGGCCCCCAAATGGACGGGATCAGAGATAGAGAGGGGAGAGGGCAAAACGTATTATTTTTGAACGAGACAACCGGATGAAAATGCGGTTGCTTTGAAGTTTAAACCCTATTTATATAATAACAGTTTTGCCATCCGAAACACGCGAGCCGTTTTCGAACTAACGAATTTAGAAAAAAAAAAGTTATGAGGCAACCGTTCCAAAATCGGTGAGCTTATTTATTGTTACCATTACATATTGTAAAAAAAATGCCATCCAATTCTGATGTGCAGTTTCTGAGAAACGACTCTTCAAAGTTGCCAAAAAAAACTATTTTTTCGAATTTTTTAAACAAAAATCGAAAAAAAAAAAAGTTAAAATTGTTTAAATCAGATGGCATTTGAAAATTATGCTCTAACCAGTGTAAATTTGGGTGCATTTCTAAGCTCTAATAAGCTCTAATGAGGGTGAATTTTATCAAAACCGGATGGCATTGATACGCACAAGTCGTTGCACTTATTAGAGCTAAAATTTCAAATGCCATCCGATTTAAACAATTTAAACTATTTTTTTTCTATTTTTGTTTAAAAAGTTCGAAAAAAAGGTTTTTTGTTTCGACTTCGAAGCGTTGTTTCTCAGAAACTGCCCATCAATATCGGATGGCATTATTTTTACAACATAAAGTGGTACCAATAAATAAGCTGTCCAATTATGAAGCGGTTGCCACATAACTTTTTTTTTCTAAATTCGCGAGTGGGAAAACGGCCCGCGTGCTTCGGATGGCAAGGAAATGTTAGTTATTGTATAAATAAGGTATAAACTTTAAAGCAATCGCATTTTCATACGGTTGCCTCGTCAATAAATTTTACGTTTTGCTTCTCCTCGCAATCTCTGCCCCCGCCCGTTTTGGGTCCATTTACTACGGAAGGAGGATTTAATATCACTTCAAGACCCAGATTACCATTCACCATCCGGTTGCCTCTCCGTCCCAATTTGACGTGCCATTGCTTTAACTAATAATGAAAACTGAATAAATAATAATTTGTGATAATATCTATAACGAAAACTATATAGATAATTTTGTGATACCAAAAATATATATAAAATATCGACTATGAAAAGTACATATGTACTTCAATAAATATCTGCACACTTCTACAGAGTAAATTCGAACGTTTTTCTTTTTTTATAAGTCAATTGACTACAGGAGCGGCTCCCAAGAACGTTGAGACGCCCCTGCCAATTGTGTAGGCATCTGTAAGACATTTTCATGGTACAACCAATATGTTGTACAATACAAATAGTAGGATAAGAAAAGTGAAAATCAAAAGCATTAATGGTGGGCGTTAAAGAAGAGGCTGGATGATGTGAAAGTATGAGTTTAAAGCTACGCAATATCTATACACATTAACTCTCGTATCTCGGGTATCAACTCTCTTGAACTATATATTTACATGTTATTAAAACGATCTGAAACAATTTATTTATTTTTTGCTTGCTCCTCCTGTTCGGTTGTAGTTGTAGGTACGTTGTAGAATTGTTAATATTTGTTTTATAATAAAATGTTGTTATCAGAACATTTTAGATTATCATGAACATTTAATTATATTATTATTATCTGCCAATGTGATACTATTAATTCCTCCATATACAAGAAAGGATATCTTTACTTATTTATTACTTCAAATGGTCTAAGATCCGGCATTAGTGAAAACCTTCCCTCATCTGTTAATTGATTGAAATATTATTGAAAACGCTTATTGCAATATAAACAATTTGGCAATGTAATGTCTGTCAGGGTAGTTCTGCTGCAATTAACATTAATTAATTAATTAAAAATTGATTTTTTTATAATTAAATCCCTCACGTGATAATTGAATTTTGCTTGTTAAATAACATAGTATACGATACGACAAATCTTGTAATAGCAGGCAGCGCTGCTTATTACTGTTACGGTTACCTGCAGTCAGGTGTTCAAACTTAAAGTAAACTTAGCTTTCTTCCCTCATATGTTAATTGAAAAATATTTAGCTAATTTAAAAGTTTAGAATAATTAGAATACATCCATAACTGGCAGCCATCTTAAAATCCATTACAATCAATTGCAGCCTATATAAGAAAAATTAAAAAAAATAGAAATTAAAAACAAATACCTTGTAGAGAGAGCATGCATTTGTAGAGTCTACTCCATTTATAAGTGTATTTATACTAATAGTGGTATTGTGTGTAGAGAATGCAGAGTTCATGTTAATCGGAATACACTCTATATTCGCATGATCATATACTTTTCTTGTTTGTTACGTGGAATAATGCAATAGTCTCTCTCTCTCTACAAGGTGTTTTTTTTTTAATTTCTATTTTTTTAAATTTTTCTCATATAGGCTGCAATTGACTTTAATGGATTTTAAGATGGCTGCCAGTTATGGATGTATTCTAATTATTCTAAACTTTTAAATTAGCTAAATATTTTTCAATTAACATATGAGGGAAGTAAGTTAAGTTTACTTTAAGTTTGAACACCTGGCTGCAGGTAACCATAGCAGTAATTAGCAGCGCTGCCTGCTATTACAAGATTTGTCATATCGTATACTATGTTATTTAACAAGCAAAATTCAATTAACACGTGAGGGATTTAATTATAAAAAAATAAATTTTTAATTAATTAATTAATGTTAATTGCAGCAGAACTACCCTGGCAGACATTACTTTGCCAAATTGTTTATATTGCAATAAGCGTTTTCAATAATATTTCAATCAATTAACAGATGAGGGAAGGTTTTCACTAATGCCGGATCTTAGACCAAAAGGAATATAGCTTTTGTATACACTAGTAAAGTATTTTTGGCAGAAAAATACGACAGAACTCGTAAACATACGGATGTACATGTAAAAAGTCAACTTTAATTTTATTTTTAAAGAAATAATTACATACAATGCCAGAGAAAAAATTTATGAGCAGCTTCCAAAAAGTGCAATTAGATATTTTTAGAAAAACAAGTATTTCTAAAGATACAAAATGATGTACTAGTTTTCATGCTTCTAATGTATATGAAGAGATTGATGTCAATGATTCTCGGCGAATTTTTGGTACAGTATTAAGAGAAACCCCAGGCTAAAATAGCTTAAAAAGTAATACTAATTATTATAATGTTGTAATTGAGGTAAGATTAAAACCTGAATTTATAAATAACCTAAAAATTTAACGTTAATCCTAGATTATGAAATAACCTAAAATTGAAATAATTTATTCCGAATAAAAAAACTTAATAAAAGATAAACGTTTCTTAATCTTAAGATTTTTTAAATCTTATTTATCTTAACAAAACAACAATTATCTATTTTTTATGTATTTACTAATAATTTAAGACGTAAAATTTACGAGCTTATACACACTTCTACAATCATAATGTCACAATTCATTCGAAATGGTCAGATAAAACTGTTGCTATAATTAATAACATTGTTAATCACAATGAATTACAACAATAATTTGCCACTTTGTGACAAATGTCTTTGTGGCAAAGGTATGTTTCTTTTAATACTGTACCAAAAATTCGCTGAGAATCATTAACATCAATCTCTTCATATACATTTGAAACATGAAAACTAGTACATAAATTTGTACCTTTAGAAATCCTTTTTTTCTAAAAATATCTAATTGCACTTCTTGGAAGCTGCTCATCAATTTTTCCACTGGCATTGTATGTAATTATTTCTTTATAGTTAAACTTAAAGTTGACTTTTTACATGTATATCCGTATGTTTACGAGTTTTGACAGAACCATAATTTAAAATAAAAACATGAGACGGTGCAGAGATCGCCCGCCAAAAATACTTTACTAGCGTGTCTCGTTACTTGGCGAAAATCCATTAAAATTAGTAAACAAAACAAATATTTGAAATTTTCGTAAAATCACTATGACTAGTTTCGGAAGACAGTTCAGGAAATGAAAATGAAATGAACAATTTTAATATACTGTAGCAACAAAGTAAACATTTTCGGCATAAAATAAAAGTTTGAAAATTACACTATAATTTGTTCTTACCTTCAAAAAACTGCAAAGACTTTCTGGTTATTTTCATTGCTCGCGTATGTTCAGACGTTTAAAAAGTAGCCACAAATACATTGATTTGTTTGGCTTCTATACTTTAAAGTAATACTTTTTGAATCCTTTAGTATAAAAGTATGTCGTATATAATTTAGAACATTTAAAACACCCAAAAATATGGCTTTCGAATTGCTTAATTTTGTGTAGACCAGAAATGGTGCGTGCGAAAATAAAAAACCTACAGGTTTTCATCTTTCGGATCCTAAAGAACATTTTCACAAAGTTTAAGCAAAATCTGAAACATGCCAGCTTTGCGCGATTTAGTGTTTTCATATGGAATGTCTCACCTACAAACGAAAAACTTCACTCTTTGGCTGGTTTGAATTTGTCCTTGCATATAGAGGTCTTTATTAGTATTTTACACCAGATTTTTAATATTCATATTAAAAATTCGTTTGAATATGTAAATTTCGAAATATAAATAATTTATGTAAACGTATTCGTGTACCTTTATATAACAATCCAAAAATAATTACTACTTGTAATATAGGAATTTACTTTCAATAAGGACGAAGAAATTTTTAAATGTAAATAAAATAAGTTGTGTGTGAGATATCTACTCAATTTAGTATTGTTTTTTTTAAATAATATTTTATGGCAATCAGGTATTGCCAAACTATATCAGCTGATCGGGTAGCCACGCGAAAAGAACTATATAAAAAATTATATGTGTAAAAAAAAGATTTTGGTACTCCTACACGTTGTTGAAAGCACCTGTCCATTTTCGTCAGTGTTCCCATTCGTCACATAAAATATCATACAAATACTAGTCATCATACATATACTAGTATATAATTTCAAACGACTTTCAAACAACCGGTACTCATGACGCTAACTGAACTATAAAAAAAAAACGTGATTGTCATTCTTCCAAAGTTTTAAGGAAAAATATTTCTAGGGAATTGAAGAAAGTATGTGTCAAATTTCAGAACAACCGTGACTATATTGAGAGAGTTCGAAGTAAAAACAGTCGGAATCGTGCATTTTATTTCACCATGTTTATGAAGCTGCATGTTCAATTTCTCCAACTTACATAACGATTTTCTTAAAAACGCCATGATGATAAATTCTCAAAAAAATTCAGCTGATTTGTGAAGATTCATTTTACTAATATTTTGAATTTCGTGAAGTTTTTGACAACCTAATAATAGTTTGGAAACATTTTAAGAGTGAAATATAACGTCGTTCAAATGTCCGCCGTGGCTTTGCTTGGTGGCACGTTTTTTCCTTTGGGGCTACCTAAAGGGTAAGGGGTGTATGTCAATAAGCCAAGAACCATCCAAGAGCTTAAGGCCAATATCCGAGAAGAAGTGAGGGCACTGGGACCTGAAATTCTATAACAAGTTATTGAAAAAGCTCTGGAAAGAGCACGTCAGGTCGAAGCAAACAATGGGCACCATTTGACAGATATTATCTTCAAAACATAATATGAACCATATTTCTAGACTGTAATCTAAATTTTAATAAATGCCAACGTTAAATAAAATCAGAAAGAATGAAAGTTATTCATTAAATAAGTCATAATGTTACTTATGCACCACCCTGCATCTTATAATGCTGCCGTTAACAATTTGTTGATGATAGTAGAAGCAGTCTGAATACAAGCTGAAAGTTTGAAACTAGTGGTGCATTTTACTCATCGAAAATAAACATACTACAAAAGCGCTCTTCTCAAACGGCTCAAACACATAAGTGGGTCTGGATATACTACACACCACACACACCATAAGTAAATGTTGGTTTTTCTACCTTAGTTCAGCAATAAACATGCACATTTCGAATTAGATTCCCGTCGTTTCTACCCCAATGAATCATATTCAAATATACAGGATGCACAACTTCAAATGTCCGAACTTTACAGCATAGGTGGGCAGACCTTGACTGCACTCAGCTCTGAGTTAGAGGTAGGAAGCGAGATAGAGTAAATATAGGGTATCCTACTATTTATTATTATTTTCTTTTAATAATTAATTATTTCTGAAAAAAATATAATAATACCAACTATTGTTTATGGTCACTATTATTCATAGTAATTAATACATACAATACATTGAATACATACCCTGAAATTTTGGGCAGGTAATTTGGGGCAAAAAATGTACCTTTTTAATATATTTGGGTATGAATAAAATATAAATGTTATCTAAATTATAAAATATAAATCTTTTGATCTTTTACATTTACCGCTTGTAAATTTTTTGATGATTTATCTTTAGTTTAGATTTTAGAATTAGATTTTAGAAAATTCCGAATAATTAGCCTAAACGATTCATATCGGAGAACTAATAAACTATTATTTACTTGATTTAATTATTTTTTCTTAGTAGGGGGATAGTGTCAAGGGAATTTGATGACACTGGATACAAAAAAGATGCCAATGATAAAACTGGGTGGGGGGGAGGATTGGTAATTTGTTTCTAATTTCTAAATGGTTAAATTTTACATAAAGTGGGAATACATATAGTTGTTGTTGTTGTTGTAATTATTGTTATTGCTATCATCATTATTATTATTATTATGTTTTTTGGTGTATCTCTTCATATTGTAAAAGATATTTTTTAAACAATAAATATTTTATAAAACTAATTCTAAATTGATTGAATAAATTATTTAGCAATAATCGGTAGGCAACCTGTATTGAAACATCGTTCCGTCTTACTTCAAAACATACCTTTATTACTTACTCTTACCCAGCTTATGGAGAGTTGTTCGACTCCGGCGAGCCGTCTGCGCCCACCTCTGCTTTACGGGGTTATTTGTCAGATAAAAACAATCAAATAATACAATACAACATGTGGCGTAACTTGCTCCGTTTTCTGTCTGTATGTGATTTTTACAAAAACCCCAATATCTAAAAAACGGTTTAAAACAATCCGCATCAAAATGGCTGCCGTTAAAAGTTTTAACACTTTTTTTAGATATTTAACATTGAAAGTTTTAACGTCCGCCATTATGAAGTTGATTCTTGCAGCTAAGCAATTTGCAGGTTAAATGTACCCCACTTAGACCAACATTCGTACCAAACTTTGAATTCTTACTTAAGCCGATTTTAGATATTGGGGTTTTTGAAAAATCACTTACAGATCGACAGACAGAAAACGGAACAAGTTAGGACATATGTTGTATTATATTATTTGCTTGCTTTTACCTGACAAATAACCCTGTAAAGTTTCGGTCATTCCAAGCTAACACTCTGTATATGTGTGACATATGGTTTGCATTTATACGAGTTTCTTTCAATTTGTCATCAGTAAATTGCTATTTTAACCCTGCAAATACATAATATACACTGTCAAGAATAAAAATATTCGTTACGCAGGAACTGCATCAACTTAGCGAATTTCTTTAGAATACAAAAATCATTCTCTAGCGGTCATAATTTTAGTATGATTAAAATGAAATGTCATAACTGACATGACTGCAAGACCACGTTTATTACTAAATGACATAGGCCAAAGGGGAAGGGGGCATAGAGAAAGAAGAAAACACATAATATAATATCTCTTAATAGTAGAAAAATAGAAAAATGTATAAGGAGTAAAGTTGTAGAAAATTATGTTTGCTACAATTCAGTTTTCGATCAGAGATATTAAGAATTTTAACATTCAATCTTAAATTGTAAATATTTCTGGAAATATTACTGTAACAGAAAAAACAATTAGCTACAAAATTATAGTAGAACTAATGACCTACAACTATGTTGCTTATAAACTTTTAAAATTTTTTAATATTATGATAGATATGCCAAATTTTGTGTTTCCGCCTTCCTCTAAATACCCTTTTCCCCTTGTCAGATTTTATCCATTAACAAACTAGACCTTTGAAATACCAAATGCGCCTCAAATACTATATTTCATTCCAATCGAAATAATATTGTGGTCGCTAGAGTGATGACAGACATATGTCTGTATATATGTCTGTAATCACTCTAGCGGTCACAACTCTAATCTGATTGAAATGAAATTTGGTATTTGAGGTGCTTTTCGTATTTAAAAGGTCAAGTTCGTTAATGGGTAAAATCGAACAAGGGAAAAGGGGGGTTTAGAGGGAGGGGAAAACACAAAATTTGACATATCTACCTTAATATTCGAAAAATCGAAAAATTTATAAGAAGTAAAGTTATAGGTACTATATTTTAATGTAATTTCATTCTTATAATTTTTTCTGTTATCCTAATATTTACAGAAATATTGACGGTTTAAGATTGAAAATTAAATTCCTCAATATTACTCTGTACACATTAGAGTTTGAGCAAAAATGATATGGAGATGAATTGTAGCAAACATGATTTTGTACAACTTTACGCCTTACGTATTTTCCGATTTTTCTAATATTAAGAGAGATATTTTATATTTGGTGTTTTCTCCTTTCTTTATGACCCCATTTCCCCTTGACGTATGTCATTTATTAATAAAATTGGATTTGAAAATACATAAAATCGTATACGACATTTCATTTTGATCAGACTAAAATTGTGACCGCTAGAAAGTATTTTTGTATTCTAACGAAAATTCTCTATGTTGACGCAGCTCCTATTTACATAAAAATATGTATGTTTTTAACTGTACACATATTGGTACATTGAACAAACAACGAGGTATTATCAATTAAACGCGACATTATACATTACTCTACCTGTATCCTTTCAATTAAAGATTATTATCATTACTTTTATCTACCTCCAGTAGTACCTCGTTCAACAACATGTCTCTGTTAACGTCACTTAAATAAATTGACAAGGACTTCAAACTCACAAACATGTATGTTTTCCACTCTATACTCAAGCAAATATATATATAGGGTGATGCAAACCTTGTATAAAGACTATTTACAAAGAAAACTCGGTTGGAAATGTATTGGAAATTTTTAAAAATTTGCCCAATTTCTTAATGTCCATTAAGTTAGCAGAGCAACCTGATCAGAACACAATTATAATTGTCTCATAATTAGAAGCTAATTATATGCTAATTAAATGCCCGAATTAAATGCAATGTTTAAAAAATTAATTAATTATATTGTATTTGATATCAAATTATTAAGCAAATTAAATGCTAATTAAATGCTTTAATTAAAAATTAAATGCTGTTTGTTGTACTGTAATAGTTAAGTAACCGCATGCTCTGCTAGCTTAACCAGCAGAGCAATATTTAAAAAATCAATCAATTATATTGTATTTAATATCAAATTATTAAGCTAATTAAATGCAATAATTAAAAATTAACTGCTCTTTGTTGTATCGTGTAACCGGTAGCTTGATGTTAAGCTAGCAGAGCATGCGGTTACACGGTACAACAGCGAGCAGTTAATTTTTAATTAGAGCAAATAATTAGCTTAATAATTTGATATTGAATACAATATAATTAATTGATTTTTTAAACATTGCTCTTCTGGTTAAGCAAGCAAAGAATGTGGTTACACAGTACAACAAAGAACATTTAATTTTTAATTAGAGAATTTAATTTGCATTTAATTTGCTTAATAATTTGATGTAAAACATAATATAATTAATTAATTTTTTAAACATTGCTCTGCTAGCTTAATGTTAAGCTAACAGTGCATGCGGTAACACAATACAACAAAGAGCATTTAATTTTTAATTAGGACATTTAATTAGCGTCTAATTATGAGACAATAATAATTATGTTCTGCTCAGGTTGCTCTGCTAGCTAATGGACATCATTTCATAGATCAATTAGTATCTTTATATACGTAGAAATTTAGAATTGGCGATACAAGAGTGCAACCGCTCTTGGGTAAATACTAATGGTCAAGATCATGCAAAGGCTCTTATTAAAAGCTTCTCATGGAAAAAGACCTCTGAGCGTTTACAACTAGGAGAAAACCATCGAGGATACTAGCTGGTCTCCTACTGGCCACTACAAACTGTGAAAAATGTGTGAATGCGAAAGTCTCTCTCTCAAAAGACACCATCATTTGGGAAGGACAGATCTCCAGCTCGATGAAATCAATGTGGTGTCGCCGAAGAATATCCTAATGTTTATTAAGACCATAGGACTTCTGGAACATCTTTGAAAGAACGATGCGTACAATAGATCAAATTGGTCGCGGTACAAAAGTCATTGTAAGACTTGCTCTTGACTCGAATCAAATCTAATCTACGTAGAATTTACAGGTATTGTTATCAATGCTGCTATCATTTTAGGTTTTGCGATTCCTGGATCACAAAAACAGAATTTCGGCTGTTGGCGGATCTGTGTGTGTATTCGGTTTCGGGAAAGTTAAAGGATCAGAGTGGCGTTTGCCACCCGGGACCAAGTGTGCGTAGGCACCCAAGAGCTACTACTCACACGAAAAATAGTTCATACTCGAGGGAGGAAACAAGAAGGAAGAAGGAAATATTCGAAGAAAACGGTTTAGATCATACAGCCAAGACCGCTATTTGTTTGTCTTGAAGAGATTTTCGGATGCCTGCCGAAGTTGCATACCATATGGATGTAAACATTTATGCAAAAATATCAAGCACATTAATACGGACTCCAACCTATATGTCGGTTACTGTGTAGCCCATTAAGACGACGCTTCATTCTCTAAAGCAACCAGAACTGCTGAACTTGTTGATTACCTTAAACAAATAATCGGAGTTTATCAATGATTACGAGGGTAGTAGCTTTAAGAAAGGATATATTGGTGAATGGATATATAAAAACAATTTGTAGGAGCTGCGTCAACTTAGTGAATTTCCTTAGAATTCAAAAATCATTCTCCAGTCGTCACAATTTTAGTCTAACCAAAATGACATGTCGTATCTGATATGACTTTGGTATTTGCAAGGCCAATTTTATTAATAAATGGCATAGAAAACACAAAATATAAAATATCTCTCTTAATATTAGAACAATCGCAAAATGTATTAGTAGTAAAGTTGTAGAAAATCATATTTGTGACGTTTCGTTACCTAATCATTAGATAGATAGATAGATTGTAGAGGCTACCCTGGGCTGGCTACACTTCGACCATATGGTTTATTGAGATGCCTAAAGATGTGAGATGTAAGTTGAGTGGAAGAAATTTTTGTGTATAGACTAAGAATTGGTATGATATGCGGCTACAGCCGACTATTATAGGAACTATGCCGATATTCATCTGGAGTTCGTGAAGAAAACTGCAGAAAACCTTCCCAAGCATAGCCGGTTACTTCGTTCTTGTCCATACGCCGACACTTTAGTCAAGTAACTGCTCCCTTTTTTTTTATTAATAATTGACAAACAGCCGATGTCAGAATTCGAACCCATAACCTCCTAGTTTCCAAGTAGGTATACTGCGCAGACATAACGCATTAGACCGCTTGGCCACTTGGACTGGTACCTAATCATTTTGTCTCAAACTCTAATGCCTACGGCGATATTTTAGATTTTAACTATCAATCTTAAATTGTAAATATTTCTGTAAATATTAGTGTAACAGAAACAATGATACGAAACAAAATTATAGACAATATACGTTCCTACAACTTAACTTTATTAGATTCTTCCAGTATTAAGGGAAGTGTACCAAATTTTATGTTTCCCCCTGCCTGTTAACCCCCTTTCTCCCTTGTCCGATTTACCCATTAACGAACTTGATAGGGAAGGAAGAGTTAGTTTTGCAGCATCTTATACAATGAATTAGAGAATACTTCTCCAATTCTCCTCTCCCTATATATATGAATACTTATCATCAACGGTAATTTAAATAGAATCATCTCATCATGTTGTCAGTAGTTTGAAAGATGAGACTATACCATCAACATTCACCATATCTGTAGGTACTATCTAAAACTATCTACAACTAGTATGTAAGTGCTATCGACAATTTGATTGATAGTAATAATAATAGTATTTATATGTGTGTATGTGTATGTGTGTACTAGATAGTATCTGGAATATTAATGGTCCTTGTTCTCTGAAATGGTGTTGTTGCAACTAACAGTAGTATTTACTGAAGTGTATTTGTATATACATATTATTAATGCTGTTATATGTATACTGTGCTACGCTTCGGATACAGAAAAAGGAACCGTCACTCAACGTAGTAGTCGTACTAACCGGCATAATTATTGAATGTTAATAAGTATCTCTATATACGTACCAGTCCAACTGGTCGAGCGGTCTAATGCGTTATGCCTGCGCAGTATGCCTACTTGGAAACTGGGAGGTTATGGGTTCGAATCCCGACATCGGCAGTTTGAAAATTATTAAGAAAAAAAAAAGGGAGCGGGTAACCGACGGTGAATGGACAATAACGAAGTAACCGGCTATGCTTGAGAAGGTTTTCTGCAGTTTTCTTCACGAACTCCAGATGAATATCGGCATAGTTCCTATCATAGTCGACTGCAGCCGCACATTCTATCAATTCCTAGTCTATATACAAAAATTCCTTCTACTCCACCCACAACCTCACATCCTTAGGCATCATTATGGACCTTATGGTCGAAGTGTAGCCCGTCTAGAGCAGTCTCTACAATCTATCTATCTATTGACCGTTTCAAACTCGAGAAAAACTTAATTGAAGTTCGAATAATTAACAAGGGTAACAATGGGGACGACCCATTTTAAGCAGGATTTATACCAGTTTTTTATATTCAATAAAACAACGACACTTAAGAATCTTAAAAAAAATTGCTATAAATTATTGGATTTGTTCTGCAAATTTAAAAAAAAAAACGATAGTTATCGACCTTCTCATTGTTTAGTTATAACAACACAAAGTGAAGCGTTTTATAAATAAATATACGTGGCGACATGCTGAACAGATACAACATGATACCACTATACGTTGTTAAAGATTATTAAAATAATCAACGTGAAGATTTAGGTTTTTTGAAATTACATTTCAAATTTTGTCCCAATAGGGAATATGCATGAAATTTTTTTTTATGCCAGATCGTCAGTTGCGTAATTAGAATCTACTGCTGCATGTTTTGGCTCTCAGAATATGGATTGCTTATTAAGCTTGCCTAGGTTGTTACAAATGCAACAAAAACGAAACATACGAATTCGTTCAGTATAATAGGGAATATGCATGAAAATTTTTTTTCACTTGAATTGAAGCATGTTTACTTGACAAATATCAAGGTAAAATTACTTTTTAAATAACTTTAAAAAGAAGCGAGATATGAATGATTGAAATTCCCGATTAGACAAAGAGGGTGATAGCCCTCTTGATATGTTATGTGACGTCATATTACACTTTCACCATTTAAAATATACGTAAAACTCCGTTTTCAGTATTTTTGCAAGAAAGAGACAGATAATAACCTTTAAATGCTTATAGTGCTTCCTTGATATTTGTCGGATTTTAATTTCGTTTTAAAATATTATTACAGTATTTTTCATATTCTGAAAATAAATGTGAAAAAAAAATTTCATGCATATTCCCTATTCTAAGAACATTTGTTTATTAATAATATCTTCATTTCCTTTGGAGGAAATTCGCTAAAAATTAAATTTATTAATAGCCAAAATAAATCGATGTACAACGATTATAGTTTATAGTTACTATGGAAACGACAATCAAAATTTTTTACAATAAAATATATTTCTTGTATTTGTGTCAAACAAACACAAATATAAAATATCTCTCTTAAAATTAGAATAATCGAAAAATGTATAAGGAGTAAAGTTGTAGTAAATCAAGTTTGCTACAATTCATTAGTTGATCATTTTTTCCAAACTCTAATGTGAACAGAGATATTTAGAATTTTCAATCTTTAATTGTAAATATATCAGTAAATATTAGTGTAACAGATAAATGATAAGATACAAAATCACAGTAAAACTTAGTACCTACAAGTTTACTCCTGATAATTTTTTCGATTTTTTAAATATTAAGGGAGATAGTCAAATTTTGTTTTTGCCCGTCCCTCTGAACCCCATTTCTCCTCGTCCGATTTTACCCATTAACGAACTTGACCTTTAGAATACCAAAAGCGACCCAAATACCCCATTTCATTCCAATCGGAATAAATATGTGACCGCTAGAGAGTCCACAGACATTTAAAAAAAGTACATATGTTGTATGCATAAAAAAAGTACGTATTTAGCGATAGTGATTTTTAACATCTAATAGGTAGGATCGATGGACATTTGAAGAAATTTTTACGAAATTCCAACATTGGTGCAAAAACAATAGCTGTATTTCCTATAGAGGAAATTCGCTAAAAACTTAATTGAAGTTCGAATAATTAACATGGGGAGCAATCGGTCCATTTAAAGCAGAATTTCTACCAGTTTTTTATTATCAATAAAAAACGACACTTAAAAATCTTGCTTTAAATTATTATATAAAAAAATTACTTTAAATTATTGGATTTGTTCTGTGTATTTTAAAAAAAAAAAAAAACGAGAATTATTGACCGTCTCATTGTTTACTTATAACAACGCAAAGTGAAGCAGACCCTAAAACTCGAAAATTAAGTGATGAGTGTCCTTTTTGACCTTTGTCTGCTTAATTGTTCTTCGTTGATGATTCCCATCCGTTATATATCCACCCTCAGACGGCTCCTTCCGTTAATTTCTGATTAATCTCAATTTTACACCCAGACCAACAAAAACATATAGAAATTTAAAAAAAATGTAGTTGACATGCAAAAACATTCCAAAGAAAATAATTTAAATAAGTTTTTTTAAGTGCCCCACTTTTTTTGCCGTGCAGTGTACACATAAAAAATTATAATGTAATTTACAAACATTATTTGTTTAAAATTCAATATTTGTTGTTTCATTGTCAACAAATTCGTTGACCCATATTGTGTACCTAAATAAATAAAATTAATTGAATTCTAAATGTTTTTTTAATATTATCAGACATTGACATATCATTGACATTAGCATCATGGGGGAACATCATTAACTAAAAATATTGTTTTTGTTTTCTTGTCATAATATTGATGCATGTATACGCTAGTAAAATATTTTTGGCCGGCAACCTCTGCGCTCTCTCGTGTTTTTTAATTTAAATTTTGGTTCTGTCAAAACTAGTAAACATACGGATGATAGATATTAGACCAGGACCAAAGCCTTTGAAAATGGTAATTAGTGAAAAAAATTTAGAACAGGATAACACCCATTGCAAAGGAGGAAAATATAAAAAAAAGAGGAAAAAAAATTTACGGTCGATTTGAGGTCGGGAAGTGTAAGAGGGTGAACTTTTAAGGGTGAAAAACAGTTTATCGCGATTTCCAAGAAAACTACAACTTCTATCGAAAAAATGTAAAAAGCAAAGTTGTAGGTAATTTAATACCTAATTTTTGTGTATAGACTAGGAATTGGTAAGATACGCGGCTGCAGCCGACTATGATCGGAACTATGCTGATATTCATCTGGAATTCTTGTCCTTAAGGGGACGGTAAAATAGGACTAAGGAGGCCTACTTGCCTAGTGTTCCACGAGGCACGAGGCGAGGTGAGGTTTTGGTATCACCTCGCCTCGCCTCGCTCTTTTAAATATCAACCTCGCCTCGCCTCGGCCTCGGCCTCGGTAGAATGTTGACCTGCCTCGCCTCGCCTCGGTTAGGTTAGCTATCATCCTCGCCTCGCCTCGCCTCGCCCGAGGTAAAATTTTTACTAAATTTGACTTATTTTGAATGAATGTACGTAATATGGTTAAAAAAATTTGTTAGAAAATAAATGTCTTTAAAACACGGATTACGCTTAGTCTTTAAATTTTTATGACTCCTCGAATGAAAACAGTAAATTCGAAAAAAATTTGGCCTAAAAAAAATATTATGAAAAGATGAAATCCCGTGATGTTTTAAGAACTATATAAGAGGTTCTTCAAAATGCTTCCACGATTTCCAATGCGAAACCCATATACAAGTTACTGTAAGTATAAAGGAAATTAAACAATTTTCAATTCTTTTAAATTTATTAATTTAATTATATATTTATTCATTGAAATAACAATAATGAAGACATACATTATATAAACCAGTCAAGTAGCCGAGCGGTCTAAGGCGTCATGCCTGCGTTGTATGCAGTACTTGGGAACTGGGAGCTTATGGGTTCGAATCCTGACATCGGCAGTTTGTCAATTATTAAAATTAAAAAAAAAAAAAAAGAGGCGGTTAATTGACTAAACTGTCGGCGTATGGACAAGAACGAAGTAACCGGCTATGCTTGAGAAGGTTTTCTGCAGTTTCCTTCACGAACTCCAGATGAATATCGACATAGTTCCTATCATAGTCGGCTGCAGCCGCATATCCTACCAATCCCTAATCTACTCACAAATTCCTTCCACTCCACACACGTCCTCACATCCTAAGGCATCACAATGGACCTTATGGTCGAAGTGTAGCCCGTCTAGGGCAGCCTCTACAATCTACCTCTCTACATTATATAATATAGTATTACAGTATTATATATAAAATGAACAGACCCTCAAAATTTTGATTATTCTTGTTTCTTTTGATTATTATAAAAAGTAATCATGACGTAAAATTTCTTTTTCCTTAAAATGCATCAATTGCGTCATGTTTTTTACAAAAATACTTATTATTTTATTAAAAACCTTTTTTTTTTGTAAATTTGCTTCGGCCGAGGCGAGGTTTTTGTGTCGATATACCTCGCCTCGCCTCGGTTAGTAACGAGGATTAAAATTTATAACCTCGCCTCGCCTTACCTCGCCTCGTGCCTCGTAACCAAGGACCGAGGCGAAGTCTGGTTACCTCGTAGCCTCGGTGAAACCCTATACTAGCCAGAATTCGCTCTCCACTACGCTACCTACAAATATGGTAACATGATTTCACATTCATTATGATATCTTCCTGCGGGTATGATTATTTCAATATGTATGATAAGTTTCTGTGGTTGAAACCTAAGCCTAAAATTCCATTATCCCGGTTTTATAATAGATTTTGTGAGCCCCTTGGGTTACATTAACTCAACAGGTACATATGATGTTGTTACTAAATTGTTTTTTCGTTTCCCATATATATGTATAGATGTATGTGTGTAAAGGTTTAGTATTTTAAACATGGAACACATATTTTTTTTTGTTTCCAATATTTATTTCAATTTAAAATATGAATCAATTATGCCGGAAAACATGATGGAAAAAAATGATAGTAGCATTTTTATGTATAGAAATAAATATCAAAGGTACGATTTGATATTTAAATTGAAGGGCAAAAAAAAACACATTATTATTGGCATAACGAAAATACATAGTTGAATGTTAAAACAAAATAAATAAATAAAATCGATCTGAATCATGTTTGGCTGAGAATTGGGTACTGTTTTCAATAAATGTATTGATATTTATAGGCAGTTCCAGGGTACAAACACTTTTCGGTTGATATCGTTAAGTTATACTTATTTTGGGTGCGTGATTCCGATCAGAGTGAATTTTGAGCATATAACGAATCGTTGATCGATGTAGCACTCGCTCAATTGATGTAACACTGATTTCTCTATCCTGCTCAATTGCACAGAGTTTGAGAGACCTTCAGTATAAAAATGTGCGTCGTACAGTATATGGACAAAATTTCTATATGTGTCGCAGATGGATTTCGAATCCGCTATTTTACAAAACTGCTAGTTGTTTTACATAACAACTCCGTTATACGGTACGTTTAACGGTACGCGATACGTTTTACAAAACTCCTTCTACGTCAAAACTCACGTTTAGACGTAATGTAGAACAGAGGTGGGCGCAGACGGTTCGCTGGAGTCGAACGACTCCCCGTAAGCTGGGTGAGAGTAAGTAAAAAAAGTATGTTTTGAAGTAAGATGGAACGATGTTTCAATACATGTTGTCCTACCGATTATTGCCCAATATTTTATTCAATTTAGAAATAGTTTTATAAAATATTTATTGTTTAAATAATATGTTCTTTTTTTTTAATATGGAGAGATACACCAAAAAACATAATAATAATAATAACAATAATAATAATATTAACATAATAACTAATAAATAATAACATAATAATTGAAGGATTCCCACATTATGTAAAATTTAACTGAATTCATCAAATTCCCATGACCCTATACTCCATACGAAGAACAAATAATTAAATCAGGTAAATAATTGTTTATTAGTTCTCGGATATGCATAGTAAAAAGTTTAGGCAAATTATTTGGAATTTTCAAAACTATAAATCTATCTAAACTAGTTTTCAATTCTATTCAAATCCTTTGTAGAAATTTCCCTCTTTTATTACAACGGTCCAGCGGTAAACGTAACGGTTCAAAAGATTTATATTTTATATTTGTAATTTATATATAATATATTTATTTATAAATATCATTTTTATTTTATTCATACACAAATATATTAAAAAGGTACATTTTATGCCCCAAATTACCAGCTCAAAATTCCAGAGTATGTATTCAATGTATTATTTACTCTGAATAATAGTGGCCATAAAAAATAGTTGGTATTATTATATTTTTTTCAGAAAATGTTGTAATTAAAAAAAGAAAATAATAATAATTGGTAGGATATCCTGTATTTACTCTATCTCTCTTCCTACCTCTCACTCAGAGCTGAGTGCCGTCAAGGTATGCCCACCTATGATGTAGAATAGCTTAACTTTAGTCACAAAGAGCGTTTTGATATAAGGAAATATATCGACTGCCTTTTAGTACGGGGCCCAATAACACGCAAATCTGAACAACTCGGGGTATTACCAATGAAGTGAAAGATTAATATTAGGTAGTACTCGGTTGTAATAGTTACCTTATTTAATTTCATTAATATTTGACACTATGTCTAAAATATTTAGAACTTGTTAGCAAAAAGGACCTTTAGTAATGGGAATTCCATTAAAATACCGTTTAAACAAAAATCTACAATCTGACGTTTCATTTCACGCTGTTTTACATAACGTCTAATTGTTGACCCGCTGCATTGATCAATGCAAAACGTTTAAGCAATATGATGTGTTAAAGTTCAGTAATTAGGTAAAACAGCTAAACGTGGTTCAGTTGTTTTACATAACGGAGTTGTTATGTAAAACAACTAGCGGTTTTGTAAAATAGCGGATTCGAAATCTAACTGCGACATATACATATATTATATACTTAAGTGAAACAGACAAAAAGTCTGGCTGTCATATAAGCAGTGTGACAACACTCTGTAGTAGGCAATAATATTTGTCGTGTGTGATATGATTTTTGGATATGGAAAGACAAGACAATATTATACATTAGAGAAAGATGGATGATCGTTATTATTTTGAAAAATAGCTACACAGCATCCCAAAATATACTCTTTCTCAAAACCTTTCACTGTAGTCTGTGATAAGGCCATGTGGACGGAAGGAGAACTACCCTATATCAAGAAAGGAATCGTCTGGTATACAGACGGATCCAAAATTGAACAAGGAACCGGGGTGGGAATCTACGGTGAGAGATCTAAGGCAAACATAAGCCTCAACTTGGGAAAATATGTCACGATCTTTCAAGCAGAAGTCTACGCCATACTGGCTTGCGTCCGTGAGAACCTACGTAGAGGGCACATAAACCTGAACGTATGTATTCTCTCGGACAGTCAAGCTGCTCTAAAAGCCTTGTCTGGCACTGAGGTCACCTCAAGGGTAGTTAAGGATTGTCTAGAGGAACAGCTGGTAAAACGAAACAATGTTAAATTGATCGGCGTGTCGGGTCACAGTGGTTTCGAAGGAAACGAAGAAGTAGATACCTTAGCATAGAAGGAAGTCAAAATGCCCTTCATTGGCTCAGAGCCTATTTTAGGAATTCCAAGGACTGCATGTACACAGGTGATCAACGAGTGGTCAAATGCTAAACACCGTGATCACTGAGAAAAAGTACCGCGGCAGGAGCTCAGGAAGGTACTGCTTCAGAGTGCAATCAAGAGGCTGTCTCTTGATGCACTGAGAATGAACAGGATGCAAATACGGAGGGCTACCGGATTCATTACCGGGCATTATCAACTACGGAAGCATCTGCACACAATGGGACTCCATTACGGGTCCATTATGTGCAGATTATGAGGCGAGGAGGATGAAACATCCAGCCTCATTATCATTGGCAGCGAATCTCTAGGTTACAGCAGATACAGGGTGTTCGGCGCATCTCACCCCGAATATATGAAACCTCAGGAAGACTTGATTAGCAAGTTCCTGACTATTTTTTGCCAAGATATGGGAGAAGCGAATCTCGTCGGACTAATGAAGAAGAGGGAGCACAATGAACCATAAGGTGAAGTGCTATACTTTTAAAACCCCAAGATGTATCTATCTATCTATCTAGTCTATCAAAAATTTTGCCTATTTCTAAACCATAGGATATTTTCTCCTAAAACATCCTGTAAATCAATGACATTTCTCCGGGAACATCCTGTATATCAATGACATTTGTCATTATTTGACAGTTTGTCAATTTTAACTGTGATTTTTTAAATTTAATGAAAATTCTATTTAAAATCGTTTTTACATTAAGTTTATTCATTATAATATTTGTTTTACCAAATCATATTGTACAAACTGCAAGTCATCGCCAACCCGAACAACACCCGATTGCGTTAACAACACGCGTCGGCCATCATTTAAAATGTTATCAATGTGTTGGTGATACAATATGGCCAGAACCAAATTGTGATCCATATTATTTTCAAGCAATGACTGACAACGAAAAGAATGCATTTATTATAACATGTCCCATCGTATGGTCATCATTTTGTATCATTAAATATGAGGAGAAAAAAGATGGTTCATTTCATATTGAACGTGGTTGTTCGGGACCGATCGATGTATATGGTAAGAAAATTCGTTTAGGTTGTGTTACATGGGAGAGTGCAACAACAATTACAATTTGTTCATGTACAGAATCGTTATGTAATTTTTCCGATTCTATTCAAACGAATTATATGATTGTAACTATTTGTCTAGTAATTTTATTAATAAATATTTTATAAAAAAAAACTTTCAAATTCACCTACCTAAATCAGTTTTTGTATTATAAATACATATTTCGACTACAAAGTAGTCATCATCATGCTCTCTACCAACTCTTGTAAAAGTAGAGCCATTATGAAGACGTATACCCTCCAATACCCTCCAGTAAAATAATTCCCCGCTTAACTACCAACCCGCTAAAAAAATCCAACACAAACCCAATCCTTTTCGTCCTTGAAATTCGTAAAATTAAAAATAATTTTTTTTCATTTTTATGTAAAAAATGTTGTAAAAATTTTGTTTTCAAATTTTCAAATGTTGGGTTGGCTTAAGGATTTTCAGGACGAAAAAGACTTTTTCCTCCTTGGAATAACTTCCTGTGATCTTTTCCGAACATTTACACCCATTTTCAATCATTTTTACTGGAGAGGGGGGGGGGTAAATGAATAAGATTTGGATACCGGGTCACTCTGGCGATAAAGGGAACGAGGTAGTGGACTCATTGGGACGAGAGGGGTCATCTCAAACGCCCCTTTTACCTGAGCCTGTAATTCTAATAGCAAGTTGTTCCGTAATTTACCAAATCAAGGGGTGACTGCGCCAAGCTCATATCAATTACTGGGAGTTTGCGTAGGGCATGCAACAAGCTAAGTTGTGCATAAGCACAGCTAGGCCATTCGACTAGCTTCGGTTGAAAGTCAATAGGATGAAGTTGGAAGTTGAGAATGGTGGTGGGGCTCATGACAGGACACCGATTGAACTACCACCTGTATAACTTGGGGATCTCTAATGATTCCACTTGTAGAGCCTGTATGTTGGACGATGAAACCTCCATAGAATGTTTGGGTCCGAAACCTTGGTTCCATCAATCCTGGAAGCAATCCCGACGGAGAAGTTGTGGGTCTTCTGTGTGGCGTCTGGTCTCAACACAATCATAAAGCTTCATCTGCTTAAAATAGGACCTCTTACCTGGAGACGTCTTGTCTTCGGGTGGCAGGTTGTTCTCAAGAAGGGCACAGAGGACCTCTTGGTCTAGGTGCTAGGGACCCATTTTCGGTACACCTCTTACTAATTTTTTTATTATTAGGATCGGTGAGGACTTTTGATATTTCCTTTATAATTCTGTATTTAACACCTGTACTAATTTCAGCTCTATGCGAATTTTTCCGACATTGTTTTTTAATTATTTTGACTGGATTATTACCGATTTAAAATTGGTTATTAATTCGAGGAATGGAAATTAAATTTTAATGAAATTATGAACAATCTCGCATACGTGTATAATGCCTATACATAATATACTTAATATCTATTTACGAATATATACAGTGTCAAACTTCCACTATCATGTAATTATAGAGGTCCTTTCTCTGTTATCAAGAGATTTCCTAAATTTTTTGTTATTGATATCAATAACAAACCTACCTCTATTTCAATTGACAGGCTAAAACCTGCATACTTTTTTCAATGTTAATCTTATCTTAATTTACTTTGTATTTACTTATAATATGTAAATTATCAAGGTTGTTAACATTCAAAGCAACCGTGATAATAGGGAGAAGTTATAGTTGTTATGCAACATATAAAAATGATAAACAATATTATAATAATAATTTAATAAAGAAGCGATACCGCTACAAATAAACAATATATAATAGCCGATTTTCTTGATGGAATTTAACAAAAAACAATTAAAAATAACTGAGTTAATTGCTTAAATACCCAGCATATACTGAGTTTATGTAAAAAGTTTCAAACAAAAGTTGTTTCAAACTGTTTGTTCATGAACTTTACCTTCCTTTTCAGCTCTAGTACTTCCGTACTCGATTCTGAGCCATTTGCTTTATTTCTTTCCAGATTTTTCCTTCTTCTTCTATCTCTTTCTTGGCTGACCTCTTCCAGGTTATCTTGGGACTTCCATGTTTTCTGCTTTCTTGCGAGTTTCAGCCTATGGCTTTTCTGCTGATGGTATTACATGGCCTTCTTAAGGTGTGACCAACACGTATAGTTTTTTATAAAATGCTTCACTTTGCGTTGTTATAACTAAACAATGAGACGGTCAATAATTCTCGTCTTTTTTAAATACGCAGAACATTTTTAGATTCTTAAGTGCAGTTTTTTTTTTATTAGATATAAAAACTTGTAGATATACAGCATAAAATGAACAGTCTCTATTACTCCCCATGTTAATTATTCGAACTTCAATTATATTTTTTTTTCTCTAGTTTGATCAGTCGGTTTCAAATTTGAAGTGTGAGTGTCAAATAATATCCTTATGGTTGTTGTGAAACTGGTGAGGGAAAATAGGGGTGGTGAGTTTGTCCTATAGTAAATGCATGGATATCTCATCCATTGCCAACTTTAAATAATTAAAATTTTGCAATTAAATCGTTTCAAATAATTTAATTATTGTAAAAAACATCTAGAGCACGGTAGTGCGCAAGGCCGAGTTTAATATATATTTGTAAAAAAATCCATATTGTTTAAAACTTAAATTCTAAATTTCATTTTTTCGAAGAGTTTTAATAAATAAAAATATGTTTTTTTATATTTCATAAAAGTTTCATGGTGATAAAACTAGATAAAACTAAATAAAACTAGATAAAAATAAATATAAATAAAAATAAAACTAGATAAAAATAAAAATAACTAAAAATAAAACTAGATAAAAATAAATAAAACTAAAAATGAAACTAGATTTAGAACAGTTTTCGATCTACAAATTTAATTATCTCAGAAACAAAAAACAAGATTAATTTGAAATTTGGTCCAGGTATTTATAAGACTTTGATAAATATTATGACATTTTTCATAACACTGACATATCTGGTTGTCGAGATATAGAGTTTTGTATTCATGTTTTTACCGACGAATCCATTTAACCTAGGTAAAAATCTCTTAAAAGTCGTAACTTTAACATTTTTTTACTCAAAAACTAAAAACACTATCAACTTCAAATTTTGACAAGATATTCTTTATTATTGAAATAATAAGCTGTCAAATTTTGAAGAACCTGTCATTAAATTGAATTTTCTTCACAACAACCTTAATATGTGTGCAAAAATTTGGAAAATTCTATAATTATGCCCATTAGTACAACTACCTTAAATTGTGAATTTTCTCTAGAATGCATATATTAGAAAAATATTTAATAGGTAACTTTTCAAATGAACACACGGTATACTCGGTTTACTTATAGAATTAATTCAATTTATAACTAATTACTATGAACATAAACATTGTTTATTAAATACATTAAATCGTGAATAAACGTTGAACTTACTCACGCTCGCATGCTCTCATACGCTCATACAACAACAGATCATCCGAAATACACTCCCGTTCATAATAAACTGAACCAGCAAGTAACATTCTCAACGTATATGTTACTAAATATATGTATAATATAACATCCAGTAACGCTTAGAATGTTTCACCTGCTTCAATTTTTATGTATGGGAGTGTACATACATACCAACATCATCATCAGATCATCCATCGTAGGTGAACACTCAATTATTATTTTATTGTTATTTGTATATCCGTATAAATATGAAAATACCCCTCTTGAATAGTTAATGAGTTTTTGAATAAGGGATTGGTGTATATTTTAAACAGGAGTTGGTTAGTTAGTATACACGCGGTTGTTATATTTATGGTTGAGAAAACATTCGCTACATAGTAGCACACACTAATTTAGAGTACCTACAGTGGACCTACAGTGGACCAAATCATGTGTAAATTAATACGAAATGCTTAAACAAAATTGGGTAAATTAAAAGTAACAGTGGTACAACTGTCACTATTATTCAACTATCACTTTCGGTTGGGAAACTTATTTAGTTTTCAAATTATCTAACTACATTTTTTTTCCGTAAACATCTTCCTTCCCCACAAATAAATTTTTTTAAATCGTCCCAACTAGCTATTATTAATCGATTAATGATACTCTTGAGTTGAAAAAACAAAACAAGACAAACACCTAAAAAACAAACAAAATTATATATATATGTCTCTTTTTGTTGAATATATTTATGTTTTACCTCACTCTTTTATTAAATTATTTAGTAGGCGTGTCTTTTATATTTTAATATTACTGTTCGAGTAAAGTTACAAAAAAATATTGGTTGGTATTTAAGAAAGTGAATTTCGATCGATCATTTAAATATTTTTCAAATAAAGTGATCAATTTCGAGTAAAATATTAAAACTAATAAAAAATACAAACAATCTCAAGCCAGCCGGTAAATTTTTGTTTAAATATTTACACATTTTATGTAACTTTAACTTTTTATTTTTTTAAGCTAGTATCTAGGTGTCCCAAAGCTACTATGAATTTTATCTGTCGCTCGTATCCACAGAAACAGGAAAGTAAAATTGAAGGGATGGGATCTCTGTTTTATGGGGGTGCATGTCTTGTGATTTTCTAAAAATTGATAATTCCAAAAATTTAATTATTACATTATTTTATTAATACACTTTTGAGAAAACTTTATAATTTAAAGAATTTAATTTGCGCATTTAAAAAAAAAATTTATCATAAAAACAATTTATTTATTACTTTTTTCAAAAATTAAAAAAATTTAATTAATGCATTTTTCAAGGAATTAATAATTTGGAAAATTAAAGCAATGCATTTTTCCAAAAATTGATAGTTAAATAAAAAATGAATGATAAAAAAAATTCACTTTTTGCAACTTCGGTTTCAACTAAATAAAAAAATAATAAAAAAATTCCCCTACCTACCCTCTTATAGAACTCGACTACTTATGGGATACTCTGTATATCCAGATGGTAGCCACCTAGAGCAGCAGTCTAGTAGTCATGTAAATCTATTTTATATGAATTATTCACTATGTATTCGTCCAGTTTATTTCGGTATCATCAACTTCATAACACTACCGACACTAAAACATTTTAAATTTTAATTTTCTGTCAATATTTTCAACTACAAGAAGTTTCATTTATGTTTTAAAAGAGAAACGGTACAAATCAATCTCACCTAAGTTAGAAAACCGAATAATTTCTATTTTGGAAAATAATAGGAACAAGGACAAGGGACAAGGGACAATTTTTCGAGGTAATTCTTAGTATACTATTTTCTCCTTAAATAGTAGTGATATGGAAGAAAGGGTTATGTTATGTATCTAGTGTAAAAACATGAAAATTAATTTAGTATGTATTTAATATTTTATCTTGGCAAGTTTTTTTTTCAAATATTTTAACTTGCTAAGATAAAATTTAATTGAATGCATACTAAGTTTATATTCATTTTCATACACTTGGTAAATAACTTGGCCCTTTCTTCTATATCACTACTTTGGGATAGAAATTTCGGGTTTTCAAAATTTTCCTGTTGGTTTGGGTACTATACGTGCCTGTATACCAAATATCAAGTTTAATGAACATCGGGAAATACCACTTACATTTTTATCGTCAACTTAATGATTTAGGGGCGTGGTCAAGTCTTTTCGATTTTGAATTGAAATATCGTAAAAACTATTCATTCGTTAACGATTGTTTGAGTGATAGCACTTGAAAATAGTGTGTGAAAATGTAGCTCTATTATTTCAAAAGTTTGAAGGGGATCGTTTTTCACGATATTTTGTAAAGATTTAGTCCGCTGATGGTGCACATGGAAACTAGTGGGGTATTCAGTTTCTTTGTGAGGAACTCTGTGGAAAAACTGATGGTTTTTTTTTTGAAATCGTTCGAAGACGTCGCTTTTGAAATCGTTGCATTTTTGCGTGGCTGAAATTTTTACTCAGATGGGTTCTGTGTTCGTAAAAGTTGAGCGGATGCAAGACTTGTATAGTCGATACTTGAGGCGCTCGTCTAATTTCACCCTGGTGTTGAGGAAGGGGTATAACGCTTCAAATGCGGCATTTACGAGGGCAAGATGATTTGTGACGTTTTGGGCCCAATTCACACTCATATAGAAACCAACTGTTTATTCATATATACCAAAAAGACCGGTCAAGCGAAAGTCAGACTCGCACAACAAGGGTTCTGCAATTTGATTTGGAAAAATTTTAATAGAAATTTTAAAAGTCTTGTAAAATATAGATAGATAATTACCCATTAGTCTGAACTATTTCAGATTTTTGGGCTCAGAAACTTGGTTATAAGTAAGGGGGTGGTCATTAATTGCATATTGTTTAACATGAATTAAAAAGTATCCCACATAATAAATTATATCACATATGAAAATTTTGGCCACCATATAAATTTACCGAATAATGTCTTTTAAGTTTTTTTAGCGAATTTCCTGAGAGCAAATAGAGCTATTGGTCCCGTACCGAAATCAAAATTTCGTAAAAATTTCTTCAAATGTCCATCGATCCTACCTAGTAGATGTCAAAAATCACCATTTGTAAAATTTATATACATATATATATATATATATATCTATGGACATGTATATATATATATATATATGTATATATATATGTATATGTATATATATATGTATATATATATATATATATATATATATATATATATATATGTATATATATATATATATATATATATATATATATATATATATATATATATATATATATGTGTGTCTGTAATCACTCTAGCGGTCACAGTTTTCATTTTATCGGAATGAAATTTGGTATTTGAGGCGCTTTTGACATTCAAAAGGTCAAGTTTTATTAATGGGTAAAATCGGACAAGCGGAAAGGGGGGTTTAAAGGAAGAGGGAAACACAAAATTTGACATATCTCCCTTAATATTTGAAAAATCGAAAAATTTATAAGAAGTAAAGTTGTAGGTACTAAGTTTTACTGTAATTTTGTTTCAAACCATTTTTTCTGTTACACTAATATTTACAGAAATATTGACGGTTTAAGATTGAAAATAAAATTCCTTAATATCTCTGTACACATTAGAGTTTGAGCAAAAATGATAAGGTAATGAATTGTAGTAAATTTGATTTACTACAACTTCATTCCTTACGCATTTTTCGATTGTTCAAATACTAAGAGCGAAATTTTATATTTTGTGTTTTCTTCTTTCTTTAAACCCCCTCCCCCCTATTCCCCTCGACGTATGTCATTTATTAATACAATTAGACTTGCAAATACTAAAATCATATACGACATTTGATTTTGATCAAAATGACATTTCATATACGACATTTTATTTGACTAAAATTGAGGCCGCTAGAGTGTGATTTATGTATTCTAAGGAAATTCGCTAAGTTGAAGCAGCTCCTGCGTAACGAATTTTTATTAAACATATATGTATCGTTTTTTGTGGATCACCCTGTAATGTCGGTATGCTTTTAGTAAGCTGTTGTTGTTTTTCTGTATTATTTTTTTCGAAGATCCTTGTTGATCCTGTGTCGTAATGTATCGAACCTAACCTACTCAGATGTTTTTAAATATACTTTCAAAGTAGTTACATCACTTATTTATGTGCTAAAACGTTAGGGTTGACATGTTTCATTTTATTTCTTCATTTTTGTATAATTTACAACGATGTTATACCTAGTGAGATATAAATTTAAAATTGTTTTTTTTTTTGGATCTTCTTCGAGTAAATTTTCTGAGGAGATTTTTGGCTTGCCTTAATTTTGGAAAATATCTCCAAAACGAGTCTTTGAGGTATTTTTTTTAGTTTCAACTTTTTTCTTCAGCTGCTCTGGGTAGATTTGATCTCCAAATCCAAAGAAATTCTCCGGTTTTACGTGAGTTTTTGATGATTTTTTTATGCCAGATCGTCAGTTGCGTAATTAGAATCTACTGCTGCATGTTTTGGCTCTCAGAATATGGATTGCTTATTAAGCTTGCCTAGGTTGTTACAAATGCAACAAAAACGAAACATACGAATTCGTTCAGTATAATAGGGAATATGCATGAAAATTTTTTTTCACTTAAATTGAAGCATGTTTACTTGACAAATATCAAGGTAAAATTACTTTTTAAATAACTTTAAAAATAAGCGAGATATGAATGATTGAAATTCCCGATTAGACAAAGAGGGTGATTGCCCTCTTGATATGTTATGTGACGTCATATTACACATTCACCATTTAAAATACACGTAAAACTCCGTTTTTAGTATTTTTGCATGAAAGAGACAAATAATAATCTTAGAAAAGCTTATAGCTTCCTTGATATTTGTCGGATTTTAATTTCGTTTTTAAATATTATTACAGTATTAACAGTATTTTCATATTCTGAAAATAAATTTGAAAAAAAATTTTCATGTATATTCCCTATTGGGGTCGGAACCAACAAACTCATTATCCTCCAAGATGAATCGACATGCAGCGAAAAAGGTAGAGGATTTCTCGTACAAGATAGGAGCCTTTCCGTGAGCTTAGAGATAACATCCCAAACCCGGTACTCACGATGCAATCTGAACCATAAAAACTATCTTTCTGTTGTGGACATGAAAAAATTGCACTTTTTTCGCACATTTTATAAAAAAAACTAAACAACCCTATGGTCATTCTCCCAAAGTTTTAAGGCAAAATATTTCTAACCACTTGAGGAAAGTATGTGTCGAATTTCAGAACAATCGTGTGACTATATTGAGAGAGTTCGAGGTAAAAACAGTCGGAATCGTGCATTTTATTTGACCATGTGTATGAAGCGGCATGATAAATTTCTCCAACTTACATAACGATTTTCTCAAAAACGCCACGGTGATAAATTCTCAAAAAAAATTCAGCCAATTTCTGAGGATTCATTTTACTAATATTGTGAATTTCGTGAAGTTCTTGACAACCTAATAATAGTTTTGAAATACCTTAAAACATTAAAAAATGACAGATAAATAAACAAACGCTAACACAGTGTTCGTTTTGGAAGTTAGTACAATTTGGCGATCACGCTTTTACTGCCCTACCTCGATAGCGAAAGCGTCTGTGAATGTGGTGTCTATCATGGAACTCAACTATTAGCGCGCTTTGTCAGCATATACAGCATATAAGAACGACACTTGATGGCACTGAAAGCGAGTAATCGCCCAAAAAGAATATTACGCAAAATTGTACGAGTTTGGATTGTATGCTGGTGAGTTGACAATCCTAATTCCCTCAACAGTGAAGTGATGTTTTTATTTTTTTAAATAGAAAAATAGATTTGAATAAAATATATTTCTCTAGACAGTTGTCACAAATGTTTACACTTTGTAACGCAATAACAATGTATATATATACATATATATATATGTATATATATATATATATATATATATATATATATATACATATATAATATATATATATATATTATATATAACATATATATATATATATGTATATATATATATATATACATATATATATATGTATATATATATATATATATATATATATATATATATACATATATAATATATATATATATATTATATATAACATATATATATATATATATACATATATATATATATATATATATATATATATATATATATATATATATATATATATATATATATATATATTATATATATATATACCGTTTGTGTTGGAAAGCATTGCTAATTGAGAATCAATGTTAAACATTATTTACTATAATAACTATACACAATATGCTTAATAAAGAAATAAAAATAGTGGAAGTACTCTTTAGTGTGTCCGTTATGTATGCTTGCTGGACTGTTTTGTACTCAATACTGCATTAACATGTAATGAGAGTGGGTTTAATATGTTCACTGTTGTCTTCTTAAGCTTAGCATTACGTCTAACAATTGAAAAATTTTTTTTAAATATCCCTTATTTATTTGTATGTGGAATGTTTGAAAATAAATGATAGAATTCTATTAACGGTATAACATAAAGCAACAATCCACACAAATTAAAAGAAAAAAAAAACCCAAAAAGAAAAAAAATAGAATTCCGACAAAAAAAAAAAGTTAAACCAACGGTTCGTATATTCCTCCATTATTTGCTAAACAATATCCGAGTCGGTTGTAGAAATCTACCCGGGTATTTTCTAGCATTTGGGGAGAAATATTCGCGCAACTGTCAACAATTCTTTGCTTTAATTGAATAAAACCCCACAAAAAAGTCGTTAGGAGATAGATCACTTGAAGGTTCCAAAACCACTCATAAGACCTTCTACAGCCTTACTATCATTACATTGTGTACAGAGCAACCATCTTGTTGGAACCATACAGATTCCAGTTCTAAATTAGGAAAAGCGCTAACAGTTGGCAAAATATTATTTTGTAACAAACTCAAATATTTTTGAAAATCTAAAAACCCGGCAATGAAGAATGGTCCTACAATATGATCACCCAATATTCCAGTCCAGAAATTTAGTCTCAGTATATATGTGTATGTATATATGGTTTTATAATAAATATTTTATTTATATATTTAACATTGATTCCCTATTAGAAATTGTTTTCAAAACGGTCAGTATATATATAAATAAATATACTATGTAAAAGGGCAAACGATTGCAAAAAAAAATGAAATAAAATAAAATAAAAACTAAGCTTATTAGGTTTTCTATTTGATTTCTGGGTATTTATAATAATATAATTTTCCTTATGCGACATGAAACTTAAGAACTTACTGTGTAGAAAACGGGAAAATTTATATCAAAGACGGCAAATAAAATGTTTATTTTGACACAAACTATTTTACCAGCTATTACGTATTTAATTTTTATTTCAAATAGTATACAGCCCTCTGGTAAATTGGTAACGTACTAACAAGCAAACAAAAATTGTGCGTGTCAGCTCCGACGCATGATGCAGTTTACTCTTATGGTGGAGGAGGGCAGTAATACCTTCAATTTCCTTTCAGTTGATTTTCTAGTAAAACGAAAGACTGAGGCATTAAAGTGACAAATTTGACAAAAAAAGTGAGGTGAAAATCAATTTCCGGAAATTAATAAAGTTAATTTTCGATGGCGAATATCTCGAAAACCATTGCCGATACGAAAAAAATGATTATTAACATTCATGTAGAAAATATTGTCTGCTTCAATTATTAAAAGTACGATTTTTTCGATACGACTCACCGTTTTCGAGATATAAGTACACACCCCAAAAAAGGGGTATTTCCCCCATTACTTCCACCATAGAGCGGTAGGGGTAGAATCGGGTTTTTTGATTAATTCTTACGTGCCTTTAAAAAATTCCAAATTTCAAATTCTTTTCGCCTTCCATGTTGTCTACACCCCCCTTTTGGCCACGCAATGACTATTTGGTCAGTTGACACCATAAAATATGATATATTAGGCGTAAAATTAAAAATTAAAAAAAAATCATATCTAGTAAACCACTTCGAACCCAAAGTTGAAACTACCAGGGTTCATTTTGGGACTTGATGAAGTATATTCCCTGATATTTTCAAGTGATTTAAAAATGGAAGAAAAAAGTTACAGCTATCTAAAAATAGCGATTTTTCAAAAATTTATTGACTATGCGAGGTCATATATCAAAAGGGACCAGTCAATAATTAAAACTGATGGTAGTTATCAATAGAGTACGCCAAAACGAAAAATATTAGCGCTTATTAAGCTTTCTAAATAAAAAACTGTTGACCTGAGAGCGTTTCGAAATTAGGCAAAATTTAGCTAAAACAGTGGGCCGGGTAAAAGCTAACAGTGGAACAAGATTTTGAATTTAAATCAAGTTTGTATGTTTTCCTGAAAGTTCAAGCTGAGTGGAAAACAATGGTGTTTGTTTAAAGTTTCTAAGTTTTCAGAGACGAAGCTATGACCTTCTGAAAATTACTAAAAAATAGGCATTTTCAAAATTTCAAAAAATTTCACACCCGCCCGATTTTAGCGGATGAAGCTCATATTGTCGGAATCATCTTTTTTGTCTAGGCACTATTGAGATAAAATCAGCTGCCAAATCGATGACATGAGTGCGCACGTTTTTATCGAAAAGTAATGGATCTGCCCATATATATATTACTGTGTTACGAAAAGTTATTTAATTGTTAAATATTCTGCTTAGATGGCGGCAACATTAATTCATTTGTAAAAATTTTAAAAATAGCCAAAGTACAAATTTGCATAATTCTAACTAATATATAACGATTTACAGTGTGCTTATATAGATTATAGTTTCTATGGAAATGACAATCAATATTGACATTTCAAAATTGAAACAAAATTTAATAAAATAATTTTATAGTGATTTTTTAGAAATATACTTTCTGTGGAAATGACAATCAACAAAATTTTAATAAAATTATATATATATATATATATATTTTTTTTTAGAAGCATTTAACATTTAATGTACAATTCAAAATACTATTTAAATTTTAATAACAAGTTTATTTTATTATTATTATTATTTTTAAAATAACATCATAAATTCAAATTGAATATCATAGCGTATAAACTATAAAGTGTTAGCTTGTAAAAAAAACATAACGCTTTTTATTAACACTTGATTTCACTACCCATCAAATTGTCGTACCGGGGGCTTTAAATTGAAATCGATTCTAAAGGCGCAAACTCTGAAAATACAAAATTATTTAAAATAGAATAAAGAGATTGACAACAAAATAAACTTTAATGCATGGAGTGTCCTCTACAAACGTCTTCATAATGGCTCTACTTTTACTAGAGTAAGTAGAGAGCACCCCATGCTTTTGTTTACATTAAAGTTAATTTTGTTGTCATTCACTTTATTCTATTTAAAATTATTTTGCCATTTTTAGTTCATATTCCAATAATAGCCTGTTTTTTTAAACTCTAACTTTATTAATTTTTCGAGTAGTTTTATTTATTATTTACTGTATTTCCAAACTATTATTAGGTTGTCAAGAACTTCACGAAATCCACAATATTAGTAAAATGAATCCTAAGAAATCAGCTGAATTTTTTTGAGAATTTATCACCATGGTGTTTTTGAGAAAATCGTTATGTAAGTTGGAGAAATTTATCATGCATCTTCATAAACATGCTGAAATAAAATGCACTATTCCGACTTTTTTTACTTCGAACTCTCTCAATATGGTCACCATTGTTCTGAAATTCGACACATACATTCCTCAATTCGTTAGAAATATGTTTCCTTAAAACTTTGGGGGAATGACCATTGGGTTGTTTTTTGATAAAATATGCCCAAAAAAGTGCATTCTTTTCTTATCCGCAGCAGAAGGATATTTTTTATGGTTCAGTTGGCATCAAGAGTACCGCCGCGCTGTTTGAGAGTCGTTTGATCCTATATACTAGTATATGAATGATGACTAGTATATGTATGATATGTTATGTGACGAATGGGAACACTGACGATAACGGACAGCTGCTTTCAACAACGCACAGGAGTGCGAACATCTTTTTTACGCATATACTTTTTTATATAGTTCTTTTCGCGCGGGCACCCGATCAACTGATATAGTTTAGAAATACCTTAAGTTATAACTGTGAATTAAAAAAAAAAACACTTTTGCATTTTCCAAGAGTATTTTTTTCAAAATATAATCCAAATATGAGAACCGCCCTTGTAGAAGTCGTTAATGGTAAAACAGAAGCATTTAATGCAAAGGAATATTTTTCAATAAAACAGACTGGGCCGATTATTACATTATATATTATGGCAATAAAAACATTTATTCATTTTTTCACAAATCTAAATGGATTTTTATTGCTCTCTTTCGAGTCATAAGTCAGAAAGTAGTTATAATAAAATTTTAATAAAATATTATATTTTTCCATATTTTTGATACTAAATCAGTGATTTTTATTTATTAAATATTATAAATAATAACAATAGGTCGTAAAAGAAACATTTGTTCATTGTTTTTTTTCTCATTTATGGACGGAAAACATTATTAGGGAAATAAATAAATAAATAAATAAATAAATATATATATATATATATATATATATATATATATATATATATATATATATATATATATAATTATTATTATAGTTTGGTCTAACAAAATTATTTGTTAAGGATGTACGAGCATTGAAGCTTCAAAATTTACGCTTGAATATTTTACATGTAGCTGAGGTGCATATAAATCAATTATAAAACTTTCAGGGGGGAGGGTTATCAATTATAAAAGTTACGAGATCTTGAATTAATTATTTAAAGTTAAAGTTCGAGTTTTAATGCATTGCTCTTATGAAGAAACCCATATTTTGACAATTTTCACTTGTAATGAAATAAGACGAAAAAAAAAAAAATACGTAATAGAAAATGGAAAAATATTAATAAAGATTTTGATCCAATAAAATTCCGGTATGACGGGACTAAGAAAATGATATTTAGGAAAACAACTGACATATTGGGAAAATTTTATATCTGTCGGCGGTAGCTTAATTACCCGAAATCTCAGGTTATTTTCTTAAATATCTTTTTTTTAGGCCCCGTATGACGAGCCTAAATTAAATTTTAATTTAACTTACGACAAAAAATAATAAACTTTATTGTGGACTTTTATGAATGTACTAAATAAGATTTTGAAGAATTTTTTTAATGGATTATAATTTTTTTAATGGATTATATTATATAGTGCTCGGACATCCTTAATTTGGCCTGAATTCTGTATTTCGTAACTTTGTATATAATTTTAGTTTTAAGTTTGTAACGGTTGTAAATGTTGATCAGAGACGAACAAATTGGCGTCAAAACAAAAAAAATATAACGATATAGAATCCCTTGGGAAACTTCAACAGCTAAATAATGATTTCATGTGAGTCCGAAGCTAAATAAATACTTATTTAAGTTGCACAACCATAAAACATTGTATAGGGTGGCGCAAAAATACCTTCACGAATTTTAAATTCAATAATTCTTTCTGGAATTAATATTCATTAAGTTTCCATTATGTAGATTATAGAAAATACTTAGAAGTTTCGATATAGAGCGATACCAGCCTGCAGAAAGGATAAATATTGTAACTTTGTATTTGAAAAACGGAAGAAGCTTTATTTCTACTCAGAGAAACTATCGAGGATATTTTAATGTCAGATATGCTCCTTCTAACCATACGATATTACTGATTGTTTTCTTTAGGGTTATCTGAAACAAAGGGTTTATGAAAACAAGCCACAATGCTTGGAACAACTTAGAATATTAGACGAGAGATTTTGGGGATATCTCAAGAAACTTTACGAAAGGTCAGATGTGCTGAAAAGAGCTCATAGTTTTCAGCGCGAAAGGGGATATCATTTGTTAACATCATTTTTCGTAAATATTTGGAAAAAAACTTCAAGAAACACATTTTATATTATGAGTTGAAAAATATAAATTTTCTGACCTTCTCATATACTTTTTTTAATTTAAAATGGTGAAGGTACTTTTGCGCCACCTTGTATAAATGAAAAGTTCGGGTATAACCTAAAAACAAAATTAATAAAAGAGTTAGCAAAAAATAAACATAAACATAGAATTGTAAAAACTATTGTCGTAATTACTCAAATTAGTAATTACTAGACAGGTATATACAGCTTGATTTGGAATACTCAATCTGGAATACTGTATAGTGTATCTATCCCTGTCTATATGCAGTGTACTATGATATGGTTTACTTTGTCACGCACTTAAACAATCAGTATTGTATTATAAAATAAATAACTATTATATTATACTTAAAACTATCTAACTACAATCATTTATATATAATTTCTTCTTACTCGTGCATGTATACATCGTCATTATTGTCCGTCATCCGTCGTGTGAGTGTAACACCATATCATGGCATACTATGCATAGACAGTGATAGATGCACTACACAATGTTGCTATTAGGTCTATTTTAATTTACGTAGTGTATATTGGGTCTTTCAAAAAGCACGGCCGATGTTTAAATGTAAATAAAACAAGTTTTACGTGAGATATCTGAAGAATTGAGACTCGTGAGAATTTTCTGATAGACGTTATGTTATATTTACTTTGGAGCATAAATTGTTTGCGGTTTATTCGCATAGACCAGTGATATAAGATAGCCTCAAAGGAAGAAGTCGAAAAGCATTAAATCTTACGATCATAACCATGTTCTGAAATCGTTCGTGTTGAATGTCCATCGTGACATGCGCTATGCGGCACGTAGCATCGTCGTATTAGAACCATATGTTGTTGGTACCGATTTCATCCATTTTAGGATACATGAAATTGCTTGTAATCGATATGTAGCGCTCGTATGTAGCCATTGACGTTTATGGCAAAACCAGTTTCATTTTGGAAGATGATTCCGCCAGACCAAAATCCGCCCCAAACAGTAACTTTCTTAGGGTGCGTTTGATGCACGTGTATCTCGTGTGAATTTGTATCGCCCCAAATTCAACAGTTTTGCTTGTTCACACATGCATTCATAAAAAAATGAGCCACGTGGCTGAAGATTTTTTTTTTCATACACTATTTTAGTTTACAAAAATTTTGCAAAGCTGACCAGTCCAAGTGGCCGAGTGGTCTAAGGCGTTATGTCTGCGCAGTATGCCTACTTGGAAACTAGAAGGTTATGGGTTCGAATCCCGACATCGGCAGTTTGTCAATTATTAAGAAAAAAAATGGGGCGGTTAAGCGTTTGGACGAGAACAAAGTAACCGCCTATGCTTGAGAAGGTTTTCTGCAGTTTCCTTCATTAAATCCAGAAGAATATCGACATAGTTCCTATCATAGTCGGCTGCAGCCGCATATCCTACCTATTCTGAGTCTATACACTAAAATTCCTTCCACTTCACTCACATCCTCACATCCTTCGGCATCACAATGGACCTTATGGTCGAAGTGTATCCCGTCTAGGGCAGCCGGTACAATCCATTTATCTATCAGAAAATATGTTTTTAATAAATACAGATACACCTCTGTGTTTATACATACTACGAAGAGAAAGAACTCACCATTTTGTAACCATGAAATACAATTGATTGCATTGAGGCTTCAATTTGCCAATGCTCGGCAATACAAACTATATCCGCCTCGAGTTCCCTGAGTAGGATTTGAAAATTGTCGATCTTATTTCCCAGACCTTGCACGTTCAGGTTTATAATTTTTAAATGGTTGCAATTATTTAACACGTCTGTTGTTTGATTTTCGATGTTGTTGGCGTTAACGTTGTTTTTATTCTTTAAAGGTGGCTGATTGCTTACGAAAAAGATAACGTTGTACAATAGCACCTTTGGGCCAGCTTGTTTCATTGTATAAACCATCTTTTAGTTCAGCTTCTCCATCGATTCCGTAACTTTCATAATTACCTTTACTATTAAGATTTTCAATCCTAAAAGTTTCGGTCCGGGAACGTTTTTTTTAGATGTTTTTCTACTTGTTCCAATGAGGTTCCTTTCATGAATCTACCCAAAAACACCCACACTTTAGATTCTTCGCATTTAAGTTCGCTTGTAGCTGGCTCTGTTCCTCTAACATTTGACCTTTCCTTCCTCCTTGACACCACAGTGGTGAATCCATCTTCTTCTGGGGTGGTTGATTTGTCAGATTCGGTATTATGAAGATTTGAAGATATTTTGTTAGCGTTGATTGCTTGCAAATCTTGTGAGGTTGAACCATCACTATCCACTTTAGGACCACTATTTGAACACTGTAGGCTACGATTATTTATAACTTTTTTGTATTTATTTGCATGAACTTTGTGATTACCAGTATTTAAATCACTATTTAAAGATGTAGTACTTTTGATTAATGACAGTTTTTTTTTAACCTCTTCTAATTTCTCAAGTACAGGATTTAATGCTTTTGTTACAGCTTCCGGAATAATTTGTTGAAAAACTTCAGAAAAGTCACTGTTACATAGTAACCACCGAAATATTTCACAATTATTCACGACATTTTCATTACTTTTATTCGCACGAGTAGTAATTGCACTGTTAGTTGGCGCCATTACGAAATGCATCTACAATCTATCTATCTAACAAAATAGCTGCTCTAACCTTACAATTTTCGAGCGTCCCTATTAAAAGACTCTTTAGATCGATACGTTATTGGCGGCTTTTTTCTGCGCCCCTTTCTTTTCCTAATAAAATGTTCGATGTTCTGTAAATACATGCAATAATATATAAGGTATATAAATATGTCAAAAATTAAATGAAATTTTGAATGATATGTGCTGGCTGGGCTGACTGCCAGTACTAGTGTTGGTGCTACATATTTTATTTATTGCCTGTCTCAGCAATTTTTTTTCCAGTTTGATATCGACATAGAAATGATTTGTGATCATATTATATGATGAGAATGTTCCAATTCGAATTATAGAATTGAACACACGTGTGTGTGTGTGTATTTCAATATTTATTATATCATATTTTGTTTTGTTTTTTTTGTGTGTGTGTGCATATTATATAATATACCGTATGTGTTGGAAAGCATTGCTGCTAATAGAGAATCAATGTTAAATATTATTTACTATAATAACTATACACAATGTGTTTAATATAGAAATAAAAATAGTGGGGGGTACTCTGTAGTGTGTCTGTTGTGTATGCTTGCTTGACTGTTTTGTACTGCATTAACAGGTAATGAGAGTGGGTTAAATATGTTCATTGTTGTCTTCTTAAGCTTAGTATTACTTCTAACAATTGAAAATTCTTTTTTGAATATCCTTTATTATTTGTATGTGGAATGTTTGGAAATAAATGATAGTATTCTATTAACGGTATAACATAAGACAACAATCCACACAAATTAAAAGAAAAAAAAACCGTAATAAAAACTAAAAATAGAATTCCGACAAAAAAAAGTTAAACCAACGGTTCAAATATTCTTCCATTATTTGCTAAACAATATTCGAGTCGATTGTAGAAATCTAGCCGGGTATTTTCTAGCACTTGAGGAGAAATATTCGCACAATTGTTAACAATTCTTTGCCTTAATTGTTGCCAATTGTCAGGCCTATTCCGCGAATAGATCTATGTTTTGAGAAAACCCCATAAACAAGGAGGAGATAAATCTGGCGATCTGACTGGCCCACATCGTAGCTGGCGTGGCTGACAACCATCTTGTTGGAACCATACAAATCCAGGTTTAAATTAGGAAGAGCTTGTAGCGGTGTCGCTTCATCATTAAATTATTATTATAATTTTGGTCTTCATTTTTATATGTTGCATTTCAACTATAACTTCCCTCTATTATCACGGTTGCTGTGAATGTTGACAACCTTGGTAATTTACATATAAAAATGATAACATTTCATAAATCAAATTAAAAAGATCAATTTTAATTAATAAAGATCAATTATATCTTTTATATATATTTATTATTTATTTAAATAATAATTATTTATTATAACAAACATCTACCTTACAAGCTCTAACAGTTGGCAAAATATTAATTCGTAACAAACTTAAATATTTTTGAGAATTTAATGATCCGTCAATGAAGAATGGTCTTATAATATGGTCATCCAATATTCCAGTCCAAACATTCTGGTTCAGTGTGTATGTGTATGTTTGGTTTTATAGTAAATATTTATTTATTTAACATTGACTATCTATTAGAAACGCTTTTGAAAACGCTCTGTATATATATATTGTGAAGAATGGCGAAAAAAATTTATGTTTCTGCTATGACCTACTAGGAAACAAAATATCATATATTATCTGAAAAAGATGGTATTAAAATGTAGGTACTGATGAAACGATTTCGCAAAAATTTATTCATATTTTCATCAATTCTACCTAGAAGATGTCAGAAATGTTCTTTATGAAAAAAAATTAGATATATATTTACAATTATTATATACATTTATATTACATATTATATGTATTTAAACTAGTCCCAAAAATTAAAGGATATAAATCCCAAATTTTTGCATGATTTTGAAACAGGTGTAATTTGGAGTGAAAAGAAATAAAAGAGATTGTAGCTTTGAGTTTCTTGTTTTTCGATCTGTAGTTCAAAATCCTATAGCCTCAGGTGGTTCTTGAGCAATCGAAGAACACATTTTTCTAAATTTTTTCTTGTCTTTTTGCGTTGATATATTTTTAGAGAAATTAATCCCCTACAATTTTTAGAAGTTATAAAGCCCTGTACGATGATTTTCCGCGGAGTTATCAACGATCAAAAAGTCACTTTTAACTTTGGCAACCAAATAATCGGGAAATATTGCGCGTAAGCAAATGTAAAATGTAAATGAATAGAATTAGATGCATATATAACAGATAATGAATTTAGACAATGGCCCAATTTCAAATTCTGATTTAATAAAATTAAACCATATTAAAAATTTAATACCTGAATATCAAGGTTAGCTTCGATCAACACCCTCACCTTATTGACCCTCACCCTCACCTAAATTAAAAAAATTAATTTACAGTTTAAAATTTTTACATTCTCTTAAAATGATTCGGTTTATTATGAAATGTACGGTACTGTCGGCCAACCTTAAATGTCATTAATATTTTGGTAAATATACACCCCCGTTCATTAAAATTGAACCAGTATATCACATTCTAAGCGTATATATTACTAAATATGTGAATAATATTACATACAGCAACACTTCGATTGTTCCAACTGGTTCAATTTTTATGAACCGGAGTGTACATTTACAAAGCGTTAAAAACGACTCGAAACAATGAAAAAGTACCCGTTAGTCATTAGATCGTGCAATAGGAAGGTTACCTGATTGAAGGCCATGTTGTTTTGGATTTTTGAAGTATCGTCAAACTTGACTTCCTTAAACCTTAATGGTACACGCACTATATACCGGGTATTTAAGCAATTGTTATTTTTATTTGTTTTTATTGACAGGTTTATTTTTCCTGTGATTTTATAGGGTAGTTAAAAGATTTAAAGACATTTCAAATAAATTAATGTAAAAAAACATGTTTTTAAACAAGCTTTTATTTAAATGCTCTAAAAAAAAGAAAATAAATTTTAAATTGCATCAAACCCATTAGTTTATTGTATTACAAAATTTATATGATATTAAAGCTTGTCGAGAGATTTACTTGTGTATAAAAAATAAAAAGTAGGTAAATACATCTACACAAGTAAATCTTGCGACAGGCTTCAATATCATATAAATTTTGTAATGTATTAAATTAATGAGTTTGTTTCAATTTAAAGTTTATTTTCTTCTTTTTAGAGCATTCAAATAAAAGCTTGTTTTTAAAATGGTTTTTTACATTAATCTATTGTCTTCTTTTTGGAGCATTTAAATAAAAGCTTGTTTTTAAAACTGTTTTCTTTACTATTAGAACTAAAAATAAAAAGTTCAAATAAAGATAATCTTACTTTTCTTAAATATTTCTTAAGATAATTCCAATAATAAGTAGTATGCTCACCGATTTTTAAACACTTCTATGATAAACTCTTTGTTTTTTATTGCCACCCATTAATATATTCTTCAGATATATTCTTTGAATATATCTGAATGACTATGAATAACTCTAAAAAATTATTTTTTGTGTTATAGTTTCATGCTTCATTAATATTCCCACGAGTAATGGAATAAATCTGGTTCTTACCAATGAAAGTATATATCGAATATAGCATAGGAAATTTATGTCAATTAATTATTTTTTTTCCAAATTTTGACATTTCATTTTTTTTAATAAGATTTTGTTGCTGACATATCTATGGAAAGATGAAACACACAATATAAAATATCTCACTAAATATTAGAAAAATTTAAAAATGTGTATGAATTAAATTGTAGAAAATTATGTTTGCTACAGTTCATTGTCTCATCAGATTTTCCTACAACACGAATGTGCACAGAGATATTTAGGATTTCAGTTTTCAATCTTAAACGGTCAATATCTCCGTTAATATTAGAGAAACAGAAAAAATGATAAGAAACTTAATTTTAGTAAAACTATCTTTCTACAACTTTACTTCTATACCAAATTTTGTGTTTCCCCTTCCCTCTAAACCCCCATTTCCCCTTGTCATGTAAAAATACAACTCCGTAGGATAAGTGGAAGTGGTTCTAATTCAGCTTGCAAGATTTGATCCTAACATACATACATACATACATACATACATACATACATACATACATACATACATACATACATACATACATACATACATACATACATACATACATACATACATACATACATACATACATACATACATACATACATACATACATACATACATACATACATACATACATACAAACATACATACATTGCAAGTTAAATAAAAGCTTGTAAAAAGCATGCATACTTTCGTGAGCGAAGGTTCGAATTTCAGTTAGTGTTTTTGATCAGATATAAACGCAATATAACATTTATGATGGTCGAATAATTCTATGTGGCAGTATCAGAAGTATATACAATGTGTATACCTATCAGAAACTTAAAATGTAAAAAGGGAAAAGTTCTCGTTTATTCCAGTTCTTTTAACCATAAAAAGTCATGATATTTGGGCAAGGTCGTAATTTTTTTTAGTAGGTATTTATTATTTTACTTAGAAAGTTTCCAGAAATTTTTTTGAATAGCCCACTTTTTTTATCTACAATTTGTCATGCCTTTTGGCCCACTATTTGAAGTGGCGATATGTTTTCTGTCAAACGATAATTTTGTCGATTTTCGATCGTAGGAGTTGTCAAACGTTTCCATTTATGAAACACCTTGACGATCCAGAAATTTTAACGAAACATCTTGTTCATTTATATTCATTAAAGTATATTGGCTTAATGCCATTCAAATATACACGAATTAGATTTCAATATAAAAATATACAAAAAAGCAGATACCTTAGCAAAAAAGAAGCTGGAATACCCTTTATAAGCCCATAGTCTATTTTAGAAATTCCAAAGACAGCATTTATACAAGTAATCTACGAGTTTCATAATTGTGAAACATCGTAATCACCAAGAGGCTATCTGCCGATGTACTCAACCTGAACAAGATACAACTTACCAGATTACCAGATACATAGCCGGACATTATCACCTGCGAAAGCATTTGCACACATCATCATCTTTTACTGTGAATCTCGGTTACAGCAAATACAAGATATTCGGTGTATTTTACCTCGAATATATGAACCTTCAGGAAAACCTGATATGGAAGCTCCTGGTTATTTCCAAATTATGGGAGGCACAAATATCGTCGATCTGAAGTAGAATGGAGAGCCAAGATATATCTATCCATCAATCTATCTGAATCATAAGCATTTTGAAGTGAGATTAAATTATAATACAATTGTCAGTACCGTGGATGTCATTGAAATAAAAATTATATGTCAGTACCGTGGAAATTGATGTCATTACATTGGCCTTTGAATTTAATAATTCTGTTTTTTAGTATTTGTTCAATTTTCTGTTAACTGCACATGTACTTGTTTGTACGTACTCCCATGCTGGTGAAAAACAAGTCACTCAAAAATATATTACGCTTTTCAAATAACTTTCAAATCAGTGATTCAAAAAATGAAAACCTCGGTATCTCTATATATACACAAACAAAACATACAGACAGACATATCATGCCCACCTCTGTTTATCAAAATTTAGTTGACCGTAAAAATTATTTTATGTTTATACAAACAGTAATCGTTGTAACGTTGAGTTTCAAGCGTGAATGGAAATTGGATTTTTTTATTTATTTTCTTTAAAAAAAAATTTTTGTTTTATGAAATTTACATTGTCAATAAATATCTATAAAAACATGCTTTTCAACTATTTTTATCCGCGATTATTCAAAAGTATTAGTCAGTGTAATGTAATTATTTGGATATATGATATCTATGTCGATTTAATCAACATTTGTAGTTATGCAAAAACAATAAAACGGAAGTCAATTCGCGACCCTTTTTCAGCAAACAAAGCAGATAGGTTCAAGCGACATATTAGCTGCAAGAACGACTGGAAATCGTCTAAGTGCGACTCGCGGTATGAACTCGCACATGATCGATATAGTGAATGCCTACAAAGGAGATGTTTACAAAATATATGATGCCCTGACCAAGATTTTGTAAAGTGTATAGTTCCACGTGAGCAAAGCCGTGGGGCGAACACTAGTAAATTAATAAACCTTTAAAATGTTAGTTTGTTCACTTAAGAAAATTACAAAAGTAAATGTGTGTTTGTTTGCACATCACAATGTTATATTAAGACTCTAAACTACTGAACCGATTTTGATGAAATGTTTACAACTTCAAAGTTTATCAAATTAAATTAAACGCTAGTATATATTTTACATTCAATAATTTTATTTACATGCCTACTTAAATTACAAATTCAAGCTTACGTTTCTTTTTCGCAAAAACGTTGATAATTTCATCGATATCCAGACTCACATCTTTGTGTATATTTAGGAGAGCTAGCCCGGATAATCTTTCCTGTGCCATTGAATATGTGCAACACACGCTTACTTTTAAATTAGCAGACTACTATGTACTTTTAAATTAGTAGATGACTATTCGCACCCAGCGAATAGTCATCTCTTTTTCCAGTACAAATATTCATATACCAAAAAGAAGCAGATAATATGTTGTCAAAAATGTGACATAACGTATCAGTATATCGTCTATGATGACTAAGTTCTTCGCTGCGTTACGAATCACACAAGATTTATTTTTATTTTTTTTAAATTTTATTAAGGCGTTGGATATAATATCATCAGCTTATCGACCTCAATAGACCATGAAAGTGTGACGTCACAAGTCTATTAGGATTGTGGGCATGTCCATCGTGCCCACAACGGTGGATCCGCGCTTGAGTTTTAAAATAGACAAAATGTGTCGTCCTACATAGATTTTAAAAAGGAACTTTTTTGTCTAAAAATAGCTAAGAAATAAATTTAATAATTACCTTGTAAAACCAATAGTTTACAAGATATTTGACAGAAACTGATTTTCGTCACCTTTGATCATCAATAACTTTTGTCGCAAGCCCAATTACGTTATGGACTTTTGGCTAAGTTTTTAATAGTGCCAAAATGAGTTTCTTTTGGAAAATTTCAAGTTGTATTTCTTAAGTGGTAAACAAACTATTTGACTGGGTCAAAATGTAATGACTGAAATTCATCGAGCGCAATAAGTAATGCTCGCGGCGCGACTGGTGGGAACAACCCAATAATTTTTTCTTAAAACTACACGAAAACGAGTATTATTAAAAAGAAATTCATATCGCATATTGTTTTATCTCTTTCTGAAATATCATATTTTATGATGATGACTTCTATAACAAATAAAACAAACGTGTATAGATCAGTGCTGGATTACCCATTAGGCCGGACTAGGCCATGGCCTAGGGCCCCCGACGGGCAGGGGCCCCCACGAAAATCTGATGTAAAATTTTTTTTAAATAGAATTTATAGTTTAGAGTATTTTTTCAAAACGTCGATGTACTCGTCACTAGAAAAATTGTTAGATGAGATGAGAGATAAATTCGAGGTGTTTGAAAACAAAGCCCGATCAATTTTACCTGAGACGAATTATAAGAATGTTGCATCGCGAGTTCGACGAAGAAAGAGACAGCCAAACGATGGCGATGCTCCTGAAGTTGTATTAAATCCGCGAGAGTATTTTCGTGTCAACGGTTTTCTTGTAATAATCGATACGCTCAAGGTCGAAATCACTAGACGAAGTCAAGTTTACTTAGAGGTTTCGAAGAGATTTTCCTTTTTGGCTGACTTTGATTTGACAGAAAATGAGTACCGTGAAAAAATTGCAGGTTTGGTTGACTTTTACCCTGACGATTTAGAAGAATTTTATCCTGAACTTAAACAGTTTCACGCTTTTATTAAATCAAAATTTCCAGCGAAACCTAAGTTCACTCACTCTGACCTCTACGAAAGTTTGATTCGAGATAATCTTGCATCTGTTTTTCCAAACGTTGAAATTGCTCTTCGCATTTTTTTCACTCTTATGATTACCAATTGTTCAACAGAGCGCTCTTTTTCGAAATTGAAACGCATCAAAAATGAGCAAAGAAGTGTTATGGGTCAAGGACGATTAGACATGCTAAGTTTGATGTACATTGAATCGGACGTTCTTCGTCAAATTGATTTTGAAGACATCATCGATGAATTTAGTGAATCGAAATGTCGAAAAAAAGTCTTTTAAAGACCAGCGTCGTTTTTATTTCCAATAAGATGTCCAAAGATTGTTTCATAAATTATTATAATTTATTGTTAATTATTTGAAATTAAAAAATATAAAATTTAACAGAAAAAAATTATTTTTTTTTTTTTATTGTGTTTAGAACCTTGGAATGATATGAATAGACTGTACGAATTCTATGAATACACAAATAACGATTAATTTTATAATTATTCAAAAAGTGGGGGCCCCAAAATTTTATTGGCCTAGGGCCCCCAATGGGCTTAATCCGGCACTGGTATAGATATTATTACTGCTATCAGTAGAAAGGATTTAAAAGTTTTCTATAATGTATTTACTTTTCCATTCCAGAACATAATACCAATAATAATATAAAATATATATTTTGAATTTAAAAATAAAATTAATAATAATGTATTTTTAAGGATATACGACAACTGGAACTTCGAAAAGATTAAGGCTTGCTTGTTTTTTACATCCAGTTGAAGTGTATAGAAATCATTTTAAGGAAAGGTGGGAGTAACGGGGGTCTTGAGTTTATTATTTAATGTTAAAGTTCGAGTTTTAATGCATTTCTCTTACAGAAAAACCCATATTTTTACACATATTCTGACATATTTTGATAATTTTCCCTCAGAATAAAATAAGACAAAAAAAAAACTACATAATACAACTGAACTGAAATTTGGGGTAAATTTTATTTCTGTCAGCGGTAACTTAATTACCCCAAATCTCAGGGTTTTTCCTCAAACATATTTTTAGCGAATATCCTCCAAGGGAAATCAGCCATTGCTTTTGTACCAATTTCGTAAAAATTTCTTCAAATGTCCATCAATCCTATCAACTAGATGTCAAAACTCACATCGGTACATTTATGTTTATGTGTCTGTGGACTCTCTAGTGGTCACAGTTTCATTCCGATTGGAATGGAATTTGGTATTTGAGCTGCTTTTGGTATTCAAGGAGTCTAGTTCGTTAATGGGTAAAATCGGACGAGGGGAAAGGGGGTTTAAAGAGAGAGGGAAACATTAAATTTGACATATCTCCCTTAATATTTGAAAAATCGAAAAATTTATCAGGAGTTAAGTTGTAGGTACTTTATACTGTAATTTTGTTTCTTATCATTTTTCTGTTACCCTAATAGGCCAATGATTTTAGTCATAAACACGCCTTCAGTACCAAAAAAATAGAAGCTTCAATTTTTTTTTTGTTTATCGCTTCATTGCGACGTTCTGAAAAACATATTGAAAATCCGGAACCAAAGAAATCCAAAGTCAAAGGTCAACAAATTCGTTGTCTTGCGAATATCTCGCTTTCCATGGCTCAGAGACCATTTAAGGAAGATATCAAAACTTAAGATTATAAAATTTCACACAGAAAAGATTCTATTCATTTTTTACTTACAACGAACCGTTTAGATAGAAAGAGTGCGCGCAGCTCACATCCGGTAGAAGTGGTTCACGCGGAACGGGCATTTTTCGGGAATTGAGCATCGTTTTCGTCGTAAAATAAAATAAAACGAAACTTCGTCTTGGTAAAATTCGATTTTCTTTTTGGGTCAAGACTAAAACGACGATGTGAGTTGCGCGCACTCTTTTTTAATCTAAACGGTTCGTTCTAAGTAAAAAATGAATAGAATCTTTTCTGTATGAAATTTTATAATATTAAATTTTGATCTCGTTCTCAATTGGTATCCGAGCCATGGAAAGCGAGATATTCGTACAAATTCCTTGAAAGTGGTGCAAAAAACGGATACTACAGACTTTACAGCGGAGCAGGCTTCTTGCTAAACAGTTCGTTGTAAGTAAAAAATGGATTACACTTTTTTTGTAGGAAATTTTATTATCTTTCTTTTTCATCAAGGAATAAATTAATTTGTTTCTGACCCATAGGAAACGAGATATTCGTAAAAATACGTAAAAAGTGGTGCGGTAACGGGCACTGCGCACATCATAGTATTCGTTGCCCTATGTTCCGTAAACCGTTCATTGGACGTAAAAAATGAATGGGACTTTTTTTGTGGGAAATTTGAAAGACCTCGATTGATCTTCGAGACATAGAAAGCGAGGTATTAGCAAAAAAACGAATTTGTTGACCTTTGACCTTGAATATTTATTAACGCAATCGCGATCTCTTTCTCGATTTTCAAAATGTTTTCAAGAACGTCCAAATGAAGCGATTAACAACAAAAAAATTGAAGCTTCCATTTTTTTGGTACTAAAAACCTATAATGATTGGACTATAATATGTACAGAAATATTTACAATTAAAGATTGAAAGTTAAAATTCTAAATATCTCTGTACACATTATAGTTTGGAAAAAATGATCAGGTAATGAATTGTAGAAAACTTGATTTTCTACAACTTTACTCATTATACATTTTTCGATTGTTCCAATGTTAAGAGAGATATTTTATATTTTGTGTTCCCATCTATCTTTATGCCTCCCTGATCCCTTAACGTACGTTTCCATTTATTAATAAAGTTGGCCTTGAAAATACCAAAATGATATCAGATACAACACTTCCATTAGATCAGACTTTAAATTGTGACTAGAGAGTGATTTATATATTCTAAGGAAATTCGCTAAGTTGACGCAGCTCCTGCGTAACGCATTTTATTTTTTCAGGCCCGGTATGTCAGGCCTCAATTAAATTTTAATTTTAACTTACGACAAAAAATAATAAACTTTTCAGTGGACTTCTATGAATGTACTGTATAAGATTTTGTGGAATTTTATAAATGGACCATACTTCAGTGCTCGTACATCCTTAAAAAAACAAAAAATGAATAAAAATGTTTGTTTAATATATTTGTATTTGATTACAGATCAAATGGAGTCATTTGAATTATTAAATATAAATTATGTTATGCTGAAGGATAATGTCAATACAAATTTAAATACGGGTAATAATGTTCTACAACGGATATCACAACGTCGATTGATGGCATTATTCATATTATGGATGTGTGTATTGAGTTCATCCATGTCTAATGAAATTTCGTATAATAATATGGTAAGTAAATTTTTATTATTTTTATGCCAGCTCCTTCATACTATGTGTTCGTAACCTCAATGGAAATAGTCATTAGTATTGTATTGTGATGCTTAAGTATACACAAATAATAAAACGTTAGAATAATAAGTTAATGTTGACTATGACTTGAAAATTAAAACTGTCAATGATATGAAAAAGAGGGCTTATTCACCAGTGTCGTTCGTGGTTTAATGGTAGCACACAGAGCTAGAAATCTAGACGTTCATGGTTCGATACCAGGTGTTTATCCCTACATCAATTTTTTTTTAACCATATAGTAGACGCACGCGGTCTCCATAGAAACATTTCCCGCTCTGCTATTTAAAATTCGGTCGCACTCCGCGTGCGACCACTGACGTAATTCAATATAAATACACGTCATTATAAATACTCGTCATTTTGCTTAGCTAAGCAAATATTTGTCAACATACTACCAAGGCCAAACAATTTCTATGGTATAAAACAGATTCATTATTTCGATTCGTTAACTAATTGGTTTTGACCTATGTTCGCCTTATTACGTTCCACCTTGGCAGGTGTAATAATAGATATATTTTGAAGGTATTTAAGTATTGTAATTATAAATAAAAATACTGTTTTTGTAACTTCGTATTAAATTGTAATTTTGGAATTAAAATAAAGATTGTTTCTTAACACTCGAAAATTATTGGAATTGTAAAAAATTAATTTAAAAAAGACAAAGTTTCATAAATTTTAAAATAGTTTTTTGGAAGGAGTAAACAGTCGCTACTACTTTCTTTTGATCTAATGACTGCCTCAAGCCTTGTAGGCTACGTTCGCTACCTGCCTTTCCTGCACTAATGCTCTTATGGGCCTATGTGAGCAACCAGGAGGGTTTATTCATCCTCCTACGTCGGACAAGTTCACCCCAAAGTGTTCTTTTGCAGCCCGCTCTGGGCTAGGTGGTGACATCTCAAAATCATAATTTTGATCATTTTATTTTATTGAACATCCTTTGGAATCGTTTTTCAACTGCTTTTAAGACTGTCCAAAGCTATTGTCAGTCTATTCAAACACAAAAAACGATACATTCTTACAAGCTTTTATTTCACTTGCAATGTATTGTGTATATGCAAATCTTGCAAGCTAAATTTTAGCCACTTTTTCTTATCCTACGTAGTTGAATTTTTACATGTTGGTCCAGTTCCAATGACAATGCATTTTGATGGTAAGAATGACAAGAATCAACAAGGGGAAAGGGGGGTTTAGAGGGAGGGGGAAACACAAAATTTGGTATATGTCTCGTAATATTGAAAAAATCGAAAAACACATGAAAAGTAAAGTTGTAGAAAATTAGTTTTGTTATCAAAAGCTTGTTTTTAAAAATGTTTTTATAATAGAAACTTATTTTATTATATAATTTGTTTTATGTTTCATTAGAAATTTATTCTTAGTGATTATAATTCTACATTGTTGTAGTTATAAATATGCGGTCAATCAGTCCGCGCGCGACCACTGGTGTCTGAAAATTGAATGCGACTACTATAGGGTTAATTAAAACTTTTTTTTCCTGATTACATAAGTTTATTTTTATATATTTTTATTACATACTCATAAAATAAACTCAATGGTAGATTATTTTTTGTGTGTATATTTGGCGCAACAAATTTATAAAAAGTCACGTTTATTACAGTTCATCCATTACCATAAAAATCCATTAAAAATGATTGAATTAAAAAGGAATAATAATACATATTTTATATTATGCTACGTGGATGCTTTTCAATAATGATTTTTTTTACTAAAAAATATATATAAAAAATATCTGCCGTGAACTCACACGACAACCATAGACGCCAGTACATTATTTTTGCCGGGTGACCTCTCGTGTTTTTTATTTTAAATTTTGGTTCTGTCAAAATCTCAGTGTCATGGCTTACAAATACGTTTTAATTATTGAATAAAAATAAATATAATCTTTGATCAGTTATTTTATTTTATTAGTTATTGAATAAAATGTGAAAAAAAATATCAAATCAAAAGTGTTGTGTTGTTGATTGTGAAAATACACCAACGTTTTTATGTAAGCAATCAGAAAAGAATTTTGATAATAAGTAGTTGATATTTGTTTATTTCTTGTAGTTGAGTTAGTCTTAAACGTACCTCAATTTCAACATTATAATAATTACTATTAGTTTTTGAGCTATTTTGGCCTGGTGTTTCTTATAAAACTGTACCGAAAATTCGCCGAGAATCATTGACATCAATCTCTTCATACACATTAGAAAACGTAAAAACTAGTACATAATTTTGTACCTTTAGAAATTCTTTTTTTTTCTAAAAATATCAAATTGTACTTCTTGAAAGCCGCTCATAAATTTTTTTACCGACCTTGTATGTAATTATTCCTAGATCGTTAAAGTTAAAGTTGACATTTTACATATCTATCCGTATGTTTACTAGTTTTGACAGATCCAAAATTTAAATTAAAATACTCGAGACGGCGTAGAGGTTGCCCGCCAAAATTACTTTACTAGCGTGTATAGAGTTTAACAAATGCTTTGAACATATTACAAGCTCTAACTGGAATTGTTTAACTTTCTTCCAAAGATTATGCCATTATGAGACGAGAGCCAGATAATTGCACTTAAGGATGTAAGGCAAATATTGGCAAAGTTCAGAATGTATACATTTGAATGGGAGAACAAAAAAATAACCGGTGAACGAATGTGTGTTTGAGGGTATGTGAGGGTATGAGGGTAATATCTTGTTGGAAATTGGAGATTTCCGAGGTACAAACTTTGCGGACAGGCTTCAAGTAAATACTTAAAATTCCGATAAGGATGATGAGTGGTCTCTGATGCGAGATTATTTGAACAAAATCCTGATAAAAAGGAGCGAAAGACTGCCCATGTTTCGGGCCAAATTACAAGCCCTCGCTGTGTACACTTTTTACTTTTATATGTTGTATACTTTTTATACCCAGTATATGTAAATATCCAAGGTATATTAAGTTAGATCACGACTTTGGAACGCTTAAAAATATTGATGGTAGGCCTGCATGTTTGGTATATGAGTTCATAAAATGGCCTAATTCGACCATTTTCGCATGTCCGCCCATCTGCCCGTGAAACCGGTAACTCAAGAACTACAAGAGATAACGAGCTGAATTTCTGTGTGTGTTCTAGAACAAAAAAGTTATGTCAATTTCGTTAACGGGCAAAATCAGAACATTCCCCGCCCCCCAGGGGGAAAATATTCATCTTTGAAAACGAAATAATTTGTTTACACAAAATCTTTTTCTTTTTAAAAGAAGCAACTTTTGTTGGAAAATTTTTTTCATACATTCAACAGTTTTATCATAATTTGTGATTAAATCATCCTCGGAAAGTTTTCTTCTTGCTCTATGCCTCCTTTCCCTTTAAAATTGGCATTGAAAAACCAAAATCATATCAGATACGACATTACACTTTGATCAGGCCTAAATTTGTGACCCCTAGAGAGTGATTTATTATTCTAAAGAAATACGCTAAGTTAACGCAGCTCTCCTGCGTGACAAACTTTTTCTTGGTATTAGTAGACGTCAAAACGTAAAGATTTGATAAAATCTCAACATCGATTTTTAACATTGGAAACAATCAATATTAGTCCACAGTAGAGCACGGTTTTTTTAATGATTAGTAACAGGCTTAATTTTTGTCAGTAGCTTCCTTTCGACGAGACGCCCAAATTTTCTCTCGCAAAAATTTTCGATAATAGTGACGAACGACGCGCGTAAGACAGTAACTGGTTTGTTTGATGATAGCAAACATTTGATCAGTAACAGTTAATTTGTTATTTAAATTAAGAGATATTGAAATAAAGACTTCAAAAAAAGTCTTACAAAATGGAGGGTGTGTCAGGCAGGTCCCCCACCCTCAACATGTACAAATAACGGGGTATACATAGTTATTACTTAAATAACCGTTTATTCTTAGTGCGATTGAGTGTATTCACAATAAAAATAATATTAGTAGTCTTTTATGAACTAAAAGTTGAAGAAATGAGAACTACAATATGTGTAAACGTTGTGTGTCATTGAAATAAGAAAACATTTTTGTAATTTATTAATGAAAATTTTACCTTGACATGTTCAGAGCGTAGGACTGGGAAATTGAACCACTGAATTTGTAGGACAAGGTGGCCATCAAATTATACATACCATGATTAATTAAGAGCATAAAAATCAGCTTGTTACTAATAACTATGTATACCCCGTTATTTGAACATATTGGGAGTGGAGGACCAGCCTGTCACACCATCCATTTTGTAGGACACAAGTTTTTTTGAAGTCTTTATTACATTATCTCTCAATTTAACTAACAAATTAACTGTTACTGATAAAATTTTTGCTATCGTCATACCAACAAGTTACTCTCTTTCGCGCTTCGTTAGTCACTATCATCGAGAATTTTCGCGAGAGAAAACTTGGGCGTCTCGTCAAAAGGAAGCTACTGACAAAAATTTAGCCTGTTACTAATCATTAAAAAAACCGTGCTGTACTTTGGACTAGAACTATATATAGAGGTGAAAAATTGAAAAACATTATTGTTAAAAAACAGGTAAACTGTTGTTAATGGATCGTCACCTCCCTACTTTTAATAGACCACATTGCAGCAACACACTGTGTCACACACTTTTACACTGTGCGACATTAATGAAACATATTTATAATGATTGGTGATTGTGTCAGTTGTATGGTGTGAGAGAAATAGAAGAAGAAGAAGTTAGGTATAAATAAGTAATGTAACAACTAACTGAGTTAACTGTTTGAATACCCAGTATATACTGAGTTTGTATTTGAATGGTTGAACAATTCTTTAAATTCAAAGTTTATAAGATATGCATTTTTTTTTCTGTGATCAATATTTTTAAGGGTTACAAAGTCGGAACTAAATTTAATATACCTTGTTATTTACAAATATACTGGGTATAAAAATAGTATGTATGGTTCCTATGTACATGTATACATACATGTAACTGATAGGCTTCGTTCAACTATCAATTGTATTTCACCATTTTCAACTTTGAGTACAAATTATCAGAAAACTATTGAGTTTATGAAAAAATTTTTCAAACAACAGTTGTTTGTGTTAAAGAACGATTTTTTATGAACAAATTTTTTTTCGATATTACAGTTTCAAAGATATAAATTTTCTACCCTGGCGAACCGCGTTCCGATTTTGCCCATTAACGAACTTGACCTTACTTTTTTTCTCTAGGTTTTTGAAATAAAATTTCAAATTCGCCCCAATACCTAGATCAGTTTTTGTATTATAAATACGTATTTCGACTACAAAGTAGTCATCACCAGTATAAATTAGCTAGTGGTCGTAATTTACTCTTTGACAATTAGAAATAGATAGAAAATCGAAATCATTAGACAAAAAAATAAATAAATAAAAAATTGAACAAAATAAATTAAAATGTAATAAATTTTATTGAAATTATTCCTGTTAAAATTACTTTCATTCAATTTACTCTTATTAACATCACTCTTATTAAAATTACTCTTATATTGTCTCAGGATATGTTATTCGTTGCTAATTTGTGACAGTTTCACGACGTTTCTTGAGTGTGCCTTGCTTATATACGGTTGATCGACGTTGAACTCTATTTTAAGGTCACTCTTGATTGGTACTAGCTTGTGCGTTGCGTAGTAAACGGGTTTTTATATTTTGACATCTTTAAAAAGAGAGAGACGGACATACTAATGATGACTACTTTCTAGTGGAAATACATATTTAAAATACAAAAACTGATCTACGTATTAGGGCGAATTTGAAATTTTATAGGTACATAGAGGTCAAGCAAATTAAAGCAGGTATTATAACATCTAACTGAGTTAATTGTTTGAATACCCAGAATATATTGAGTTGTATATCAATGATTTGATGAATTGTTAACAATTCTACGTATTCGAATTGTTACCAATTCGCTTTCCGTGGAACCTTTATTCAAAAATTATGAGACAACTATTGACTTTATGAAAAAAATTTTCAAACAAAAGTTGTTTATTTTATTCTATCTCTTACGGTTTCATAGATGTATATTCTTCCTCCCTCCTCCCCTCGCGAAGGGAAACACGTTCCGATTTTACCCATTAACGAACTTGACCTTACTGGGTTCTTGGGTTATTGGGTTCACGAACAAACGGACGGACATGCGAAAATGGCCGAATCAGACCAATTTATGAACACCTATACCAAGCATTTTTGATCAGGATTAATATTTTCAAGGGTTACATAGTCGGGACTAAACTTAATATATCTGGGTATATTTACATATACTGGGTATACAAATAGTATGTATGGATGCTATGTACATGTATACATGCATGCCTTCGTTTGTCTATCAATTGTGTCTCATTTTCAAATTTTAGCACAAATTATGCGAAAACTATTGAGATTATGAAAAAAAATTTCAAACAAAAGTTGTTTATTTTAAAGAGAAGAAGATTTTTTGTAAAAAAAAAATTTTTTCTATCTCTTACGGTTGCAAAGATATAATTTTTCTTTCTTGGTGGGGGATACACGTACCGATTTTGCCCATTAACGAACTTGACCTTATTTTTTTGCTCTCGAATTTACAAAAATAATTTCAGCTCGTTATCTCTTTTTGTTTTTGAATTATCGGATTCATAGACAAACAGACGGACGGACATGCGGACACGACCGAATTAGGCCATTTTATGAATACCTTTGTGAAGCATTTTTACCAAGTATTAATATTTTCAAGCGTCGCAAAGTCGAGACTAAACTTAATATACCTTGAATATTTACAAATATACTGGGTATAAAATTATACTGGGTATAAAATGTTATGCGCGATAAGAGATTTGGTGGGGGTGGTTACCCCACTTTCAGATCTGTTCATCACAGGGTTACCTAGGCAAGTACTTAAAGTCATTATATATATATAATCGGTAATTAAATATGAGACACTTAGTATTAGTAGTATTTGGACAATATTTCCCAATTACAGCGTATGATCCTGTGTCTACGATTATATTTTTATAAGAAATAGATACATTAACATGCAGGGGTATAATTACATTTTAAAATAAATATTTTTATTAAATAATGAATAAAATATAATTTCATATTATCTATGGAATTATATTTGTGAATATTATATCACTGTAATATAATTTAATTATCTTAATTAAGAATGTTTTATAAATTATAATCTACATCATTTTATATTAATTAATAGAATATCTCTTCATCTTTGTATATATATTATAATATGTGTCTGTTAAATTAATATTTATAAAATGAATATTTAAAATTTTATTTGCTTTATAATAATTAATATGTATATCTTGAATGCAAATTAAAATACCGACTCGAGATTATATTCAAAGTATAACCAAACCAAACCACAGCAGACCAGGTAATATGCATTTAATCACTTTGCATTTATCAATTTAATGAGAATATTTTCATTTTGTTGCAAATATACAGAGTAAAACTTTATACTACAGTAATCGCTCGCGAACTCAGAGTCCATTAAAACATTTACAGCTCTAAATATTAGATTATCAAATGATAATTCATGAGAACTCGAGGTTTTTGAAATAAAATTTCAAATTCGCCCAAATACCTAGATCAGTTTTTGTATTATAAACATATATTTCGACTACAAAGTAGTCATCATCAGTATAAATTAGCTAGTCGTAATTTACTCTTTGACAATTAGAAATAGATAGAAAATCGAGATCAATAGACAAGAATAAAAATAAATAATAAATTAAACAAAATAAATTTAAATTAAATAAATTTTATTAAAATGACTCGTGTTAAAATTGCTTTCATTCGATTTACTCTTGTTAACATCACTCTTATTAAAATTACTCTTATATTGTCTCAGGATATGTTATTCGTTGCTAATTTGGTGACAGTTTCACCAAAACTGTCACCAAATTAGCCATTGATTTCGATTATCTATCTATTTCTAATTGTCAAAGAGTAAATTGCGACTAGCTAATTTATACTGATGATGACTACTTTGTAGTCGAAATACGTATTTATAATACAAAAACTGATCTAGGTTTTGGGGCGAATTTGAAATTTTATTTCAAAAACCTAGAGTTCTCATTAATTATCATTTGATAATCTAATAATTAGGGCTTGACAGTTAAAATATTCGTGGACGAAATGGTTACTATTAGTTGCTGGTCATAATGCAGCACATAATGCAAAAGTGGTTACAAAGTTTTCAGTAGTCACCCCTTATCTTAATCCTATTCACATGTACGAACATTTTTATACCCAGTATATTTGTAAATATACAAGGTATATTAAGTTTAGTTTACTACTAAATTATACTGACTAGCTAATTTATACTGATGATGACTACTTGTAGCTGAAATACGTATTTATAATACCAAAACTGATCTAGGTATTGGGGCGAATTTGAAATTTTATTTTGAGCTCTGCTATTTAAAATTTCCCCACACTATCAACTAGAAGCTTTCATTCAGACGCTTATTGCATGTTCAGACCAGGGATGTTGTGTATATTTGCATTCAAATCCGCATTAACTAACTTCCGCATTAGTTTAACCTCACACTCATACCCGTATCCGAAATAATCAATGATTTTTGCGGAGGTTTTACCAATGCGGATGTTTTGGGTAGGATTTCTGATTGTAAATAAATCACAACGTGTTTAGACGTGTTATTAAATGGATGTTTTTTTTAAATCCACAATTTACATTATTATTTGAGTGTATCGTCTGGAATCTTCTATTTGAGAAGTGAACCAACAATGCCACCACCAACGCAAAGTGGGATTTAGTCGTATTTAGACGAGCTAAACGAGTATGTCCTAGATAAATCTCAGTGTTAAATATGCAATAAAACATACTCCCGCATGGGCCCGTTCACCTACGTCTTTGAGGAATCATTTAAAATCGATGCATTCGCAGCAGTTTAGCCTATTTAGCGCGGGATTAATCTATGAACCACTGCGAAACAGGATAGAACTTGAAAAGACAACGACATTGCTGTTTATTACATATAATGCAACAAATTTTAAATTTTCATACTAAAAATTGGATTAAAATATAAAGATTATTAAAACTTATTACCATCTTTTTCCTTTATTCATGTACACTCCCGTTCAGTAAATTTCAACAGATCTGAAATGTTAATTTTCTTACATTTCATAAAACTTCTCACTTTTGTAACTCTCTGTATAATGAGTTTAATGATTAATTTTTAAACAAAGATAAGTAGTATATATTTTAAGTGTGAAAAAAGAAATGAAAGTATAGTAAAAAACATTTACTACAAGAATAATCAAAATTGTGAGAGATTGATTCGATTCAAATCTGTTAAAAAAAACTTGGCATATAAATCCGTACCCGCATTCGTGGATGTCAAAAATTTCGCAATATCTCTGGTTCACTCAGTGCGTACTGTTAACACATGTAAATTAATGTTCTAATACTCTCATCTCAATGAGAAAATTTTTCATCTTGTCTACTACGTTTTTAAAAATTGTGATCTGGCTCGATTCTCAAAAACTTTGGTTACTACTGCATTAGACGAGAATAATGCAAGTCAAAAAAGATTTAAAGGAAAAAATGGACGCGCAGGGCATTGCTTATCTTATATGTTATACATATATCTCAATCCTACTTCCCTGCGCTTCCACTTTTTTGGTCAAATTCGAACACAGTTATCCATAATATCAGCTAATAAATGATACTAGCAGGGCCTGTTCTAGGCACGACGAAGTGACGTAAAGCCCCGTAAGGAGGTGTCTGACAAGATCACATTTACTCTTGTTAACCTTACTCTTATTAAAATTACTCTTATATTGTCTCAGGATATGTTAATTTTCAATACAAGAGTAATTTCAATAAAATTTATTATATTTTAAAATTTAAAATTTATTATACTTTTATTTATTTTAGTTAATTTTATTTTTATTTTTGTCTATTGATCTCGACTTTCTATCTATTTCTAATTGTCAAAGAGTAAATTACGACTTGCTAATTTATACTGATGATGACTACTTTGTACAAAATAGGTATTTATAATACATAAAGTAATCTAGGTATTGAGTTATAGAAATAACTCAAAATAGTTTTAGGTAAATTTGTTTTTCGAAAAAAAATCGATTAAAAAAAAAAGTTTTTTATTAAATCAGCTAGCAATAAATAAAATGTAATAAATTGAAAACAAAACAAATTTTATCTATTTTGAACCAACTAAAGATGCTGCAACCAACAAACAATCTGACGCCATCACAACATTATGAATTTTATTAAACTTGACTGGAACGTCAACATTCACAAACTGTGCGAAATTAATTAAAAAAATGTTAATGAAGTCAGTTATGTATTAAAATAAATTTGTGCCTTCGATATACATACAGTTACAGGATGTTTCACGACGAACAGTATATATTTAGACAAGCGGAGAGTATACACCATAGGTGGGCAATTCGTTAACTCATCAGAGCAACTGTGCACTCCATAAGCTGAGTGAGAGTAAGCGAGAGAGGTATGTTTTGAAGTAAGACGGGACGATGTTTCAATACTGGGTAGCTCTACCAACTATTGCCCATTAGTTTATTTGATTTTATTTGTTTCATATGTCAAAATACCGATTCACATAGATAAAAAGATGCGAAACAACTACTTAGTTTTTTATTTATTTATTCCGGATATTCAAACAAAGATGCGTGTTCTGCGACGATTACCCAAATACTTTTTGTGCTCGTTTTCATGGCTCCTAATAAATTATAATTTGCTGCAATGGTAATCATTTCGTTAAATAACGAGCAATCAGTGGAATCCGGAAAAAATTTCTATTAACGCGGGAATTTGAAATTTTCTATTAAAAGGGGCCACTAAAAAATCACTCATTACATTTATATTTTCGAAATCTTTAAATCGATTATTAAATTGTAAAATTACCGTTTTACTAAAATCACTTGTTTTATTTTTAAAAAAAAGAAGAAATTATACGAAAAATAATTTTCACTAGCACGAATAGTACTTTTCACTTTTTTAATCCAAAGTAGACTAACTCAAAGATACTCAGTCAGATTGAGTAAGCCAACATAAAATTCACATGTAAAATTTAACCATTGAGAAATGAGTAACAAATTATACCCCCCCCCCCAGTCTTATCATTGGCATGTTTATTGTATACCCCCAGTGTCATCAAATTCCGATGGCAATATACCCCCTACGAAGAAAAAATAATTAAATCAGGTAAATAATTGTTTATTAGTTCTCCGATATGTAATAGTTTAGGGAAATTATTCCAAATTTCCAAAAATCTAAACCATCAAACAAAATTACAGTTATCTCGTCTAAAACTCTAAACTATTTTTAAAATTCTATTTAAATTCTTAGCAAAAATTTAACCTCTTTTATTATAACGGTCAAGCGGTAAACGGTATTAGTGTAGGACTTAATTCGACTAAATAGGTTCTTTTTTATTTTTTTGCTTTTCAGTTCCTTTCTTTTTTCGAAGGTTTATTTTTTTGTATAAAAGTTATTTTTTGGCGTTCAGTTATTTTCTTCTTTTGTTGGTTCTATTTTTTGTTAAAAAGTTTTTATTATACATAATTGAGGAATAGGTATATCGGCTTATATTTCAATCTACCAACTATTTCTCCTGAAACACACTGTGTATAATGAAATTCATAATATTGAATTACAATATCTAGCCGATTGGAAAAAATACTTTGATGCTATATACAACAATATTAAGAAATCAATATCGAAGAAAAGCAGACGAAGACGAAGAAAAAAACCTTGCATAAAATAATTTTGTTTGTACACAAGAAATGAATAAAGTTTTTTTTTAACGATCGTTCCTCGTTAGCTTAAAATAATCATATTGAACACAAAGTCGACAGTACAGATATTATGAAACATTCCAACTTTCCATAGAATATATCTATACAAGTTTATTAAAATACTGCATTTCCATATATATAATACGGAATACAGTTAGTTTACATCTTCGGATAGTAGATCTCCCACGAGTATGAGAGAGTACATATGTATACATATGTACATATGTGTACATATGTATTAAGCAATGTGTATGAGAAGGAGGTTTTATAGGTTTGTTGTGTGTTGGTTGTCTGTTGTTTGTGTCGTACGATATGCATTCAGTTAGATGACGCTTGGACGCTTGTGGAGTGGGGATTTTTAAGTGAACAGATTTTATGATTTGTTATGTTGTTCAGACTTCAGTATGCTGATTTCGGTATCTAATTAGAGTGCGTTAAATAAGTTCATTGTTGTCGTAAGCATTACTTCTAACAATTGAAAATTCTTTTTTGAATATCCCTTATTATTTCTATGTGGAATGTTTGAAAATAAATGATAGTATTCTATTAACGGTATAACATTTAACACCAATTTACACAAATTAAAAGAAAAATAAAACCCCAAAATGAAAAAAAAATAGATTTCCGACACAAAAAAATTGTTAAACCAACGGTTCGAATATTCCTCCATCACTTGCTAAACAATATCCAAGTCGATTATAGAAATCTGCCCGGGTATTTTCTAGCATTTGAGGAGAAATATTCGCACAAGTGTCGACAATTCTTTGCCTTAATTGTTGCAAATTTTCAGGCCTATTCTGCGAATAGATCTGTGTTTTGAGAAAACCCCATAAAAAAAAGTCGTTAGGAGATAGATCTGGCAATCTGGGTGGCCACTTCATGGTTCCAAAACCACTCATAAAACGTTCCTGGAAAGTTTCTTCCAGAAACTGCGTTACTATCATGGCATTGTGTGCAGGGCAACCATCTTGTTGCAACCATACCGATTCCAGGTCTAAATTAGGAAAAGCTCTAACAGTTGGCAATGTATTATCTTGTAACAAACTCAAATATTTTCGAGAATCTAAAGATCCGTCAATGAAGAATGGCCCTTTAATATGATCACCCAATATTCCAGCCCAGACATTCAGTTTCTGTGGAGACTGAGTTCGAGTTCTGACATATCGATGTTGATTTGTCAGACCAATGTGTGTGAGACCAATATCGCAATATAGATGGATTAAGTTTTCCATGCAATGGAAAAGACGATTCATCAGTAAATAAAATATTTCTGTAAAAATTATCTTCTTGATTCGCCTTTTCCATCGCAGTTTCACAAAACTCCATCTTACGATAAGGATCCTCAGGCAAAATTTCTTGTTGTTTTTCATATTTAAAACATTTGAAACTGTTCCGTTTCCAAATGTTTGCAATTGTAGCGTTGTTTAGGCCCAGTTCTTCACTAACTTCTCTTGTCGATTTTTTGTCATCAATAGATAGTACACTACAAACTGCTATATCTCTCTCTTCATTTTTTTACTTTAATTTTTACAATCTGATATACAAGTCAATCAGATAAACTAACACACTTAAACGCTAGTGAAATAGAGCATATGGCTAGAGACAGAGAAATCTGGAAAGACATGCTGGTCAACGTCTGTGAAAAGCAGACATGACACTCTCATCATCATCAAACAAGCATTTTTTTCAAAACAGTGAATAATATTCATAACTGTTCGAGTGGTTGGTGATTGTCTACCTTCAAATGCCACAATAAATGAATTGACACATTCCTGTGCGGATTGTCAAGAAAAGTACCCTTTAACAATTTGCACTTTTTCTTTTTTTGTGTAATAATAACATATTGTTGTAACAATACCAATAATAAAATAAACAAACACGTATTTTCCAATAGCATTCACATACTAATGATTGCATGTACATGCAACATACATCACATTAGACATACATCACAAACCCCACTTAAAAAACCCCACTCTACAAGCGTCATCTAACTGAATGCATATCGTACGACACAAACAACAGACAACCAACACTCAACAAACCTATAAGATCTCCTTCTCTTACACATTGCTTAATGTATACACATGTACTCTCTCATACTCGTGGGAGATCTACTATACGAAGATGTAAACTAAACGGACTGTATATACATATATAGATATACAGTAAACTGTACATAAACATGTACATGTAGTATATATATATATACATGTATACTGTACATATATATATATATATATATATATATATATATATATATATATATATATATATATATATGTATATGTACAGTATACATGTATATACCAGAGGTGGGCGTAGACGCCTCTCCGGAGCCACGGGGTTCCCCAAAAGAAAGTGAGAATAATGTAAGCAAGGTATGTTTTGAAGTAAGACGGAACGATGTTTCAATACAGGTTGCCTATCTATCGTCTATTCAATTTTCCGAATTAACCCTGTATCTATATATATATATATATATATATAGGGTTAATCCGGAAAATTGAATAGACGATAGATCTCCTAAAAATAAGAAAAGAGTTCATATGACCTTGGATGTTCCAAAAGTTCATTTTCGAGATTAAAAATTCGTTAAAATTAATTTAAAAACTTCTTTTCTTCAAACTAGACGGTCACACATCTCAAACGACTGCTACAAATCGCGAAGCGACAGTCACTTCTCGCGAAACGATAGACTGTTATCGCGAAACGACAAAAAAGCTATTTGTCAACAAAACTTTTTCGTTGTCCAACGCTTTGGGCTAATTTAGTAAAGCTTCGTCTTAACTTTCTAATACTGAGCGTCGCCTTACGCTTCGCGTTTTATTACTAAAGCTTCACGTTGACGACCTGATGCAGCATGCTAACTAATGCTTCGCGTAGATTTTCTTACGCTCCGGGGTAACTTACGTTTCACAATAACTAGTGCTTCAAGTTAACTGACGATTCGCGTGGACAAACGCTTCGCGTTTAATAACTAACGCTTCACGTTGACTCACTTACGCTTCGCGTTATCTACAGGTTAACGCTTCAGGTTAACCAACGCTTCACGTCCACCTTCGAGTTGCGTTACGCTTCTTTACGCTTCGCGTTGACTAACTTACGCTTCGCCTTAACTAACGCTACGCGTCTACAATCCCTTTGCATCGTCTAATGCTTCGCGATGTATAACTAACGTCTAAGTTACGTTGAGTAGCGGCTCGCGTTGTCTAACTAAATTATATAACTCAATATTTAGAATTATCAAAATCGCCAGAACATTAATAAACATGTTTTTAAACGCAAGAACATTTTTACTGTTTCAATGTTATTAACACAAAACAAACATTTACAAATAATTCATATTTTATAAACATTGAATAGGTAAAAATATTAACAATTCAAACATTGATATACAACTTAGTACATACCGGGTATTCAAACAATTAACTCAGTTAGTTGTTACATTACTTGTTCATTAATAACATTAAATTAAATTTTATTAATAATTTTATCTTTAAAGTATCCAGATAAAATGCTCCAGCACCGCTCCTGGAACAATTAAATTAACAGTTAATTTGTTAGTTAAATTAAGAGATAATGTAATAAAACTTCAAAAAAACTTGTGTCCTACAAAATGGATGGCAGGTCCTCCACCCCCAACATGTTCAAATAACGGGGTGTACATAGTTATTATTAACAAGCTGATTTTTATGCTGTTAATTATAATGGTATGTATAATTTGATGGCCACCTTGTCCTACAAATTCAGTTGTTAAATTTTCTAGTCCTACGGTCTGAACATGCCAATGTAAAATTTTTATTCATAAATTAGCAAAATGTCTCATTTCTTGAACCTTTAGTTCATAAAAGACTACTAATATTGTTTTTATCGTGAATACACTCAATTGCGTCAAGTAACGGTTATTAAAGTAGCACCAAGTAATAACTTATGTACACACCATCCATTTTGTAGGACACAAGTTTTTTGGAAAGCTTTATTACATTATCTATTAATTTAATTAAAAAATTAACTGTTACTGATAAAATTTTTGCTATAGTCAAACAAACAAATTACTCTCTTACGCGCTTTGTTAGTCAGTATCATCGAGAATTTTCGCGAGGGAAAAGTTGGGCGTCTCGTCTAAAGGAACCCGCTGACAAAAATTTAGGCTGTTATTAATCATTTAAAAAAAACCGTGCTGTACTGTGGACTATTAGTGTACCAGAAAAAATGATAAGTAACAAAACAGGTTCCTATTTTAAAACACGAAAAACAAGTTGATCTTCAATCAAGATCCCAAAAGATGCCTCCCTTTCGAACAAAACATCTTTCTTTTGTGTAATTTATGCCAAAAACGTTTCCTAGAAGAAATATTCAGGCGTATTGCATAAAATAGGATGACACTCTGTACAAACAAAATACTTATAAGAAAAATGTTTATACAAAAGAATACGTTAACACACGTTCTTCATCTCGTACTTTGGTATTAATCAAATAGACTAGACTAGAAGATTCTAAATATAAACGAATATTTATCTTATTTGATGAAAATTAATTTTAATCATAATGTAAAACTGTCTGTAATCAAATGATTGAGGCGTGTTGACATACAAGTCACGTCAAACCATTTTATAACAACACAAAACATGTCTAGTCGCTCTTAACAAATTTATACTTTCAACAAAAGTGGAACAAAAGCTTTCCTTAGAAGCTGAAAAAGATTAAAATGGTTTTCAAAACGAAAGGCAGTTTATGATGAATTTACTTATCATAGTACAGTAAAACCCCGTTTATCCGACCTTCGATCAATCGAGTCCTCGCATTATGCGAGGCAACGGGCTTATCCGAGCACTCTGCATTAATAGAGGTATATACTTGGATAATACGGAAAAACTCGGCAAAACTGTACGTGCGAAGTATTTTTCGAGTCCTGCTTTACTACTTATATGTACATACATCCATAAACTTACGAGTATTACAAAACTCTTTGTGTGCTCTTTAATTTCGAGCTAATAGTTGGCCTTTAAAAATCAATGAAAGAACATTGCCATGTCATAAATAAGGAAAAAGGTCGTAGTGGGTGTGGACAAAAAAAAAATCTGATCTTCTACAAATTAAAGCGATGAAATTACCGACAATATACAGGAGGGCGCAAAAGTAACGTCATGATTTATTTAATGAATAACTTTTTTCTTTCTCATTTAATTTAAAGTTGGCATTTATTAAAATTTAGATTATCAACAGTTTGGAAATATGTTCATATAATGTTTTTAAGACAATACCTTTCAAATGGTGCCCATTGTTTGCTTCGACCTGACGTTCTTTTTCCAGAGCATTTTCCATAACTTGTCTTATGAATTTTAGGTCCCAGCGCCCTCACGTCTTCTCGGATATTAGCCTTAAACTCTCGGCTGATTCTTGGCTTATTGGCATACACCTTACCTTTTTGGTTGCCCCCAAGAAAAAAATCGGGAGCCGCTAAATCGGGCGAACACGGTAGCCAGTTAAAATCAGAAAAACGCGATATTATTCGATTTATCATTTGGTTTTAACTCGTGAACCAATTGAATCTTTTATAAGAAAAGGTGTAACGTATCTAAAATTCTTTGCAAAGAGCTCCTAGACATCACCAACTGCTAAGAACGTCGCCTGGTGGAAGTTTGGGGGTTTTCCTCAACATTTGCTTGCATCCAAGCATTGTTCACATCATTTCAAACTGTACGAGGTCTTCCAGCACGCGGCAGATCATAGACAGCCCCATGTTGCCGAAAACGCTGAACCAATCGGTAAATTGTCGGAACATGAAAGAAATTTCGATATGATCTTTGTGTCTGAATAATCGAATACTGATTTTCAAAATAAAATTGAACTACTTTGGTTCTTTGTTCTGTGCTGAGTCTTCCCATCATAAATTTTCCAATTTTTTCAAAGTTAATTCTGAAAAAAAAAATGCGTAAAAATTTATTCACTAATTAAATCATAACGTTACCCATGCGCTACCCTTTAGATCTGCATTGCATTATGGGGCGAATCTCTGCTTTCGCAGACGTCGCCGGAAATAATACTGAAGAATGGATTCATGGTGATGATTGTGAACAGGAATTTACAGTCTATGAAATTGAGAATTCTGGTGATGAAATCGTGGACGATATAGAAGACAGCGAAACGGAAGAAACTCAGCCTCTACGCTAACTACGCTATTCATTTAAATTTGTCTCTAAACCTCCATACTGTTCTGTATACAGAGGTAAAATAAATTGTTGATACTATCCAGAATCATGTAGTTCATTATCGAAATGTAAAACTACTTTTGGTTGGTTGGGTTGGTGATTGTCAGTCGACAACTAATTTCCAAACCTTTTGTACACTTGACCACAAAAGTTGATGCCATTTTTTTAAATTTTATAGTTAATTTCTACCTTATTGCTCAATTTTGTATCGAATTGGTCGTTACATGATGAAAACCCATTATATAACAAATATTTGAAATTTTCGTAAATCACTCATTATTTGGACTAGTTTCGGAACACAGTTTCTTCTTCAGAAATTAAAATGAATTGAACATTTTTTATATACTGTAGCAGCAAAATATACATTTTCAGGTACATAACATAACATTTAGAGAATGACAACCTAAAACTATAAACATATTTTTGAATTGACAAATTATACAAATTTTTTAACATACAGGTACACATTTTAAGGTAATAAATAACATCGTCTGAATTATATTGTGAAATGGTTAATTAAATTGAATTTAGGTTGTACATATGTCGCAGATGGATCGTCGAATCCGCTGTTTTACAAAATCGCTAGTTGTTTTACATAACAACTCCTGTTATGTAAAACAACTAAACGACGTTCAGCTGGATTATCATTGCGATACGTTTTACAAAACTGCTACCCACGTTTAGACGTTATGCAAAATAGCTTATCTGTAGTCAGAAAGAGCGTTTTTTATATAGGGAAATATATAGAACGCCTTTTAGTGCGGGGCCTTAAAACACGCAAAACCCGACAAACTCAGAGTATGACCGATAAAGTGAAAATTGTAGTACTTGGTTATAATAGATACCTTATTTAATTTCAATAATTTTTGACACTTAACTCAAATATATAGATCGCCATTTATTGCGAGGCCCAAAAACACGCAAAACCCGACCAACTCGGGTTATGACCGATGAAGTGAAAGATTGTAGTACTCGCTTGTAATAGTTAACTTATTTAATTTCAATAATTTTTGACAGTATAAAATATATAGAAGTTGTTAGGAAAAAGGACCTTTAGTAATGGGAATTCCATTAGCCCGATTACAATAATTCTAAGCTATGAATTTAAGACTTAAACAATATAGACCGCTAGGCAATATAAATAGTAGTGTTAATATTTGTTTATTTGTGTATACTTTCGTGTCAACATACGATGTTTGTCCAAATTCCTTTTCGGTTACGTATGACAAACTGTAGAAGACTATAGCGTATACTCCGACAAATTTCATTGTCATTGAATTTATTAATTAAATTAAATACTGATATGAAAAAATTAACTCGTCAACCAGGAATCGAACCTCGGGCCTCTGGATAACTAGTCCAGTATGCTTCCGCTACACCAATGACGACTGTGACGTGATATCAGTATTTAATTTAATTAGTAGTATTAATAATAATAATAATAATGATATAAACTACAATCTACAATACGACGTTTCATTTCATGCTGTTTTATATAACGTCTAATCGTCGACCCGCTGCATTGATAAATGCAAAACGTTTAAGCAATATGACGTGTTAAAGTTCAGGAATTATGTAAAACAGCTAAACGTCGTTCAATTGTTTTACATAACGGAGTTGTTATGTAAAACAACTAGCGGTTTTGTAAAATAGAGGATTTGACGATGAATCTGCGACACATAGACAATTAACTGATAACATTTTGCCAACAATTAAGAATTTACACAAAAAGGTTCAATATGGGGGTGTTTTTAAAATCCAATTGGTCAGATTAAAAAAAAATTTTTTCATTCAGATTTCGTTAAAAATTTCCGAATAAAAGTTGTAACTATATTTATAAAGAACAACTTTTAGCCGAAGCATTTTTTTAAAAAACGATTCAATAAAGTACAAATTAAAGTTGTTATGAAGAAAATTCAATTTAATGACAGGTTCTTCAAAATTTGACAGCTTATTATTTCAATAATAAAGAATATCCTGTCAAAGTTTGAACTTGATCCTGTTTTTAGTTTTTGAGTAAAAAAAATGTTAAAGTTACAGTTTTGAAGTAAGGTTATACAAAGCGTTAAATGGACTTGGTGGTAGTCACAGTGATCATCAATCTATATCTCGACAACCAGAAATGCTAGTTTTATGAAAAATAATATTAATTATCAAAGTCTTATAAATACCTGGATCAATTTTCAAATTAATCCTGTTTTTGGTTTTTGTAGATAGAAAATATTCTGAATCTAGTTTTATTTTTAGTTTTATTTAGTTTTATCTAGTTTTATTTTTGGTTTATGTAATTTTATTTTATTTATAACGTTGCCGTACTTTATACGTCATAATGCAACTTTTTTTAAATACATAAAAACCTATTTTTAATTAGTAAAACTCTTCGGAAAAATGAAATTTAGGATTTAATTCTTAAACAATATATTTTTTTTTTACAAAAATCAATTTTTAGCGAATTTCCTGAAAGGAAATAGAGCTATTGGTCCCGTACCGAAGTCAAAATTTCGCAAAAATTTCTTCAAATGTCCATCGATCCTACCTAGTAGATGTCAAAAATCACCATCTGAAAAATTTATATATATATATCTATGGACATATATATATATATATATATATATATATATATATATATATATATATATATACATATATATATATATATATATATATATGTGTCTGTCATCACTCTAGCGGTCACAGTTTTCATTTTATCGGGATGAGATTTGGTATTTGAGGCGCTTTTGATATTCAAAAGGTCAAGTTCGTTAATGAGTAAAATCGGACCAGGGGAAAGGGGGGTTTAGAGGGAGGGGGAAACATAAAATTTGAGATATCTCCCTTAAAATTTGAAAAATCGAAAAATTTATAAGAAGTAAAGTTTTAGGTACTAAGTTTTACTGTAATTTTGTTTCTTATCATTTTTTCTGTAACGATAATATTTACAGAAATATTGATAATTATGGTTTAATATTGAAAATTAAATTCCTTAATATCTCTGTACACATTAGAGTTTGAGCAAAAATGATAAGGTGATGAATTGTAGCAAATTTGATTTTATACAACTTTATTCCTTACGCATTTTTCGATTGTTCTAATATTAAGAGAGATATTTTATATTTTGTGTTTTCTTCTTTTTTGATACCTCCCCCCATTCGCCTCGACGTATGTCATTTATTGAGAAAATTGGACTTGCAAATGCTAAAATCATATATGACATTTCATTTTGATCAGACTAAAATTGTGATCACTAGAGAGTGATTTATTCTAAGGAAATTCGCTAAGTTGAAGCAGCTCCTGCGTAACGAATTTTTTTTTTTTCAAAAATTAAATTATCTGAAACGATTTAATTGCAAAATTTTTACTTATTTAGAGTTGGCAATGGATGAGAAGATATCAATGCATTTATCATTGGACAAACTCCCCACCCTAACTTATCCCTTGCCAGTTTCATAACAATCTTAATTATAAAATTTACAAAATAACATCAACTTTTGTGGTCTTTAATACATACAATAAAAGAGAAATCACATTGTGGCCTTTGTTGTTGGATTTTATATAATTTTCATTTGATATAGAAATAATTAATTTATTACCCTCTTTTACTCATCTTGTGTTTTAGGGTGTGTGTGTGTTGTTTGTTTGGCGCTTTTTTTTCGATCGTCCCATTTCAATTTGATAAGATTATTTTATTTATCTATGAAGTCTTCGATCGACTTGTGTGTTTGTTTTCTATTATTGTAATCAAATTAATCAATTTCTTTTCGATTGTCTTCTGTTTTTTTGGAAAATAATAATAATTAAATTTATTGGTTTCAATAAGCTTATATGTATCTATGTGTATCTCGTTAACCAGCCAAGTAGCTGCGCTTGTTAAGGCGCTGTTTCTACTTGGACCTGGGAGGTTATGGGTTCGAATCCCGACACCGGCAGTTTGTCAATTTAAAAAAAAAAAAAATTAATGGGGCGGTTGATTGACTAAACTGTCGGCGTATGGACAAGAACGAAGTAACCGGCTATGCTTGTGAAGGTTTTCTGCAGTTTCCCTTCACGAACTCCAGATGAATATCGGCATAGTTCCTATCAAAGTCGGCTGCAGCCGCACACCTTCCAATTCCTAATCTGCATACGAATTCCCGATCCTCCACTCACATCATAAAAATGTAATGTAAAAATTAATAAATAAAGGATGAAAAATGATGATGTGGGTGGCCTCTGTTATAGACCGTCGTGTCTCGGAAACGGAGGTTAAACCCCATTATTATTATATGTATCTATGTATGTATGAATATAATGGAGTTTACCAATTCAGTTTTCACCCACTTCCGTACGGTTGCGTCATCAGAAATTGTCAGACGTATTAATCAACCGATGATAATACAATAATATAAAAAAATTTATATTTGTTAATAGCCAAAATACAAATTTGCATATCTTTAATAGCCCACAGTACACCACGGTTTTTTTTGAGAAAACAGATAATGAATTTAGACAATGGCCCAATTCCAAATTCTGATTTAATAAAATTAAACCATTTTCAAAAATAAAAATCCAATACCTGAATGTCAAGGTTAACGTAGGTACACTCACTTTAGTGACAAAACAAATGCCGCATAGTCACCAAAGAATACCGCCAATAAATAGGTGGGGCTCTCCACACACCTAATCCAGTAGTCAGGCAACTTAAATAATCCTCAAGTCAGATTGCACCCTCAGCCAAATCGTATAAAAGGACAGAATTTTTTAATATCATTGTAAGACACGCACCAAATTAGCAACAAGCAACGTATCTCTGTATCCATATCCCAGAGATAGTTACGATTAGTTAATTCATACTGATGATTACTACATTGTAGTCGAAATGCCTATTTATAAAATACAAACAAATGTTCTCGGAATAGGGGAAAAATTTGAAATATAATTTCAAAAAAACCTCAAGTTCTCTTTGATTACTTTAATAATCTTTTCTATCTTTCATGGTTTCAAAGATGCGCAGTTTTGTTCATTTTGTCCAATCATGGTCCGATTTTGCTGATTAACGAACTTGACCTTACTTATTTGCTCTAGAACATACACAAAAATTTCAGCTCGTTATCTCATTTTGTGCTTGAATTGTCGGGTTCACAGACGGACAGACGGACAGATAGATCGACGGACATGACGGACACCTATAACAAAAATTTTTTTTCTGCGATCAATATTTTCAAGCGTTACAAAGTCGGAACTAAATTTAATATACCCTGATATACTTCCATACACTGGGTATAATAATTGACTTATTTAATATGTTTATAAGAATTACTGATCAGCAAATGAAAAATCCATTTCATAATACAAAAATAATATTTAAAGTGATATGAGTTAGTATTTTTTGCTTAATGTGAATAATTTGAATGTCAGTAGATAATTCGATTAATTACAAAAATAATAATTCCATGATGGATCATTTTTGATAAATATTAGGCATGATAAATTTCGCTAGATTTAATATTAGGGATCTTAACAATATATATGAAAATTTTGTAAAGTTAGGACCCATAGAAGAGTAAAGCATCATGCCAGGTATACGGTATACCAATATAATTTTTATTTATCATTTTTATCTGTTGCTTAACAACTATAACTTCTCTCTTTTATCACGGTTGCTTTGGATGTTAACAACTTTGATAATTTACATATAAATATATAATATGTCATAATTCAATGAAAATGCGATACCGCTACATAAGCATTTCAGGATATATATTTGGGGTATTCTATGACGTACAACTTAATATATTATATCATAGAAAATGTGTAGGTAAATCCTGGTAGAGTTTAGACTTCTTCAGAGTGTCGTGACTTTTTGTATTATTATTTTGACATGGAACTGTTACTGTCTTCTGTTTTCGCTCCCTATGGAATAATAATTATAAACAACACAATATGATAGACACGTAGACAGAAAATATGATGAAAATGATACCATATATATATATATATATATATATATATATATATATATATATATATATATATATATATATATATATATATATATATATATTAGGGTGTTTCAAAAAGAAAATTTTTTTTAAAATTTCTTCCAAACAGGTTTAAAAGTTTCATTTAGGTATTCAAAGACGCTAGTTAAAATTTAAGATTTTAATATTGACATTAAGGGGTGGCGCAAGGCACCTTTCGATTTCCTATAAGAATAACATAGGAAACATTTTTTTTTGCTGCATCTTATTTTTATAACTGGCTAACAAAGCTTCGTACCAAAATCTGAATACACATTTTTGTAGGAAATTGAACGCTCTACAAAAAAGGTCTCTTGTCAAAATTTTGTAAAACTAACTGTATCAAAGTTACAGCCTGTCAAAAGTTGAGTTACCTATAATTTGACCTTTTTTTGAATATTACAGCGCATGCAGGTCTTATAAATAAAGTGGACATGATTTTTGTTTGTAAAGTATGCATTTAACTATAACTAAATGATAACTAATAATTACAGCAACAATAAAACAATTTTTCAATAGAAATTTGGTCGGAAAATGTTTTTATCGTTTTATTTAATTATTTTTAATGATAAATTTTTTTTTTTAACTGTAATTAATGGAAGACATAAATAAAGAGACAAGTGATTTTCTTTTATAAATCTGTTAATTTTAATTATTTGAATTGCTATATGCCCTCAAATATTTATGCAAATTTACATTAATTTGTTATATGAGATTTTTTTTACAACAATTTGGATAACATCGCTAATGCTTGCGGACTACTTGTAGTAGGTATTGTAGCTGTTCTTCATCCTCAGTTAGGCAGCTTGAATATTCTCCGATTAATGCAATATCTCGTTCCGCTACATCGTTTTAGTGACGGTTAATTTTTTTTTTAATTTGACATTTTCTTTATAGCTATCATTCCTGGACCATATTGAAATATCTTTTTCCAAAAAATCGTATGGTAAATCGAATTTTTTAAACAGTTCCAACGAATTTTTTGAGACGAATTCGCTCAAATCTTTTTCTAATAATGAATCCAATTCGTTATCGGTAATATTGTACAGCAAATTAGTTTCCGTAAATCCTTCTCGACTCGAAATTGCGACTACTATTTTGTTAAAAATATTCATGGGAGCATCGTCGTCAAATAATGAGATCGTAGCTAATTCTTCATTGAGGTACCACAAATGCAAATCATTTTTTTTCAAGCTTGGCGTGAGACCGTTGGATTAACTTTTTTATTTATACAGAATCAATTTTTTCATGAATTCCAAATCATTGTTTGGCGTCAAAATAGCAGAAGTCGAAGTAGACCAAGCTTTTATATAAAATAAAATAACAAAAATACAAACTTGTCTCAAGCTTTTTATTTCGTGGACCGTAAAACTAAATTCGTCTCGAAATAAAAACATCTTTAAGCTTGGACATCCATTGAGCATGATGCGTGGCACTGGGACGATTGAACGAAGCTGTGTCTGTTGGACAACTATCAAGAAAAATTAGCGATAGTTCTCGATAATCATCGCGAGGCTGAGACATCTAAGGGGGAAAAAATGAACATTTGAATGGCGCTCCACTATATGTTATTCTTATGGGAAATCTAAAGGTGCGATGCGCCACCCCTTAATGTCAATATTAAATTCTTACATTTTAACTGGCGTCTTTGTATACCTAAATGAAACTTTTAAACCTGTTTGGAAGAAAATTTGACAACATTTTTTTTGGCAGGCTGTAACTTTGATACAGTTAGTTTCACAAAATTTTGACAAGAGATTTTTTTTGTAGAGCGTTCAATTTCCTACAAAAATATGTATTGAGATTTTGGGTACAATGCATTGTTAGTTATAAAAATCAGAAGCAGCAAAAAAAAATGTTTCCTATGTTATTCTTATGGGAAATCGAAAAGTGCGATGCGCCACCCCTTATTCTCAATATTAAAATCTTAAATTTTAAGTGGCGTCGTTGTATACCTAAATGCAACTTTTAAACCTGTTTGGAAGAAAATTTAAAAAAAATTATTTTTTTTGAAACACCCTAATATATATATATATATATATATATATATATATATATATATATATATATATAGATATATACATATATATATAAATATATACGGATATATATATATATATATATATATATATATATATATATATAAAGGTGAGTCAAAAGTCATGGAGTTTTTTGCACCTGACCCATGGGTAAGTAGATATTAATTAAATAAAGTAAAGCGAGAGAGACACGTTTACGGAAAAATAAATGGTGGGGAATTAACGCAGTGTCAACAGAGATACGTGAGGGGAGCGATCTCTCCCCACCACTAACGTATAGCGAGTCAGCCTGATGCGTTTCAAATCCGGTACAGTTTTTATGGTAGAATAATAAAAAATTTTCCTGTTTTTTTCCAAAAAATCTAATTAACTGAATTATTCAATTTTTATTAGATTTCTTACGATGAAATTTGACGGCGGCATTTGACGTCGTTTTTTTAAAGTTAAGAGCTGATTAATTTTTGAAATTGATCGGTACAGTAATGTAAATATTCTTTAAAAAAATATTTTTAAAAAAATTTCATTTTTGGGATTATCATTAAGATAGTGAGGGTAGCTTTTTAGGACCTCAAAAATTCAAGATCTTCTAAAAACTCAGTTTTCGATAATCGGACTGAAATCAAAAACTTCCCAATATTTGAAAACCTTCAATTTACTTAACGAAAACTTGAAAATAATTCTAAATTGAAATTGATTTGATCAGGGCAAAAAAACATTAATAAATTCTTAAATATAATTTTGTTCAATATTTTAGTGAGCTAAATTATTCGTGATTCGTTACTTAAATTTTTTAACGAAAAATGTAGTTTTCAGGTATCATGAATCATTCAATTTTAACTAAATTGAGAGCTCGCTTTCCTCACGTATCTCTGCTGCCGCTGCGTTTATTTCCCATCATTTCTTATTCCGTTAACGCGCTTCTCCTAACTGGTTACTTTATTTAATTAATATCTAATTAACGGTGGGTCAGGAGTAAAATGTCCAAGGACTTTTCATCTTAGAATTTCATCCCCTATCCACCTTTTCCATTAACTCCATGAGTTTTGACTCACCCTGTATGTATATATCGAGGTCCAAAAAGTTTGGACATGGCATAATAAATTGTGTAAGGTGGTTCTAACTAAAAATTTTCAAAAGGTAACCCCTAGTAATTTCCTCGAGGAATCGAATGCGCTGATCAGTTTTTGGGTTTGATGGACCTATAAGGGCGAAGCAGAGTCTAACTTTGAAATTTTAAATAGAAGCCCATAATTTTTATTAATTATTCGTATTCTACGGAAAAGAATACGTATCTATCCGTAGGAAAAGTTTTTCTTGAAAGTTCTTTGTTCTCTCGCTAGAGGGCATTTTTTCGGAGTATTTTTGGAGAAATTCTACGAATGAATGACAAATAATAGAATTTATTGAATAGTGAATTTCGATTTATAATAAACTTCATTTAATACTTCGATTTTAATAAATTTATTGTTATTTATAATTAAATATTTGTTAGAGCCAGCTTAAACGATTTATTATGGCGCGTTCTTGGACACCCGATATATATATATACATATATATATATATATATATATATATATATATATATATATATATATATATATATATATATATATTTATATAAATACACTGAAGAAAAACTTTTTAATTACATTTTCTCTTATGAAAAATGGAAAAGATGTTAACTTTTATGAAATAAAGTTGTCATAATAATTTTTTGTTTGTCTTCTACTTACCAGTAGGTGCATAGTTTTTTTTTTTTCAAAAAAATTTTTACATCTATATACAGACTACAACTTAATATGTGTAACAACACACCGGTTATTTTGTTTGATGTCCATTTTCAACGGAAAATATTTACTGCATCTGTAAACCAGAGGAGGGCATGGGTTGCTCATCAGACCAACTGTGCACTCCATAAGCTGAGTGAGAGTAAGCAAGATAGGTATGTTTTGAAGTAAGACGGCACGATGTTTCAATACAGGGTACCCTACTAATTATTGCTTAATAATTTATTCAATCAATTTAGGAATAGTTTTCATTTATTTATTATTAAAATCACTACTTTTATTTTTTTGAAATAAGAAGTTTTGCAAAAAATAATTTTCACTAACACGAATAGTACTTTTCACTTTTTTAATTCAAAGTAGACTAACTCGAAGAAACTCAGTCAGATTGAGTAAACTAACATAAAATTCCCACTTTATGTAAAATGTAACCATTAAGATGACACTATACCCTCTACGAAGAAAAAATAACTAAATCAGGTAAATAATTGTTTATTAGTTCTCCGATGTGTAATACTTGTAATAGTTTAGGAAAATTATTCGGAATTTCTAAAATCTAAACCATCAAAAAAATTTACAGCTATCTTTAAAAGTCTAAACTATTTTTCAATTCTATTTAAATTCTTAGCAAAGTTTACCTCTTTTATTATAACGGTCAAGCGGTAAACGTAAAGGATCAAAAGATTTATATTTTATATAACATTTATATTTTATTCATACACAAATATATTAAAAAGGAACATTTTATGCCCCAAATTACCAGCCCAGAATTCCAGAGTATGTATATAATGTATTGTATGTATTGTATACTTTGTGTAATAGTGACCATAAAAAAGGGTTGGTATTATTATATTGTTTTCAGAAAATGTTTTAATTACAAAAAGAAAAAATAATAATTGGTAGACCACCCTGTATTTACTCTATCTCTCTTCCTACCTCTCACTCAGAGCCGAATGAAGTCAAACTGTGTCCAGCTATGCTGTAAACTACAAAAAAAAAATTGGTCACATAATGATTACTTTGCTATTAATTATCTCGCTGTCTAAACGGTCCAAAATTTTGTAACTTCTGGAGTTATTCGAAAACGTTATTTTTAGCCTGTGAAAAAAATGAGTAAAATCTGTCGAAAAGTAGTTTCATGCTGGAACATCCTTATCATTTCTTGTTTGGTTTATCTGTACAAAGATGTAGTGTAAAGAGTTTTTTTTCTCTCTTGAACATTCGTAAACATCAAAGTCTTACAAAAGTATAAGTTAATTATTTTACAAATGTTTTAATTTATTTTGTAGAACTTATTTTATATGAGTTCTGTTCATTATATTTTCAAACAAATGTTCTATGATAATGATGATATCTACTATCTCTTACTTATCATTCCTTTCTTTATTTCTTCGTCCAATTTCTTTCTATTCTTTATATTTATTATTATATTCTTATTTGTCTTTTAATAAAATTTGTATTTAATTTAAATACTCTTTTTTAATCATCTGTTTATAATTCGGTTTTTATTTTATTTAAAGTTTCTATAGTAAAGGATGGCCCATAAGTAACGTTATGATTTATTTAATGAATGCGTATTTGTGCATCATTTGGTTTTAACACATGAACCATTTTAATCTCATATTAGAAAAAGTGTAAAGTACAGAAAAGACGCAGAACATTGTTGCAGCAACATTGAACTCCGCCTATAAAATATTTTCAGTACAGACGTTGCAACCAAAGTTTGGGAACATAAAATTTAATTTAATTATTTTATGACGCTAGTCATAAAAATTAAATCATTTCTCATCTTGTCTCTATCTATCTAATTTAATTTGTATAGTTTATTTACATGTATGTATCTCTTGTAAAAACTAGTGTTGGAATAATATCTATATTGTATACAAATAATAAAGTAAATACAGTGTGTCTACTTAAGTTGGCTCCATATGGAAAACTTTTTTATTATAAGGTTTACGAAAAAAAGTTATTCTTTATAAAAATCTCTGCATTCGAAAATATTAATATTCAGCTATTCACTTTTGACATCAAATGTATAGGATGTCTAAAAATTGAAAAAGTTCGATAGGAATGTTTTGACCACTTCAATTTTAAATTAAATTTTGTATATTTTTGTTCTAAATGTAAACCATTAGAACAGATTATACGGGAAACGGTTCAAGATATCACTTCCGAGATATGTTGGAGTGGATTTAAAAAATTTTGTAAAAGAACAATTACATGTATGGAACGCGAAGGTGGATACGTTGAGGCAAAAACGAACTGAAGATAACTGTTGTTACTTACGTTAACAATAATAATTGTATTTGTAATGTAATGTATGAAAAATAAATGTTCTGTATTCATTATTTTGTTACATATCATTCATTAAATGTTTCAAATCAGCAAATAAACATTTGAAGTACGATGACTGGTTAATTAGAATAACATATAACGTGTTTTATAAGTAGGATTTGCAAAATTTTATTTAAAATTGAAGTGGAAAAAAAATTCCTATTGAACTTTTTCGCACACCCTGTACATTCGATGTCAAAAGTAAATAGCTGCATGTTAATATTTTCGAAAGCAGAGATTTTTATAAAGGATATCTTTTTATCGTAAACCTTATAATAAAAAAGTTTTCCATATGGAGCCAACTTAAGTAGACACACTGTATATATTATAGATATAATGTAAATTGTAAACAATATAGGTAATAAAACATAATAAAATATTAGGAAAGCATAACATTTAAGATAATATGGCCAATTTGTATATGAACATTTAACTCCTACAAAATATCAAATAATTTTTATTTTTACAGCAACCGTTCAAGGACAGGTTTTTGTTGCTGCAACCACTATACACATGTGCAACATACTAGGTTGCTGCACAATGTTGCTGTTCAATATTTTACGTTTGTAGGCCCTATAACGTATGTAATATTCGTGGCAAGGACCGCCTAGACATCACCAACTGCTGAGAACGTCGCCTGGTGGAAGTTTCGGGGTTTTCCTCAACACTTGCTTGCACCCGAGCAATGTTTACATCATTTCGAACTGCACAATCTTCCAGCACGCAGAAGATCACAGGCAGCCCGATGTTGCCGAAAACGCTGAATCAATCGGTAAATTGTCAGAACATGACAGAAATTTCGATGATCTTTGTATCCGAATAATCGAATGCTAAGTTTCTATATAATATAGAGCGACTTTGGTTCTTTGTTCTGTGCTGAGTCTTTCTATTATATATATATATATATATATATATATATATATATATATATATATATATATATATATATATATATATATAACTTTTATTTGACATAAATCAAAAAAATACAAACAATCATTCGAGATACATAATAAAAAATAATAATTTTGGATATAAAAACATAATAATAATAATTTAGTAATTCATATAATATAGATGAACAAAGTCATTGAGTAACTGAAGAATCGTGAACTGGCTTAATCTAAACGAGACATTCTGCTGTTATTAATAAAACTCAGATATTCAATGAGTGGCTTGATAAAATGTGGTTGATAAACACTAAGCATTGCGACAGAATCCATTAAATTTAACTGTATAAGTGTATCGCGTTGAGGTCCGCAAGTCCCTGGACAATCTTCCAACAAATGCTTTATACTCTCTGCCCCATCACATAGCACACAAACTCTGATTCCATCAACTCTTTTACTTGCCCATTTAAACCCATATATTCGAAAATTGGCTATCAAATATCTTTCACTCCGATTACATATACTTAAATATTTGGCACCATCCCTAAAGTGAGCAAGACTTCCAAAAAAACTTAGGCTTGACTTAGTTTTAATATCTCTTAAGTTCGCAGCTATTGCGCACTCCACGATTTTAGTCTTTACAGTTGATTTACTAAGAGAATCCCCAAGTTCACCCAATCCCTTTTTCTGAGCAGTTGTTAGAGCAGTAGTTAGTCTCTACATTTGTCAATATACTCTACTTCTAGAGGAAAATGTGAAGATTCATCAAGCTCACTTATTTTCATATCTATGCCATTTCTCCACACATTCTTTGACACACAAACGTAATCAATTACACTTTTACCCATTTTTGAGACATAAGTCCATTCTCCATTTATGTCACTTATCGCCCTTCCATTTAAAATCACCAGCTCATTCTGTCTAACCAAACGTAAAAGCCTTTTACCATAATCATTTACACATGCATCTTCACTACGCCTTGGTATTATTAAATCATCTTCCATGTCTATATGATCACACTCCATTCCTATCCTATAAATTTATAAATTTATAAATTTATAAATTTCCCAAGTTTTTCAAAGTTAATTCTGAAAAAAAATCGAACAAGAAATACGTAAACAACAAATTTATTCCACTAATTAAATCATAACGTTATTTATGCGCCATCCTATATATAGAAAAAAATATTAAAAATAAGTATAGTTCTTTCTTTAGATTAGTTTTTAATCTTTTGCTCTGCTTTTATAAAGTGTTTATCTAAATGCAACTATTTAACCTAGTCAAAGAGTACCAAAAAATTAGCTTACCTTCTAAAAAAAACAGAATGTGTATATACTTCAATACTTCGTTTTAACCCGACTTCAAAAAGGAGGATGGTTCTCAATTCGTCTGTATTTTTTTAATGTGTGTCACCTCAGAACTCCGTCATTTATGAACCGATATTGAATTTTTTTTTCTTTTAAAGGGTTTGGTTTTCCATTGGTCCCATTGTCACCAAATCGCATTCTGATGAGGGGATTCCAGGGAAAACGAGGAAAATCCCCATTTTATATGTGATAACCGATTTCTGTGAATTTTTTTTTTTTAAAGGGTATACTCATTTATAATAGGAAAATAAGAAAATTTTTTTAAAAAACCGACTTTACAAAAAACAAACAAAATGCTTGTAAAAAAAACTGAAAATCTATTATAAAAAAATGCACTAAAAATTAAAAAAAAAGGGATTAAAAAAAAAGTATTGCACTAAAAAATGCACTAAAAATTAGTTGGTCGTTTAGTTGGTCTACCTATATTTAGACAAATAAAATTAGTTATAGAACTTCAAAGTCACAAAAAAGCGAGAAATAAAACCTATTTTGACCCGACTTCAAAAATCAAATATTATATAACAAAAGATGCACTAAAAAGTAAAAAAATAGTTGCATATCTTGTGCCAATTTTAGTCCACCTAAGCAAAAATTTTTAAATATATTTGTACAATTATTGTTATTTTTGGAGGCGTTGTCCAAATTTTATGTGAATTTCTCTATGCTGACACCGACTCCAAAAATAACAATAATTGTACATATATATTTAAAAATTTTTACTTAGGTGAACTAAAATTGGCACAAAAATATGCAATTATTTTTTTACTTTTTAGTACATTTTTTGTTATAGAATATTTGATTTTTGAAGTCGGGTTTCCATTTTGTCAGAATAGGTTTTATTAAGTAACCGATTAAAATAATATTCAATAAAGTCAACGCTACTATTAAGAAACAAAAGTTTAATAAACCGATATAATAGTGAAAAACTACAATAAAAAAAAATTACATATGGTATTGTATCTAAAACCAATGATTTTACATTTGATCATAGTAGAACAGAACCAACGTCAACGCCTTCTGTTAAAAATAGAGTTTGAACTCTGGCATTAAATCCGTTATTTACATTAGTATCAGAGTTAGTGAAATTTATCAAAATTTTTATTTTATTTTGTATGTAAAACTGTTTTTGTAAGACACATTCTATACTGTATTTCAGTCACTCGAATAAAGCATATTATTATTATTATTATAGTATATCGTTGCTATGTACAGTTAATAATATTGATAAAGTGCAAATTCATTCTTTACTTGCCATTTTATTAAATATTATATACAATTTATATATAAACTGATGAAATCTTAGTGAAATAAATTATATTAAATTAACAAATTGCATTATTATTTCGCCTGGAGCTATTGGAAATATTCGATTTCAAATTTAAGTGATTCCATAAGTGTATTTTGTTTTGCCAATACAATAAAAATTTAGTAGTTCAAGCGTTTGTATAATTTTTATCCAGACAATGAGTTTTTATACCAGGTATATGTAAGTATACCACAAATAATGATTACTTCAAATAATGATTCAATTACTCTCTCTTGGTAATTACATCGCATTTACGACATTGTTAAAATAGTTGCTAATTCGAAGAATATTTAAATTCAACAATTGAATTTAGTAAAGATAATTAAATTGTTATATGTTTTGTTACAAATTTATGTTAATAATCTATGGGCGATTATACGTTTAAATGTTTCTTGTGAATCTTGTTAAAATATACAATTCTTTAAAACTCTTTTTTATTAAATATTTTTCAAACCAATTAATTATATTTTGAAAGACAGCTGTTTAATTTTGACAGTGCATTTGTTTTAATATGAAGTTGAATTGTTGCAGAATCAGTGTGACAAACTATTAAATACTTATTTATTTTAATTAGGAAAATAATAAAGGCGTGATAAATTCAAAAATAATATTACTAATAATGAAGAAAATAACAGAACAATATGCTCTTATTAGAAACATTTTAAAATCAAGTTTGTTTCACCACGGTATATTTAGTTTAGTCCTGACTTTGTAACGCATGAAAATATTCATCGCAAACATTAACACTTGGCATAGGCATTCATAAAATGGTCTAATTCGGCCATTTACGCATGTCTGTCCATCTGTTTGTAAACACGATAACTCAAAAACGAAAAGAGATATCGAGCTGAAATTTTGTATGTATATTCAAGAGCAAAAAAGGGGCAAAATCAGACCATCTTTGGGAAAAATGGGCAAAACCATCTATCTTTGAAACCATAAAATCAAGAGCAAAAATGTAAAGACATAAAATGTTCCTCTTTTAAAATTGAACAACTTTAACTATTCACTTTTTTACATAAATTGAGGATATACCGGGTATATAAACAATTACCTCATTTAGTTGTTATTTTCATTTGTTTTTCTTCGATATGATAACAATTCTTTAATTGAGTTCATAGATGATAAAAATAATACCTTCATATTATATATATAGTATCTATTGTATATAACTATAGAAGTCAACCATTAATATATATATATATATATATATATACCGGGTGTGTTGGACAGCTTTTCCTATAGGGAATCAATGTTAAATATTATTTACTATAATAACTATACACAATGCTTAATAAAGATATAAAAATAGTGGGGGTACTCTGTGGTGTATGGAATGTGTTGTGTACATAATGCTGGCTGCTGTCTAAAGTCGTCAGTACTACATAAACATCCAATTAGAGTGTGTTAAATATATTCATTGTATTCTTAAGTTTAGCAATTACTTCTAACAATTGAAAATTATTTTTTGAATATCCCTTATTATTTGTATATGGAATGTTTGATAATGATAGAATTCTATTAACGGTATAACATAAAACAACAATACACACAAATTAAAAGAAAAATAAAACCCCAAAAAAAATAAAATAAAAATATAACTCTGACAAAAACAAAAGTTAAACCAACGGTTCGAATATTCCTCTATTATTTGCTAAACAATATCCGAGTCGATTATAGAAATCTAACCGGGTATTTTCTAGCACTTGAGGAGAAATATTCGCACAATTGTCAACAATTCTTTGCCTTTATTGTTGCAAATTGTCAGGCCTATTCCGTGAGTAGATCTGTGTTTTGAGAAAACCCCACAAAAAAAGTCGTTAGGAGATAGATCTGGCGATCTGGCTGGCCACTTGAAGGTTCCAAAGCCATTCATAAGACGTTCCTGGAAATTTTGCACAGCTAATCATATGAGTAATTGTTCGAATGCTTGGCGATTGCCTATCCTCAAATGCCACAATAAATAAATTGACACATTCCTTTGACGAATGTCCCCCAAATTACCATTTAATAATTTGCACTTTTTCTATTGTTGCGTAATAACCCATTATTGGAATACGATTATACTATTAAATAAAAAACAACCAAATATTTCCTATGCATTCACATACGTAATGAATAATAATATTATCAATTGAGTGTGCAGCAAAGATTCCCAATCTTAAATGGCATCAAACAAACATGATTCGACAAGTAGCATGTAAGTATGTGTATATTATATGGTTAGTAAATGTGTCATTTATATATTTAACATTGATTCCCTATTAGAAAAGCTGTTGAAAACGGTCTGTATATTATATATATATATATATATATATATATATATATATATATATATATATATATATATATATATATATATATATATATATATGTATATATATGTATATATATATATATATATATATGTATATATATATAAATATATAAATATTATATATAAATATATATTATATATATATATGTTCCCGAGGGTATATTACAAAGTATTGATATAGAAACAATTTATATAAAAATATACGTTTAGTTTATAAATTTTATTTTTATATTTATAATGCTCTTAGTATACTGAAAAAAGTATCTAAATATGGAATATTGTCTATTTGTATCATTTGTATGTTATGTTGAAGCTGTAGTGTGCTAGATCCTAAATCTCAACCTACTTTTATATTTAGATACCTTTGCGTACACACTACACACTATATATATCCTAAGTTACCACGGTAGATAATCACTAACTATTCTTCATTCATTATTAAGTTATCATACAAAATAAACGTTTGGTTTCATATCCAATAAATTGTTTTCTTACTTAATCAGGGTGTCTACTTGTCTGGATTATCTGGAAAACCTGGAAATTTCAGGGAATTTTGAGTTTCTGGAAAAGTCATGGAATCGTCAGGAAATTTCGTAAAATTCTAGGGAATTTCACATAATCGTATTTAAAATAACTTATTTCTAAAAAATTATTACTAATAATTATCTGTTTTGAGGTTTTTAAAAAAATTTTTCAAAATGTTGCTCATGAAAAAGATGTCTAGGTTTTATCATATTATCCATAAAAAATTCGTTACGCAGGAGCTGCTTCAACTTAGCGAATTTCCTTGGAATAAATAAATTACTCTCTAGCAGTCACAATGTTAGTCTGATCAAAATGAAATGTCGTATCTGATTTTAGTATTTGAATGGCCAATTTTATTAATAAATAACATACGTCAAGGGGAAAGGGGGGCATAAAGATAGAAGAAAACACAAAATATAAAATATCTCTCTTAATATTAGAACAATCAAAAAATGCGTAAGAAACAAAGTTGTAGAAAATCATGTTTGCTACAATTCATCACCTTATCATTATTGCTCAAACTCTAATGCGTACAGAGATATTGAGGAATTTAATTTTCAATCTTAAACCGTCAATATTTTTGTAAATATTAGGGTTACAGAAAAAATGATAAGAAACAAAATTACAGTAAAACTTAATACCTACAACTTTACTACTTATAAAATTTTCGATTTTTCGAATATTAAGGGAGATATGTCAAATTTTGTGTTTCACCCTTCCTCTAAACCCCCCTTTCCCCTGGTCCGATTTTACCCATTAACGAACTTGATCTTTTGAATACCAAAAGCGCTTCAAATACCAAATCTCATTCCGATAAAATGAAAACTGTGACCGCTAGAGTGATTACAGACACATATATATATATATATATATATATATATATATATATATATATATATATATATATATATATATATATATATATATATATATATGTCCATAGATATATATATATAAATTTTACAGATGGTGATTTTTGACATCTACAAGGTAGGATCGATGGACATTTGAAGAAATTTTTGCGAAATTTTGACTTCGGTACGGGACCAATAGCTCTATTTCCTTTCAGGAAATTCGCTAAAAATGAGTTTAAATGAACAAATGTATACTTTTCTTAATTGACCTATCAATAACAAAATATTATATGAAAAAATTGTCTGGAAAGATTCGAATTCAAGTCCTGGAAAAGTCAAGGAATTTTTTGCCAAAATATTACTAGACACCCTGTTAATGTTTGTTTGATTAGGATTTCAAATCTACTTGGAGTCCTTTCTTTTCTATCTCCAAGAAGACCATTCACTGTACATCATATGAGAAATTAGACAAACTTAATTCATAAACCTCGACTAAATGAGAATAGAAATTTCAAAGAAACGATTTTTGCCAATTGAGTTTTAATGGACACTAATTACAAATTTTAAAATACTAAGAAAATGTCAATGACAATGATGACAAATTAATCAAAATTGTCAAATAGCCAAAATCCAAATTAGCATATTTCTAGATAGATACATAAATACATCAGACCTTATGGTCCATTGTGTCCCCCTTCTACCTCAGCCCGGCGAGATTCGCTTCTCCCATATGCAATAGCCAGAGGCTTACTTATAAGGTCTTATCCCAGAAAGTTGATATATTCGGGATGAGACGCAACGAATATCCTGTAACTACTGTAACCCAGAGGTTCGCAATCAAAGAAAATGTGGTTGGATGTTTCCTCCTCCACGCCACACAATCTGCACATAATGGACCCGTTAGCATATCTCTAACTTAACAAATATAACGATTTATAGTTTGATAGTGTATAGTTTATAGTTTCTATCGAAATGTCATCAATAAAACTATAATAACTATTAAAATTTAGAATAATAACTATTTCCATTTTCCACAGCTATATTCGATATATACTTTTTTGGCAAGAATTGGATTCATGCCAACTCACTCGTGGGAATATTAATGAAGAATAAAACTACAACACATAAAACCGTCCAAGTAGCTGAGCGGTCTATGGCGGTTTGTCTACTTGAAACTGGGAAGTTATGGGTTCACATCCCGACATCGGCAGTTATGTCAATTATTAAGAAATAAAAAGAGGCAGTTGATTGACTAAACTGTCGGCGTATGGACAAGAACGAAATAACCAGCTATACTTCTTCACGAACTCCAGATGAATATCGGCATAGTATCTATTAGAGTCGGCTGCAGCCGCACATCCTACCAGTTCCTCGTCTACACACAGAAATTCCTTCCACTCGACTCACATCCTCACATTCTTAGGCATCACAATGGTCCTTATAATCTATATACTGAGTTCGTTTCCAATGCGTGAACTATTTTTTTAAATTTTTTTACACATATATGATTTTGCAATCAAGAGTAGTTACAAATTAGGTATATGTGCTGAAATTGTAGCAAAACTATTCCAGTTTAATTTGAGACGAAACTATTAAACTAAAGCCTGTAGTAATATAAAACCTATTTTGACAAAATGGAAACCCGACTTCAAAAATCCAGTATTGTATAACAAAAAATGCACTAAAAAGTAAAAAAATAATTGGATATTCTTGTGTCAATTTTAGTTCACCTAAGCAAAAAATTTTAAATATATATGTACAATTATTGTTATTTTTGGAGGCGGTGTCAGCATAGAGAGATTCATATAACTTTTGGACACCGCCTCCAAAAAAAAACAATAATTGTACATATATATTTAAAATTTTTTGCTTAGGTGAACTAAAATTGGCACAAGAATATGCAATTATTTTTTTACTTTTTAGTGCATTTTTTGTTATAGAATATTTGATTTTTGAAGTCGGGTTTCCATTTTGTCAAAATAGGTTTTTGGTGCATTTTTGCATTTTTAGTGCATTTTCAGTTTTTTTTACATACATTTTGTTTTTTTTTTGTAAAAATTTTTTTTTTTGGGGTCGGTTTTTTATTTGTAAAAAATTTTTTTGAAGTCGGTTTTTAAAAAAAATTTTCTTATTTACCCTTTATGAATGAGTATACCCATTCAAAAAAAAAAAAAAATTCGCAGAAATCGGTTATCACATATGAAATAAGGATTTTCCTCGATTTCCCGGGGATCCCCTCATCAGAATTCGATTTGGTGCCAATGGGACCAATGGGAAACCAAACCCTTTAAAACAAACAAAAAAATTCAAAATCGCTTCATAAATGACGGAGTTCTGAGGTGACACATATAAAAAAAAAACAAAAAGTAAAAAAAATAAAAACAGACGAATTGAGAACCATCCTCCTTTTTGATGTCGGGTTAATAAATATGGTGAGATTGCTTACTTCAGTTAAAGTATCTCTCTAATTTCGAAGATAATCTTTATGCAAATAAGAAAACAAAACCTCTTCATATAATAGTTTAGTTTTTAGATATTGCAAGTGTGATATCAAATCGGCTTTGTTAATATCGCTCGAACAAACATTTCAAAACGTACTAAAAGTACTTTTTAACGAATTGTAGCTATTGAGATTTCGACTAATGTAATCGAAAGAAAAATAGAGCTTAGTAGTAGCAGCAGAGGTGAGATCGAAGCTGGTCATGTATATCTTCTTAACCATTTTAACAGACATCTTAAGAGCAGGAAATTTGTTTACAGAGAAATTAATTTATATATGTATATATATATATATATATATGTATATATATATATATATGTATATATAGATATATATATATATATATATATATATATATATATATATATATATCTATATATATATATATATATATATATATATATATCTATATATATATATATATCTATATACATATGTACTTTTTTTAAATGTCTGTGTAGTCTCTAGCGGTCACAGTTTTATTCCGATTGGAATGAAATTAGGTAATTGAGTCGCTTTGGGTATTCTAAAAGTCAAGTTCGTTAATGGGTAAAATCGGACGAGGGAAAAGGGGATTTAGGGGGATGGGAAAACACAAAATTTCACTATCTCCCTTAATATTTGAAAAATCGAAAAATTTATCAGGAGTTAAGTTGTAGGTACTAAGTTTTACTTATTATTTTTCTGTTACACTAATATTTACAGACATATTTACAATTAAAGATTGAAAGTTAAAATTCTAAATATCTCTATTTATATTAGAGTTTGAGAAAAATGATCAAGTAATGAACTGTAGCAAACTTGATTTTTTACAACTTTACTCCTTATACATTTTAATCGATTATTCTAATATTAAGAGAGATATTTAATATTTTGTGTTTGTTTGACACGAATACATAAAATATAATTTATTGTAAAATATTTTGATTGTCGTTTCCATAGTAACTATAAACTATAATCGTTATACATTGATTTATTTTGGCTATTCATAAATTTAATTTTTGCATATACTAAAGTCATATCAGGTATTATATTTCATTTTGATCACACTAAAATTATGATCGCTAGAGAGTGATTTATGTATTCTAAGGAAATTCGCTAAGTTGACGCAGCTCCTGCGTAACGATTTTTTTTTAAATTTAATTGGCAAATTGCCACCGCTAGGATTCGACAGCAATCTTCCAGTTCCGAGCAGAAAGCCTTAAAGAGCTCGGGCACTCGGAGTGATCCTTGATAGATTGTAGAGGCTGTTCTGGACGGGACACACTTCAACCATAAGGTCCATTGTGATGCCTAAGGATGTGAGGATGTTAGTGGAGGACAAGGAATTTTGTGTGTCGGCTAGGAATTGGTAGGATGTGCGGCTGCAGCCGACTTTGATAGGAACTATGCCGATACTCATCTGGTGTTTGCGTAAGGAAACTGCAGAAAACTTTCACTAGCATAGCCGGTTACTTTGTTATGTCCATACGCTGACAGTTTAGTCAATTAACCACCCCCTTTTTTCATTCTTTAATAGTTGACAAACTGCCGATGTCGAGATTCGAACCCATAACCTCTTCGTTCCAAGTACACACCTGGCTTGGCCGGACTGATCTTAGAGCGAGAGGTAAATATAAAATTCGTAATTTATCACTTAATAGTAGTATAAAACTTATTTTGAGAAAATGGAAACCCGACTTAACAAAAGATGCACTAAAAAGTAAAAAAATAATTGCATATTCTTGTGCCAATTTTAGTTCACCAAAGCAAAAATTTTTAAATATATATGTACAATTATTGTTATTTTTGGAGGCGGTATCAGCATAGAGAAATTCACATAACTTTTGGACACCGCCTCCAAAAATAACAATAATTGTACATATATATTTAAAAATTTTTGCTTTGGTGAACTAAAATTGGCACAAGAATATGCAATTATTTTTTTACTTTTTAGTGCATCTTTTGTTAAGTCGGGTTTCCATTTTGTCAAAATAAGTTTTATTTCTCGCTTTTTAGTGACTTTGAAGTTCTATAACTAATTTTATTTGTCTAAATATGGGTAGACCTACTAAACGACCAACTAATTTTCAGTGAATTTTTTTATAACACATTTTTTTTACCCGTTTTTTTTTTTTTGTAATTTTTAGTGCATTTTTTTATAACAGATTTTCAGTTTTTTTTACAAGCATTTTGTTTTTTTTTTGTAAAAATTTTTTTTTTGGGGTCGGTTTTTTTTTTGTAAAAAATTTTTTTGAAGTCGGTTTTTAAAAAAAATTTTTTATTTTTCCATTATGAATGAGTATACCTTTTCAAAAAAAAAAAAATTTCGCAGAAATCGGTTATCACATATAAAATGAGGATTTTCCTCAATTTCCCGGAGATCCCCTCATCAGAATGCGATTTGGTGACAATGGGACCAATCGGGAATCAAACCCTTTAAAACAAAAATTCAAAATCGGTTCATAAATGACGGAGTTCTGAGGTAACAAACATAAAAAAAAAAATAAAAAAAAAAAATAAATAAAAAAATAAAAAAAAATTAAAAAAAAAAAAAATACAGACGAATTGAGAACCATCCTCCTTTTTTGAAGTCGGGTTAAAAATTGAACAAACGTGCCAAAATTTGAAAAACGGTCATTTATGGATTCACCTAAAACAATTTGTTCAAATATTATTGTGTGCGGTGTCGATTAAAAGCTTTCTGAACCACCATTATTTGTTCAAGGACGTTTTCAAATGGCTAATTCCTTGCGTATCTTCAAAAGTATATCGTTGAGAAAACTTTGAATAAAATTCAGATTATAAGATTAAAAATTGAATCGTATTGAATTGAAAATGGATAAAAATCATGCTATACTGAACATTAATAAATTAATATAATATATTTTTATTCACGGAAGAGTTATTTTGCAAGTATACCAATTTTTAATTTTTGTTTAGTTCGTTAGAGTTATTATACAAATGCGGCTTTGATAATAAATAATTTTACCGTACTTAACATTTTACTAAATAGACTCCTTGAGTTGTTAAAAAGTTTACCGTTTAAGAGGTTCTCAAAACACATAATATTACAAGGAGAAAATCTATTTTCACTATGGCAGATTACTATGTATCACCATTTTCATTACATATTTAAATTTAGGTAGTACAATATTGGTACCGACATGAAAAATATTAGGGTTGCCCACTATGAAAGTTATGAAATAAATTACGATAAATATACCTTACGTAAAAACAAATGAAATAACAAGTAACTGAATTAATTGCTTAAATACCCCCGGCATATAGTTAATTTGTGAAAAAAAGTTTCAAACAAAAGTTGTTTAATTTTTATATTTCAAATTTTGTTTTATCTCCTAAGGTTTCAAAGATAGACAATTTTGCACATTGGGCCCAAAGATGGTCCGATTTTGCCCACTCACAAACTTGACCTTACTTTTTTGCTCTAGAACTCACATATGTAATTTCAGCTCGCCATCTCTCTTTGTTTTTGAGTTATCGTGTCCACAGACAAATTTCTGGCTAAATCCAAAAAGCACCAAAAGCAAAATAAAAGCACCTAAATATGATATTACCTAAAACCATTTTGCGGAATTTTAAGGAAATCTTTTGCTAGCTTGACGACTTTTGAGATTGAATTTCTGCCTAAACCCAAACAGAATCAAAATAACAAACTGGGCACCAAATTAGCACGTAAGGAGCACCTAATTATAGGACTATCTAAATCCATTTTGAGAATTTTTTAGGTAACATCTGATAGCTTGACGTGCAGTCAGCAAAGGATTTTTGGCTTTCTTCTGGATTTCTACACCCAAAGAGCACTAATTTTACAATCTGAGCACTAAATTAGCATTTAGATAGCACCTCTGCTAGCTTGACGCCAAGCTAACAGAGGACTTTTGTGATTGAATTTCTGGGTTTATTCAAAGAATACCAAAATTACAAAATAAGCACCAAATTATCACCTAATTCTAGTACTATGTAAATCCATTTTGCAGACTTTCCTCTGCTGATTTAAAGGTAGTTCCAAAAACCTAATGAACCAGGCATACAAAAAATATATACAATTTTTAAAAAACGGTCACAGCTTTTCTGTTACAATCAAATTGTTTGGCTTGCAAAATTATTGCATTTCAAATTTTTCCCCAATTCCTAAAACATTTATTGGTGTTTTATAAATACCAATTTCGATTACAATGCAGTCATCATCAGTATAAATTAGCTAATCGTAACTATCTCTGGTATATGAATTCAGAGATATGTTGCTTGTTGCTAATTTGGTGCGTGTCTGGCTCATGTGAAATTTGGGAGAACCGAAAAATCGTGTATAGGTGCGCACGTTATTGAGAACAACCAAAAAATAGACAAATCGAATTTAAAACTAGTAAAATTGGTACAAAACCCAACAGAACTAGATGCATACGAAAGTATCTACATACACAGATTAAGAAAACAGATAATGAACTTAGACAATGGCCCAATTCGAAATTCTGATTTAGTAAAATTAAACCATTTTCAAAAATTTAATATCTAAATATCAAGGTTAACTTCGATCAACACCCACACCGTATTGACAAGAACAACACCGCAAGGTCAGAAAAGAATACCGCAAATAAATGGGTTGGGTTCTTCACACACTTAATTCTTTAATTGGTCGCCAACTCAAAGTAATCGTTTAGGTACTACTTCAGTCAGATCATATAAAATACAAAAGTTTTTTAATATTATTGTGAGACACGCACCAAATTAGAAACGAGTAACATATTTCTGACTCCATATCCCAGAGATAGTTGCGATTAGCTAATTCATACTGACGATGACTGCAGTGTAGTTGACATACGTATTTATAAAATATAAATAAATGTTCTAGGAATTGGGGCAAAATTTGAAATGTAATTTCAAAAAAATTCGTTACGCAGGAGCTGCTTCGACTTTGCGAATTTCCTTAAAATACATAAATCACTTTCTAACGGTCAGAATTTTAGTCTGATCAAAACGAGATGTCGTATATGATTTTATTATTTGCATGGCCAATTTTATTCATAAATGACACGTCAAGGCGAAATGGGTACATAAAAAAAGAAGAAAACACAAAATATAAAATATCTCTCTTAACTTTAGAACAATCGAAAATGCGCAAGAAATAAACTTGTAAAAATCATGTTTGCTACAATTCAATACCTCATCATTTTTGCTCAAACAAATGTGTACAAAGATATTAAGGAATTTAATTTTCAATTTTAAACCGTCAATATTTCTGTAAATATTAGTGTAACAGAAATAATTATAAGAAACAAATTTACAGCAAAACTTAGTACCTACAACTTTACTTCTTATAAATTTTTCGATTTTGCAAATATTAAGGGACATATGTATAATATCTAAACTTATTTTAACTGAGTTAATTGTTTCAATACTCAGTATATACTGAGTTGTGTATCAAGGATTGAATTGTTAACAATTCTGTGTATTCAAATTGTTGACAATTCGCTTTCCAAGGAACATTTAATCACAAATTAGAAGAAAACTATTGAGTTTATGAAAACAATTTTTGAACAAAAGTTGTTTATTTTAATAACAAGAAGATGTTTTTTCTATACACAAAAATTCCTTCCACTCGACTCACATCCTCACATCCTTAGGCATAACAATGGACCTTATGGCCGAAGTGTAGCCCGTCCAGGGCAGCCTCTACAATCTATCTATCTATCTAGCTGCTACCCGAACACTGCCTACCCGAAGATGGAAGTGAAATAATATGTAACAGCGCTATATATGTAAAAAAAATTAATGCTCAAAAACTTTGACCAATGGATATTATTTTTAGTGAATTTTCAAAGAAATTATATGTACACTCCCGTACATAAATATTGGACCAGTTGAAATATTATAACTGTTACTGTATGTAATATTATGCATATATTTAGTAATATATACGCTTAGAATGTAATTGACGGTTTCAATTTTTATGAACGGGAGTGTATGCAAGTCAATATGTCAAACATGTGTCAACATTGAACAGTTTTTATTCAAAAATACTAAAATCATTATCACAAAAAACAAACAAACTACAATTACAATTAATTATTTTTTCTAAACTAGCTTCTATTTATATCCATATTTAGTATGGTTGCCTTTACTTCAGAAACTGGTAAATCGGAACAATGTTAAATTGATTGGGTGCGGGGTCACAGTGGTTTCGAAGGAAACGAAAAAACAGATACCTTAACAAAAAAGGGAGTCGGAATATCCTTCAGTGGCTCAGAGCCTATCTTAGGAATTCCAATGACTGCATGTAAACAGGTGATCAACGAGTGGTCAAATGCTAAACACCGGGATCACTGGGAAAAAGTATCGCGGCAAGAGCTCGGGATGGTACTGCTTCAGAGTGCAACAAAGAGGCTATCTTTCGATGCACTGAGGCTGAACAGGTTGCAACTGTGGAGGGTTACCGGAGACATTACTGGGTATTATCTCATGCGGAAGCATCTTCACACAATGGAATCCCATAACGGCTCCATTCTGTGCAGATTGTGTGGCGAAGAGGAAGAAACATCCAGCCACATAATCTTTGACTGCAAACCTCTGGATTAGAGCAGATACAGGATATTCGGTACATCTCACCCCGAATATATGAACCTTCGGGAGGACCTGATAAGCAAGCTCCAGGCTATTGCCAACATATGGGAGAAGCGAATCTCGTCAGACTGAGGTAGAAGGGGGAGCACAATGGACCACAGGGTCGAAGTGAAATAGTTTTTACCCCGATATTAATCAATCAATCAATCAATCAATATAAGTTGTGTATGTGTATATCTGTATTTGTTCTATAATAAAATCAAATCGGTTGTTTGTCCTTTTTATATAAGTCAGTGAAGGAACTGCCTTAAGTCACTTGCTTATCACAAAGAACGTGTCAACTGTAAACGCATTCAATCAAGTAGATATATATATATATATATATATATATATATATATATATATATATATATATATATATAATTTCATATATATTGTCTGTAATCACTCTAGAGGTCACAGTTTTCATTTTATCGAAATGAGATTTGGTAACTGATGAGCTTTTGGTATTCAAAAAGTCAAGGTCGTTAATGGGTAAAATCGGACAAAGGGAAAGGGGGGTTCAGACGGAGGGGGAAACACAAAAATTGACATATCCCTTAATATTTGAAAAATCGAAAAATTTATAAGAAATAAAGTTGTAGGTACTAAGTTTTACTGTAATTTTGTTTCTTATCATTTTTTCTGTTACACTAATATTTACAGAAATATTGACGATTTAAGATTGAAAATTAAATTTCTTAGTTTCACTGTACACATTAGAGTTTGAGCAAACATGATAATGTGATGAATTGTAGCAAATATATTTTTCTACAACTTTATTCCTTACGCTTTTTTCGAATGTTCTAATATTAAGAGAGATATTTTATATTTTGTGTTTTCTTCTTTCTTTATACCCCCATTATACCCGTCATTTAAGAGTGGGGATTTAGTGATGCCCACTTCATTTATAATATTATTAGTCATTACATATGCACACACACACACTACAGACTACAAAGTACCCCACACTATTTTTATTTCTTTATGAAACTTTGTGTAGTTACTATAGTAAATAATATTTAACATTGATTCTCTATTAGCAAAGATTTCCAAAACAGACGGTATATAGAGGTTAGTGTTTGTACCTGTAAACTCTAGTTCATACTGACGACTTGTTCTTTTATATAAACACAAACACAAACACAAGAACGCAAACAAACAAAAATAAATAAAAAATATTAAACAGAATCTAAAGAGATGAAATAATAATCAAATACTTATAAAAGAGTGAAATATTTTTATGACTTTTTTTGTATTAAAGTCAAATAAAATATGTATTATTTATTTTATTTTATAAGGTGGGAAAGTGGGTGAGGAGAGGAGGGAGGGGTGTGTGTCGTTACTGTTGCTGTTGGTGTTTGTTGGTGGTAATATTTTAAGAAAATATAAGGTTGAGAAATTTATTCAAAGAAAATATATAAACCTTTATAATTTATTTTTCGTTTATACTTTCACCTTCTGAACTTTATCTTTTTTTTCTTCGGAAAATGAATTATGTTTTTGTGTCTTACGTAAAAACAGAAATTTTTAACAGAAATTAAAAATTGTAATATGTAAATTAATTATTTAAATTTAGATAGCATCTAACATCACTAGTAATCGGATTTATGTTACTAGTTAATTACTAAAAATAATAAATAATCGTCTTTTGACGAATATTTTGACGATTTTACGAAAATTTTCGTGAATTTTTTATCTTTTTAATTAATATATTTTCAAAACTCTTCGTCAGACTATTTTTTTAAAATAATTTTAACGTAATTTACCAGATTTAATTTATAAAAGTAGAAGTTTGTTACTTTTTAATCTATAGAAGGTGGAGCAACATTATTGAAAATGTATGCGCGTTCATTCAACATTTGCTATGCACAATGTATTATAATTCCAATTCTGAATGATTAATTACATGAGAAACATTCGTCAGACTTTCAGCAATTAATAACATATCAAAAATTTGATCTATACATTGCCGATTTTACCTGTACATGTGTCCGATCAACCTTAAATATACACAAATAATAATATGTGAAAAAATAAAGTTCATATTTGACAACAAAGAAACACTTTCAATGATATGAAAAAGTTGACTCTTACGTCAGAGCCGTCTTTGTTGTAGCAGTATGTACGCTGGGCGCGAATTCAGAGGACCGAGGTTCGATTCCTGGTTAACGAGTTATTTTTTTCATATCAATATTTAATTAAAAATGCAATGACATGTTTGTCTATATAGTATACGCCAGTTCTTCCATACTATGTCTTACGTACTTTTAATGGAATTTAACAAGTATTGTGTTGTGACGCTTAAGTATACACAAATAATAATTAACTGTGTGTTTGCTAAACAGAGTAATTTATTTCCCATTATGTTCCAAAACTTGAGGATATGGTCCCTTACTCTGAAATAAAATTGAGAGTTTAAATAAGTAATGTAACAACTAACTGAGTTAACACCAGTCCAAGTTAGCCGAACGGTCTAAGGCTTTATGTCTGCGCAGTATGCATACTTGGAAACTGGGAGGTTATGGGTTCGAATCCCGACATCGGCAATAACAATAAGAGTGAAATTTTATTTAAGTGTTATATCTTACTCTTACCTATAAAAATTAAATAAAATGTTGTATCTGTTACTACAAGAATAATCAAAATTGCAAGAGACTGAAGGTCTGTTCATTTTTTTTTTGAACGGGAGTGTATGTGTTGTGTATGGGTGTATATGTATTTGTTCGAAAATAAAAGCAAACCGGTTTTTTGTCCTGATTATACAAGACAGTGTTGAAACTACTTGAATACATTTTTTATAGATTAATAATCTATCGAGATTGAAAGACAATATTATCGTCTGTCTCTCGAATATTAATCGAAAAGCAGGTTTCTTATTTTCGTCTCGTCTCTAGCTGATCTATTATTATCACATCTCATTTCTCTCGTGTCACGTAGCATCACTAAGTCATTCTAAATGGTGTGCCTTCAAATATTATATGCCTCAATCTAGAATGTGGGTTACATATTCTATTTAAATTATTTATTTAATATAAAACTTTTAATTGATATTTATAATTGATGGTCGGTCTATGTTGACGATTGTTCGATAACATCTGTGTACTGTAGTACTATCGGTCCCTAAAGTAGCGCTCATTTTCCAAACATATTTAATTGATTTGCACCTTTATTCATTCGGTTTTTTACGGAAAATGATAAAAACAAAAAAGCAACAAACAACTTTTGAAAAATGAGTACTTCTGTTAGCTAATTTTACTAATAAAAGTTATTAGTATATTTATAATGAACAACTTTTATGCGAACCATTTTTTGCGAAACTCGAAGAATATAATTTAGAGTGTAACTACAGAAACATGCTTTTATTGCAATATGAACTAAAAAACGTAATATAATTTAAAATAGAATGAAGAGATTGGCAACAAAATCAACTTTAATGTAAACAAAAGCATGGGGTGCTCTCTACTTACGTCTTCATACTGGCTCTATTTTTTAAGAATAAGTAAAGCCACTGATGTGAATCATTTATTGCGGCGAGTGGGACTTATTTTCTCGCCACACAATCAATTTTAAAAAGATGCTTATAGATGGCGGTACATATGCAGTTTCAAAAACTAATTCATAGGTGGCAAACATTTATTGCAGTGGGTTAGACCGTTTGTTACCGTTTGTTACGGTAACAAACTGTAACGGCTTGTCTGGCAACGACCGGATGAAATTTTCTCGCCACACGATCAACAAGTTGTTCACAGGTGATATTACATAAAACAAATCAGTTTTAAAAAGATGCTTATAGATGGCGGTACATATGCAGTTTCAAAAACTCATTCATAGGTGGCAATGTATATTTTCTATACAAAATAGTTAATAATAATAATAATAGTTTAAGTAACTGATTGAAAGAGTTGAGCCATCTCAATTTTTAAGAAATTATTAAATTTTTAATTTTTTGATTTTAAATTAATATGTATTTTTTAATAAAGAATAAGTTTTCTTTAAAAAAGATCTGAATATTTTGTTTTTGATTATGCCATATTTTTTTGATTAAACCATATTTATTCCCTTTAATAAACCATACTTTCATGCATATTTTCTATATAAAGGTGTTTTGGTGTTTCACTTCAGCCAAGCGTCGCCTGGACGGCTTATTTTTGTTATTTTGTTTTTTCTTCTGGATCTTAATATCTAAGATGTTCATCATTGAAAGTCAGGTTGATCCTATTTAATTCTTTCTTCTTTGTTTATTACAACATTCTTCCCATCGCTTGTTACTGCCCGTAATAAAGTCCACTTGATTGTATTCTAAGAACTCTCTGGCCTTATTAAACACTTTAACATTTTTTGATTATAAATTTCAATAAACTTTCACTTTAATAGCAAGTTTTATAAATTAATGGTAAGATAAATTAAAGTTTCTTTGTTTGTTTAGCCAATTTAGTTCTTTCGGTTAGTTTAATTTAATTTAATTTTTGACTCTTTAAACAAAATTATTTTTTGGGTTGTTGTTTCATACTTCATTATTATTTCCACGAGTGATGGAATGAATCCAATTTTTACCAAAGAAAGTATATATTGAATATAGAATAGGATATTAATGTCAAATAATTATTTTTTTCTAAATTTTAATAGTTGAAAATATCTTTTTTTTTGTAAAAACTATGTTACGGACATTTCCATAGAAACTATAAACAATACTATCACACTATAAATCATTATATATAAGTTTGAAATATGCAAATTTGTATTTTGGCTATTAATAAATTAAAATTTGTATTTTATTTTTTTATATTATTATATTGTCACCGGTTCTTAATACGTCTGCAAATTTCCAAATTATTCAGACGTCCGGAAGGGGGCTTAAAACTCACATACAATATTACATTACATACAGGTCAAGCTAATAAAAGCATGTTAATAATAAGGTACAACTCAAAAATCAACATTTTGATAAATGTTCGCTACTTATGTTACCCATAGTACCAACACATACCACCACAACCAACCATTGACTTTACTCCCCTGTCATGTTGTTAAAATGTAAGTACTTATCATTTGTTATACAATTTCTTCTTCCCTATTCAATATATCCTCAAATTAAATTAAAATCCAATTATTTATTATTTCAACACATTATATACGACGATGGGGCAGAAGTACCCAAGGACTGGGTGATTTACTCGAAGAGGTGTAACCTCTAGACAAAAATAGGGAATATGCATGAAATTTTTTTTTCACTTGAATTGAAGCATGTTTACTTGACAAATATCAAGGTAAAATTACTTTTTAAATAACTTTAAAAATAAGCGAGATATGAATGATTGAAATTCCCGATTAAACAAAGAGGGTTACAGTCCTCTTGATATGTTATGTGACGTCATATTACACTTTCACCATTTAAAATACACGTAAAACTCCGTGTTTAGTATTTTTGTAAGAAAGAGACAGATAATAATCTTTAAAAGCTTATAGCTTCCTTGATATTTGTCGGATTTTAATTTCGTTTTTAACCATTATTACAGTATTAACAGTATTTTCATATTCTGAAAATAAATGTGAAAAAAAAATTTCATGCATATTCCCTATTGAGATTAGATTAGATACGAGTCAGGAGTCAAGTATTATAAAAACAATAGGTTATCTCTCGATGCACTCAAGCTGAACAGGATGAAACTGCGGAGGGTTACCGGATTCATTACCGGGCATTATCCCCTGCGGAAGCATCTGCACACAATGGGACTCCATAACGGGTCCATTGTGTACAGACTGTCTGGCGAGGAGGAAGAAACATCCAGCCATATTATCTTTGACTGCGGACCTCTGAGTTTCAGCAGATACAGGATATTCGGTGCATCTCACCCCGTATATATAAACCATCAGGACGTCCTAATAAGCAAGCTCCTGGTTGTTTCCAATATATGGGAGAAGCGAATCTCGTCGAACTGAAGTAGAAGGGGGAGCGCAATGGACCATAACGTCGAAGTGCAATACTTTTTAGACCCCAAGGTGTATCTATCTATCTAAGTCTTGAAAAGAGCGTTTTTACCCCAACCAATTTGATCTATTGTACTTCCTGTCCTTCAAAGTTATTCCAGGAGTCCTATGGTCCTAATAAATATTAGGATATTCCTCGGCGACTTCTTCCTGATTTCATCTGGCTGGAGATTTGTCCATCTCAAATGATAGTGTCATTTAAGAGAGGGACTTTCGCATTCACAGAGAATGTGAATTCTAGTCTACCACTCGTCATGACAAAATCTGCAAAAGATCATTCTCTATGAGATCATTCAGATTCTTATTATTCTCTATGAGATTGAATTTAGGCATATGATATATTTATTGAGTGCAGGGGCAAGTATGAAGGTCCGTAAGTGACGTGATATTTCTGCCAAAAGTGGCATTCCTTTTGGCAAATATTAGAAGAAAATGTATCTATTGAGGTTGTACTGCTGAAACATTTTCACCAAAAGGTCCATAGATTTTGCCCAGTTGATAAATGATCAGAAAGGTACATGTTGAGTTTAATTATTCAATTAGATTTGCTTCACAGTAAACGGGAATTCCACATTTCGATCAGGACTTACATATAATTTCATATTTCATATACTTTTTTGGTAATTTTATATTGACGAAATTTTTTTTATTCAAATATTTATGTTCCGTGACATTTTCTCAATTGCTTGAAAAAATATGAAATTTTATGAAAATCTAAACAAAAATTGTGTTGGAACTTTAACTCTAATGAAAAACTGAATGCATTAAATTTATGATTATCAAATAAAAGGAAGAATTTGTTCGTTTAAAATATTTAATCATGGATCAATAACAATTAAGTGTTAGCCAATCAGACGGCAGCGTATATAACTGCGTGTATTACTATGTTCAATTCACTAAAAAAAATTTCTAATTCGGGATAGAAATTTCTAGTTTTCAGACTTTGCCCCTTCGGTTTGGGCACTACTACTAGTTGTATGCCAAATATCAACTTAAAGGATATGCAGGTAAGAACTTCGTCTAGGCATGGTAAGACCTTGTCGTTGGTGGAGAAGCTCCAGTGCATCGTTGAAGGGTTTTGCTATGCCGACGGTAACAAGTCTGTTACTAGCAAGAATTCCCATAGATAGATGGACGGGCTACACTTCGAACATAAGGTCCATTGTGATGCCTAAGAATGTGAGGATGTGAGTGGAAGGAACTTTTGTGTATAGACTAGGAATTGGTCGGATATGCAGCTGCAGCCGATTATGATAGGAACTATGCTCACATTCATCTGGAGTTCTTGAAGGAAACTATCCATGGTGGACAGGATAGCCTTGAGAAGGCAATAGGGAATATGCATAAAAATTTTTTTTCACATTTATTTTCAGAATATGAAAATACTGTTAATACTGTAATAATATTTAAAAACGAAATTAAAATCCGACAAATATCAAGCAAACTATAAGCTTTTAAAGATTATTATCTGTGTCTTTCTTGCAAAAATACTAAAAACGGAGTTTTACATGTATTTTAAATGGTGAAAGTGTAATGTGACGTCACATAACATATCAAGATGGCTATCACCCTCTTTGTCTAATCGGGAATTTCAATCATTCATATCTCGCTTATTTTTAAAGTTATTTAAAAAGTAATTTTACCTTGATATTTATCAAGTAAACATGCTTCAATTCAAGTGAAAAAAAATTTTCATGCATATTCCCTATTCTGATGGAAATTTGCTAAATTCTATATTTTTTAGCGAAAAAAGACAATATGTAAAGCGTTTTGATTGAATCACAGTGTAGTAGAGATTTAATTTAATTTACAAAGTATTTGACGAAACATTATTAATATGCCAATCCCCTCATCGAAATATAAATGGCGTAACGATTTTATTGTTTGTTTGTTTTTTACTTTGATGGACATTTTGACATACAAAAACCATAAATTAAATAATAAATTAAAAACTGATACCAAATTCATCACCAGATATATAAACTAAATGTTTACTGTTTTCAATTTATATTGACAAGTGTAGAGCACCTTGTTCTGGTGTGAGGGCGAATGAATATTTACGATGATTTTTAAGGAAATTACGAAGGGAAACGTTCTCAGGTTAATGTATAGAGCATGTTAGTTATAACAAACTTTACTAAAATAAAATTTATATAAACATAATTTGATATTCATTGCTCTAGTAAAGACTCAAAGACATTGAAAATTAAAAATAATAAGTAAATGTCGTTCGATTTTAATTATAGTTCGATTTTATTCTATTTCATTTTATTAAGATTGTTGTGAAGAAAATTCAATTTAATGACAAATTCTTCAAAATTTTACAGTTTATTATTTTAATAATAAAGAATATCCTGTCAAAATTTGAAGTTGATCCTGTTTTTAGTTTTTGAGTAAAAAAATGTTAAAGTTAGGATTTTTCAGAGATTTTTACATAGGTTAAATGGACTCGTCGGTAAAAACATGAATACAAAACTCTATATCTTGACAACCAGATGTTCCAGTGTTATGAAAAACTGTCATAATATTTATCAAAGTCCCCTTCTCGACGAAGGTATCGGACCCCCCAGAAAGTTGGCTCTGCTTGACCGCAAGCAGATCGAACGGCGGGATGCCCGCGAGAATCCGCACAGCATCGTGAGATACAGTGCGGTAGGCCCGAACCACCCGTAGAGCAACCAACCGCTATATCCGCTCCAACGGAGCACGCAGTCTAGCGTTGCCAGAAATGCGTTCGGACCATACCGGCGCTCCATAGAGCATGACGGAGTGAATAACGCCACTATACAGGCGTCTTTTCTGCTCGGAAGTCCCTTGAGATTAGGTATCAAGCGACCTAATGATGAAGCCATCGAGGAAGCCTTCTTGGCTACATTCCGGAAATGATCCCTGTATGACCAGGGGCCATTCAGTAGAAGACCGAGGTATCTCATATTTCTCTTGAGAGGCAATGCGAGTGCCGGAGACCATGACGTGTGTTTTGACGGTGGGACCGCCCTTTTACTTTTATGAAAAACAAGTACCTCCGTCTTTGTCGGGGACACCTGGAGCCCCATACGCTTAATACGATCGACGACCACCGAGCAGAAAAGACTGGCCTGCAGCTAGGATACAGGTGTCATCCGCGTAGCAGGTAAGACTAAAGCCTCTTGGAAGTGTGGCCTCCAGTACAGTATCATATATTAGATTCCACAGGAGTGGACCAAGAACAGAACCCTGCGGAACACCACATGTTACCCTCCATGTTTTAATCTTTCCTTCTCCTCTTGGGGCTAGGATGCGTCTATCAGACAGATAGATTCCCACTATTGTCTTGATGTATAGGGGCAAATCCAATCTATATATATATATATATATATATATATATATACATATATATATATATATATATATATATATATATATATATATATATAGTGTGTCTAGTTAAGTTGGCTCCATATGGAAAACTTTTTCATTATACGGTTTACGAAAAAAAGTTATAAAAATCCCTGCTTTCGAAAATATTAACATTCAGCTATTCACTTTTGACATCACATGTACAGGGTTATATATTTAAATCCATTGCTAAATTGTTGCAAATCAGCAAATAAACATTTGAAGTACGATGACTGGTTAATTAGGATAACAGATAACGTGTTTTATAAGTAGGATTTGCAAAATTTTATTTAAAATTGGAGTGGTCAAAACATTCCTATGGAACTTTTTCAATTTTTGGCACCCTGTACATTCGATGTCAAAAGTGCATAGCCGAATGTTAATATTTTCGAAAGCAGAGATTTATAGAAAGAATAACTTTTTTTCGTAAACCTTATAATAAACAAGTTTTCCATATGGAGCCAACTTAAGTAGACACACTGTATATATATACATATATATATATATATATATATATATATATATATATATATATATATATATATATATATACATATATATATGTTGTATCTATAATATACAAAACAATTATATTTGATTTTAATTTAAAAATATTGAATATAAATAATATGAAATGTATACAATCATTTCTGAATCATTAATGAATGAAAAATATGAGTACCTATATATAATATGTACATATATAGATGATTGAAAATGAATTGTAAAAAAGTATACTATGCAATAGGCAGGTATACAAATGATACTTGACATCAAATGATATTATCAATATTATCATTAATATGAATATACAAGATAAATACCTGTTGAAAAATACACATAGTACACATAGTACACACTGTCAATTATGAAAGGAATATAGGCTATTTCTAGTACATAGGTGGGCAGACCTTGACTGGACTCAGCTCTGAGTGAGAGGTAGGATGAGAGAGTAAATATAGGGTACCTACCAATTATTATTATTTTCTTTTTTTAATTAAAACATTTTCTGAAAAAAATATAATGATACCAACTATTTTTTATGGTCACTATTATACAATGTATACAATACATTGAATACATACTTTGGAATTTTTGGTTGGTAATTTGGAGCATAAAATGAACCTTTTTAATATATTTGTGTATGAATATAAAATATAAATGTTATATAAATAATAAAAGATAAATCTTTTGACCTTTTTGGTTTACCGCTTGACAATTGTAAACCACTTGTAAATTGTTTGATGGTTTAGCTTTAGTTTAGATTTTAGAATTGGATTTTTGGAAATTCCAAATAATTTGCCTAAACTATTCATATCGGAGAAGTAATAAACAATTATTTACCTGATTTAATTACTTTTTTTTTAGTAGGGGGTATAGTGTCATGGGAATTTGATGATTGAAATAAAAATTGATTGAATAAATTATTGGGCAATAATCGGTAGGTCAACCTGTATTGAAACATCGTTCCGTCTTACATCAAAACATACCTTTATTACTTACTCTCACCCAGCTTATGGAGAGTCGATTCCAGCGACCCGTCTGCGCCCACATCTGTAATCTAGTATATAGACTATAGAGTATTATAGACTCCCGCTATAATACTCTAGGCGTTAAAGGAGGCTGTTTTAAGGCATACAGTGTATAAAATACATACATTTAATACATGCAGTGTAGCAAGAGTAAGAATTCACGTGGAAACAATCATGCAGCGTTTAAGGACCCATCAAATGTTGAATAAAATTCCTGAGAATTTATTTCATTGCATAGATTTCTGTGGCAAAAATTCGATCGAATGTGTAATTCATGGAGACTATATAAAGGAGATCTAACTCAAACGGAACAATTGACAAAATATGGCAACGAAATGGTAGAAGTAATATTTACTTTTAATGCCGCTGGGGTCGCTAGTTGTTGATAGGAACTCGTCCGTACCGAAGTGAAATACAGTACGTTTAGTTTACATCTTCGCATAGCAGATCTCCCACGAGTATGAGAGAGTACATATGTATACATTAAACAATGTGTATGAGAAGAAGGTCTTAATGTAATTTTATGTAATTATTTTGCGAATTTTAACTATCACTTCAACTTCAACTAATTCCTTATTGAAAAATTGAAATTACTTATCATCTATTTAAAAAAAAATATTTTATTGGAAAGATACTTTGGCTGGAAATAATTTTTATAATACTATAAATGCGTAATGTTTTTCAATTAAAACACGCGCCTTATACTCTCTGTTCTGTTTCCGGTGCCGAAGGAACACTACTGACATCTTATTTTTGCCAATTATTTGTTTACATGGAGTTATGTATCCTTGTTTAGTGTCTATGGTGTAATTGATTGGAACCCTTTTTTAATAATTATGTCCATGTTTACTTTGAAACTAAATAACAAATATTTATTTATTCAACAAGTACCTAAAACCTTTATTAGGAATAAAAGTACCTAAAACCTTTTTTCGCTTGCCAATATTTTTTTATAGTTTGATTTACTCTGGCATTAACTTAACCTACTGTTTATTAACTTTTGATAACTTTTGTAATTAATTAATTTGATAATTAAACCAATTCAATACATTTTTAATGAATTATGTCAAAAGAAAATAGATAATATGACAACAGAAAAATATTAGTCATATTAATAATTTTAAATGAATGAAAATAATAATATAGTTAGTTGATAAACACACAGATAGCGCTAAATTTGAATTTATTCACTTAACAATTTTTATATTGTTTTTTTTTTTCATTGATAATAAAAAATTTTTATTGCGAAGTTCCATTCCATTCATAATAAAAAGATCTGTAATAACCTCCTTTATGGGCTCCACAGACGTGCAACATTGAACAGCAACATTGAAGTGCAACTAGCATGTTGCTGTGTGTGTGTACTGGTTGCAGCAACAAAAAACATGACCTTGAACGGTTGCTGCAACATTAAAAATTATTTGATATTTAGTAGGAGGAGTTAAATGTTCATATACAAAATACCTATATTGGTTACAATTTACATTATATATAATATATACAGTGTGTCTACTTAAGTTGGCTCCATATGGAAAAGGTTTACGAAAAAAAGTTATCCTTTAAAAAAATTTCTGCTTTCGAAAATATTAACATGCCGCTATTTACTTTTGACATCGAATGTACAGGGTGTGCAGAAATTGAAAAAGTTCGATAGGAATTTTTTTTCCACTTCAATTTTAAATTAAAGTTTGCAAATCTTACTTATAAAACACGTTATCTGTTATTCTAATTAACCAGTCATCGTACTTCAAGTGTTTATTTGCTGATTTGAAACATTTTGAATGATATGTAACAAAATAATGAATACAGAACATTTATTTTTCATACATTACATTACAAATACAATTATTATTGTTGACGTAAGTAACAACAGTTACCTTCAGTTCGTTTTTGCCTCAACGTATCCACCTTCGCGTTCCATACATGTAATTGTCCTTTTACAAAATTCTTTAAATCCACTCCTACATATCTCGGGAGTGATTTCTTGAACCGTTTCCCGTATAATCTGTTCTATATGATCTACATTTTGAACAAAAATATACAAAATTTAATTTAAAATTGAAGTGGTCAACACATTCCTATCGAACTTTTTCAATTTTTAGACACCCTATACATTTGATGTCAAAAGTGAATAGCTGAATATTAATATTTTCGAATGCAGAGATTTTTATAAAGAATAACTTTTTTTCGTAAACATTATAATAAAAAAGTTTTCCATATGGAGCCAACTTAAGTAGCACACTGTATATATATATTTTTTTTGTATATTTTTTACTAGAGATAAATACATATAAATAAACTATACAAATTAAATGAGATAGATAGAGGCATGATGAGAAATGATTGAATGTTTATGACTTGAGTCATAAAATAATAAAAATTAAATTTTATGATCCCAAACTTTGGTTGCAGCGTCTGTACTGAAAATATTTTATAGGCGGAGTTCAATGTTGCTGCAACCAAGTTCTGTGTCTATTCTGTACTTTATAGGCACTACAAACGGGGAACATTGAACAGCAACATTATGCAGCAACCTAGGATGTTGCTGTGTGTGTATAGCTGTTGCAGCAACAAAAAACATGTCCTTGAACGATTGAAGTATAATCAAAATTATTTGATATTTTGTAGGAGAAGTTTAATGTTCATATACAAATTGGCCATATTATCTGAAATGTTATGCTTTCCTAATATTTTATAATGTGTTATTACCTATATTGGTTACAATTTACATTATATATAATATATATATAAACTTTATTATTTGTATAGAATATAGATATTATCCCAACACATAAATAAACAATACAAATTAAATGAGATAGATAGCGACAAGATGAGAAATGATTGAATTTTTATGACTAGCGTCATAAAATAATAAAATTAAATTTTATGTTCCCAAACTTTAGTTGCAACGTCTGTACTGAAAATATTTTTGAAGGCGGAGTTCAATGTTGCTGCTCAATGTTCCTCGTGTGTAAGGGGCTTTAGTTCATACATGCTCTGCAGTGGCGCAACAGAGCGTATATACAAAATTTAATATAGAATATAGAGATTGACAACAAAATTAATTCAAATGTAAACAAAAGTATGGGGTGCTCTCTACTTACTCTTGTAAAATGTAAAGGTAGACCACATACTTTTGTTTACATTAAAGTAGTTCCAGGATTGTATTGTATAATCAAAAACAACCACCGGTTTGGTGGTATTATAGAATATATACAAATACACACCCATATACATACACAATACATACACATATACAAATTAATGTAATTTTGATATAGACATGTTTTTTTTTAAATTATAAACAATAGGGTAAAACGGGAATATTAAAAAAAAATTGTTTAAGAAATATTTATCTTTACTGTCCTAATTTTTTTTAAATTCTGTTGAGTTTTTTTTTTTAATACAACAAATAATAGTTGGGCGGGCAACTTTGTTATTAAATATCTCGTGTTCTAAAGGGTTAAAAATTCAGAAACTTCGGGATTTAATAGAAAATTATGAGAAAACTATTGAGGTTATGGAAAAATATTTCAAGCAAAAGTGGTTTATTTTAAAAACAAAAATTTTTTTTTTCTATCTCTACGGTTTCAAAGATGTATATTTTCTCTCCTGGTGGGTTGAGACACGTTCCGATTTTTCCCATTAACGAACTTGACCTTAAGTTTTTGGTCTAGAAAACACACGAAAAATTTCAGCTCGTTATCTCTTTTCTTTCTTGAATTATCATATGCACGGACAGGCGGACGGAAAGACAGACGGACGGATATGCGGAAATGGCTGAATAAGGCCATTTTATGAACACATATGCCAAACATAAAATTGTAAAAACAATATATATGACACCAGACGAGAGGTCAGAGGATATGCAAAACAATTATGTATACGATAATTGTAATATTTTGATGTGATATAAAATATTTATTGAAATCAAAAAACATTGTTTTATTATTTATAAAATATCACCTGTCATATTAACAAAAAAACAATATTTATTAATTATTTAACTTGAAAGAAACATTTATACCATAATATTGTTTAGGAATCCGTATGGTTACGGTGCACTATGGTGTATTTTTTTGATACCTTAAAGAATTTGAAAATTCAGAAGCAATCTACTTGAACGCTAACACAGCACTTGAGCGGCGATTTTAGCGTTGGGCTTTAGACAAATTGAGGTCGCTTACTAATTTCTTCCTAACTGGAAGATTTTATACATCATACCTAGCGCTTACAGAAAATGTCCTCCAAGGTAAGGCAGCAAAAGCGTATGCACCTTAACGTAATTTTTTACAAATGTAATACCGTGAAAATTACTCCGAGCATCCAATAACCCTACAGTAGTCGCGTTCAATTTCCAAACACTAGTAGTCGCGTGATGATTGACCGCATATTTAAGTTATATATATGTACACTCCCGTTCAATAAAATTGAACCAACCTGAAACGTTAATTTTTTTTACATTTCATTAAACTCCCCACTTTTGTAACTCTCTGTGTATTATTTATTTACAAATAAAGTACTAATAAAAATAATATTATATTTTTTAAATGTGAAAAAATAAATGGAAGTTTTATATTTTTTATTTACGTAAACAAGTCAGTGATAGAGTTAGAATATGTAATGTAAATACATATTACGTGTTATATCTCCCTTTTACGTATAGAAAATTAAATAAAATGTTGTATCTGTCAAAAACATTTACTACAAGAATAATCAAAATTGTGAGTGATTGATTTGGTTCAGGTCGGTTCAATTTTATTGAACGGGAGTGTATATATACATATATATATATATATATATATATATATATATATATATATATATATATAAATGAATATGTATATATATATATATTTATATATATATATATATAATATATATACATATACATACATACATATATATATATATATATATATATATATATATATATGTATATATACACTCCCGTTCAATAAAATTGAACCGACCTGAACCAAATCAATCACTCACAATTTATAAAATATAATTTATTATAAATATATATAAATGTGTAAACATGTATAGCCTGCATTCGATATTTTTACAATTGGAGCATTATTGAAATCAGTGTTGTTGGAAATATACGGAGTATACATATGTTTCAAGTAATATATATCACCCCCCCCCTTCCCTCCCTAACCCCCTGCTTCCCCTGTAGTAGATAATAAATAATAGAAAGTACAAAAATAGAATAAATAAGATAAAAATAAAACTAATGCTTGTCTAATGGAAAAGTTCGAATCCATTTAAACAATGGGAATGAATGAATTAAATAAGACATACAAACTTAACACCAACGCTATCGTATTATGTCGTATTCACTGTTCACCGTATTCGTCGCTGTTCATATCGTTCATCCATCTATTCATTATATTTAACGATGACAATATGCTTGTTGTTACTATCAGTGCTACCATTGTAGCACTGATAGTAGCACTAGGGCACAAGTAGCTACTAAACCATTTATAAAAACTTTTACGTGATCATTGGTACGACAAGATAACACAACTAAGTCGGAAATATATCCATCGGTGTAATGCCTAGTCCAACACATTTTAAATTATCGAGGGACCCTTCAAAATTATTATATTTTAAGATAAAATTTTTAGAATAGCTTTTGTTTTAAAGGTTAAGACAAATGTCGTTTCGAGAAGTTTGTGACTCCAAAAATTTTGCAATCGAGCGAATTTTTGGTGAGTGTTCCTACAACATGTTAAAACTAACCCAGTTTATACGAGACACGAAACAAATAAAAACCGGGTTAAAATGAGATATAATGTCCATTAAGCTAGCAGAGCAACCAAACAGAACGCAATTATACTTGTCTAATAATTAGACACGAATTAAATGCTAATTAAATGCTCTTTGTTGTATTGTGTTACCGCATGCTCTGCTAGCTTAATGTTAAGGTAGCAGTCATTATAGCAAGAGAAAGTGATATGCATTGTTTAAAGTTAATATCTTTCTAAAAATCTTGAAATAAATTATCTAGCTAGCTGGTTAAGCTAGCAGAGCATGCGGTAACACAATACATCAAAGAGAATTAAACTTTTAATTAGGGCATTTAATTAGTATTTAATTAGCGTCTAATTATGAGACAATTATAATTGTGTTCTGCTCAGGTTGCTCTGCTAGCTTAATGGACATTAATTTTCACATATCATTGACAGTATTACTTTGTTGTCAAATATCAACTTTGTTATTCACATGTTATTATTTGTGTATACTTATGTGGCACAATACTTATGTCAAATTTTATTAAGGTTACTTAAGACCTAGTACAAAGGAACTAGCCTATACTATATAGACAAACATGTCATTGAATTTTTTAACTAGATATTGATATGAAACAATTAACTCATCAACCAGGAATTTCCATAACAATATTTAATTAAAAATTCAATGACATGTTTATATAGTATACGCCAGATATTTCACATATCATACTATGTCTTCAATCATTGCTGGGCACAGTATGACTTCATTGGGCTCTTAGTGAGAGGTAGGAAGAGAGATAGATTAAATACAGGGTGGCCTGCCAATTATTATTTTTATATTTTTTTAATTAAAACCTTATCTGAAAAAAATACAATAATATCAACCTCTTTTTTATGACCACTATTGTACAAAGTATGCAACACATACAATATATTGAATACATACTCTGGAATTCTGGGCTGATAATTTGGAGCATAAAATGTACCTTTTTCATATATTTGTGTATGAATAAAATATAAATGTTATATAAATCTTTTGATCCTTTACGTTTACTGCATGACCGTTATAATAAAAGAGGTAAATTTTTGCTAAGAATTTAAACAGAGTTGAAAAATAGTTTACACTTTTAGAGATAGCTGTAAATTTTTTTGATGGTTTAGATTTTAGAAATTCCGAATAATTTTCCTTAACTATTACAAGTATTACACATCGGAGAACTAATAAACAATTATTTACCTGATTTAATTATTTTTTCTTCGTAGGGGGTAAAGTGTCATCGGAAGTTGATGACACTGGATACAATAAGCATGCCAATGATAAGGCTGAGGTGGGGGGGGAGGTGGATAATATGTTACTGATTTCTCAATGGTTAAATTTTACATAGAGTGGAAATTTTACGTTAGCTTACTCAACCTGACTGAGTTTCTTCGAGTTAGTCTATTTTGAATTAAAAAAGTGAAAAGTACTATTCGTGCTAGTGAAAATTATTTTTTGCATAATTTCTTTTTTCAAAAAAAAATGAAAGTAGTGATTTTAATAATGGAGAAATGAAAACTATTCCTAAATTGATTGAATAAATTATTAAGCAATAATTGGTAGACACCCTGTATTGAAACATCGTCCTGTCTTAGTTCATAACATAACTCTCTTGCTCACTCCGTCTCAGCTTATAGAGTGCATAGTTGCTCTGTTGAGGCATCCATGCCCACCTCTTTATGATGATAAAAATGTTTCGGGTGTAGCTAGTACTATTACAAATGATTTTCTGTGAATGTGTATGGAGATTTAATTTTCTCTTCTGTATATAAAAATTTCTCTCTTTTTCTATTGTGCTATTTTCTTTTTTTTCTTCTTTGTATTTAAGAAAATAACTATGTAGTTAATCTCATTCTATTATTTTTTTTTAAATGTTGTGCACAAAAGAGAGCTTATAATTACATTTTAAAAATAGCGGAACTTATTCAAATATTACTAGACGAGAGCACTAAAAGAAAGTTTTCTGTTATTTGAAAACTTTCTCGAGTTTTTTTCTTTCTTTTCTACTTTCAATCACATCATAAATATTAAAAACAATTGTATTAAAAAAAAATCGTATTTAAAAGAAAATTAACTGACGCATAAAATTTATTAAAATTTTTTGTTTCAAATGACGGCCGACAGCAATGTTGTTAAATTAAGCAGGCACAGATATATATATATATATATATATATATATATATATATATATATATATATATAGACTTATAGGCGTAGACTTCTGCTTGAAAGACCGTGGCATACTTCCCCAAGTTATGTTTGCTTTACATCTGTTACCTTAGATTCTCACCCCGGTCCCTTTTTCAGTTTTGGATCCGTCTTACCAGGCGATTCCTTTCTTGACATAGGGTGGTTATCCTCCCACAGATATATATATATATATATATATATATATATATATATATATATATATATATATATCTGTGGGAGGATAACCACCCTATGTCAAGAAAGGAATCGCCTGGTAAGACGGATCCAAAACTGAAAAAGGGACCGGGGTGAGAATCTAAGGTAACAGATGTAAAGCAAACATAACTTGGGGAAGTATGCCACGGTCTTTCAAGCAGAAGTCTACGCCATACTGGCTTGCGTCAAGCTGCTTTAAAAGCCTTGTGTGGAACTGAGGTCACCTGAAGGGTAGTTACGGATTGTCAGGAGGATTTGCTGGGGCTGGCAAAACGGGACAATGTTAAATTGATCTGGGTGCTGGCTCACAGTGGTTTCGATGGAAACCACAAAAATCAAATACCTTAGCAAAGAAGGGAGTTGGAATACCCTTCATTGGTTCAAAACCTATTTTAGGAATTCCAAGGACTGCATGTACACGGGTGATCAAAGAGTGGTCAAATGCTAAACACCGTGATCACTGCAGGAGAAAAATACCACGGCAGGAGCTCGGGAAGGTACTGCTTCAGACCAAGCAGTACCTGCAACCAAGAGGCAATATCTCGAATCGCTGAGGCTGAAAGGGTCCAACTACGGACGGTTACCGGATTACGTGCAACTACGGACGCTTAACGGGTCCCTTAGGTGCAGATTGTGTGGCGAGGAGGAAGAAACGTCCAGCCACATGATCTTTGACAGCGAACCTGTAGGTTCGCTGTCAGATTCAGGATAGTCGCAGAATACAGATAGTCGCAGAATATATACAGGATAGTCACAGGATAACATCAGATACAGGACAGTCGGTACTCCTGGCTATTGTCAACATCTGGGAGAAGCCAATCTCGTCGGACTGAAGTAGAAAGGCTAGTACAATGGACCATAATTTCGAAGTGCAACACTTTTTAGACCCCAAGATGTATCTATCTATCTATCTAAGCAGGCGCAGATCAAGATTTAAAGGTTGGAGGGAGTCTAAAATGGAAGTTTCTCGAAGATTCAACCAAAACTTTATTATTTGAAACGCGTAAGGTCGCTTGGCTATTTAGGCTAGTCATTATCACAAATTATAAAAACCTAAACCATTGTTACATATTTCAGTCGAAATGTTTCAGCTTTTATCTAAAACCTCTTTTTTACCATTTGGTTTAGTTTTCGAGATATTGGGGAAATTACAAACCACACTGTATAACAGTTCAATAAAAACAACAAAATATAGTTAATATTTCGAATTAATTAAGAACCTTCGGATAATAAATTAAATGTTTCCGTCAATCTATAATCTAAGAATATTGTGTTTTAATACCAGATAATCACATGAGAATTGGCCAATGATATGTTGCAGTACCTACTAGAATATTAAAGAGAGTGATAATTTAAAATTCGAATTCAGTTCGAATGATATAGATAACTATGATCACCAGCAAGTTATTTTATACGCCATACAAATTTATGTCTATCGATACGATTATCTTTTATGTATGAACAAGTTAATATTTTACATCACGATATTATTAGTCTGCAGTACAGCACGGTTTTTTTTAATGATTAGTAACAGGCTAAATTTTTGTCAGTAGCTTCTTTTCGACGAGACGCCCAACTTTTCTTTCGCGAAAATTGTCGAAGATAGTGACTAGCGAAGCGCGTAAGAGAGTAACTTCTTTGTTTGACGATAGCAAAAATTTTATCAATAACAGTTAATTTGTTAGTTAAATTGAGACTTAAAAAAAACTTGTGTCCCGTAAAATGGATGACCCAAACATACATAAATACATACATACATACATACATACATTGTAAGTTAAATAAAAGCTTGTAAAAAACGAGTAAGCCACTTGCCTATTAAACTATAGTCGAACACATATTACGTCGTACAGGAAGTCACTATAAATAAATAACTTGTTTATTTCCTTGGAGATTTATAGAATAACCTTCATCATCATTTCAAAAGAAAATATCCAGCTATAGTACGCAGTTTAGTATATAGATATACTAAACTATATCTATAATTTAAAACGTATATAAAGGCACAAAAAAGGGCCTCACTCAAGTATACAAATGTTGCGTTTAGTTTTAACATCATACATAATATGCAGCCGTAGTTTTTTGGACACGATGGAAGAAAAACAAAAGCTGCGTGAAACTGAGTGAAAAACAAAATATAAACAATTCGTTACGCAAAAGCTGCGTCATCTTAACGAATTTCCTCGGAATAAATACAAAACTTCTCGTTTGGAAATAGATACTAATTAACTATTATTATTATTAGTTAATGTTCAGATACTTTTGGTATTTGAAACGCCAATTAATAGGTAAAATCGTATAGGAGAAAAGAGGATAAAGAAATAACAAAATCGATAATATATCTCTCCATATTAAAAAACTCGAAACATGTATCAGCAGTAAAGTTGTAGAAAATCAACTTATAACTAAATATTTTTTGACGCCTGTACAACGGCAACAAAAGGTCTATTCCTTTGTAGTGAAAATCAGATTCACTCTTCGCCCATTTCGATGGAGATTTTTTGGCGCCGACTCAAAATTATTTAGGTATTTACATTAGTGTAGGACTTAGTTAGACTAAAAAGGTTATTTTTTATTTTTTGCTTTTCAGGTACTTTCTTCTTTCGTCGGTTCTATGTTTTGTTAAAATGTTTTTATTCTTCACTTTTCAGTCCTTTCTTTTTCGTACATGTTATAGTGTCATTAGAACTACATTATTGTGCCAAGTTTCAACAGAATCGCTTCACAGATGACCAATGCATTTTTCCGTATTTTTCTACCCTCAGGGGCGATTTTTTTTCTTCAAATTTTATGGTACAACCTCGAAGTATACCCTATCCAATAAAAAAGGAATTATTAAAATCGGACTACTCTAAAAATTTATGCGTGGTCATACATAATATATATATATATATATATATATATATATACATAATATATATATATATATATATATATACATTCGGGTTAACATGAGACCCTCCTCCGTTTTTTTGGTCGGCAAATTTATGTGGGATCACCTTTGAAAAATATCCTATCCAAAAAAAAAAAAAAGAATTATCAAAATCGAACTACTCTCTAAAAAGTTATGCGTGATCATACGTAATAAAATAAATAAAAAATATACAGGTTGAATTGAGCATTTTACGCTCCTTCTTTTCGTCGGTAAAAACACAAGTTGGCCCCTCAAATTACCTTGAAGGCCACGATCAACGCTTAAATCAAAGTCCCTATAATATTCACATTTTCAAAAAAATGTAGTTTGGAAGAAATATTCAGGTGCATTACTTCACCCTGTATAAAACTATTACGCATACCAATAGAAAAATTCTCTGCAAGACTTGAGAAGTATTGCTATTTTTGATTTCACAGACGGTAAAATAAATAGGTTCATAGACTCATTTAAATGTGAACCTTTTTATTTTCATTAAAAAAAATAAACATTGCGAAGGAAAATACGAAACGTCCGTACTAATACAATTCTTGAAATGTTTATTCTGATATCTTACTATACTCATTGTAAATATCCAAGGTACCAAGAAATATTTCTACCCTAAGGTACAAAATACACATAGGTTTAAAACAGATAAGTTTGTTTTTACTTTCAAATATTCAATCTGTTAGTTTAGATTACCAGCCAAGTGGCCGAGTGGTCTAAGGCGTTATGTCTGAGACGTTATGTTTACTTGGAACTGGGAGGTTGTGGGATTGAATCGCGACTCGGCAGTTTGTCAATTATTAAGAAAAAAAAAATTCGTTACGCAGGAGCTGCTTCAACTTAGCGAATTTCCTTAAAATACATAAATCACTTTCTAGCGGTCGCAATTTTAGTCTGATCAAAATGTTGAATATGATGGGCAAAGCCAATTGTATTAATAAATAACATACGTAAAGGGGAAATGGGGGCCTAAAGAAAGAAGAAAACGCAAAATATAAAATATCTCTCTTAATATTAGAAAAATCAAAAAACACGTAAGGAATAAAGTTGGAGAAAATCATGTTTGCTACAATTCATCACCTTTTCATTTTTCCTCAAACTCTAATGTGTACAGAGATAGTGAGGAATTTAATTTTCAATCTTAAACCGTCAATATTTCTGTAAATATTAGGGTGACAGAAAAAATGATAAGAAACAAAATTACAGTAAAACTTAATACCTACAACTTTAATTCTTATAATTTTTTAGATTTTTCGAATATTAAGAGAAATATGACAAATTTTGTGTTTCCCTCTCCCTCTAAACCACCCTTTCCCCTTGTTCGATTTTACCCATTAACGAACTTGACCTTTTGAATTACAAAAGCGCCTCGAATACCAAATTTCATTCCGATAAAATGTAAACTGTGACCGCTAGAGTGATTACAGACACACACACACATATATATATATATATATATATATATATATATATATAAATTTTACAGATGGTGATTTTTGACATCTACTAGGTAGGATTGATGGACATTTGAAGAAATTTTTGCGAAATTTTGACTTCGGTACGGGACCAATAGCTCTATTTAATTTCAGGAAATTCGCTAAAAGGGACGGTTAATTGGCTAAACTGTTGGCGTATAGACAAGAACGAAGTAACCGACTATGCTTGAGAAGGTTTTCTGCAGTTCCATGAACTCCAGTTGAAATTCGGCCTAATTCCTATCATAGTCGTCTGCAGCCACACATCCTACCAATTCCTAGTCTACACACAAAAATTCTTTCCACTCCACTCACATCCTCACATCCTTAAGCATCACAATGGACCTTATGGTCAAAGTGTAGCTCGTCCAGGGCAGCCGTTAAAATCTATCTATCTATCTAGTTTAGATTAGATTCGAGCGATTCCTTGAAAGGAGTCCTTAATAAAGTTAAGGATATTTTTCGGCGAAACCTCATTGATTTCATCTGGCTGGAGATCTGTCCACCCCAAATGATAGTGTCTTTTGAGAGACAGACTTTCGCATTCACACAGAATGTGAATTCCAGTTTCGTCCTCTTTATGGCAAAATCTGCACACATCATTCTCTGTGAGATTAATTTTGTGCAGATGTTTGTTGTGTTTGCAGGGTCCAATTAGAAGGCAAGTTAGAGTCTTTAAGTGGTTTCTTCCTAGTTGTAAACGCTCAGAGGTGTTTCTCCATGAGAAGCTTTTTATAAGAACCTTTGCATGATATTGTCCATGAGTAATTATCCACGAATGGTTGGACTCTTGGTGCTTTTCGGCATGCAAATAAACGGCTATGCTCTGTTTAGTGGAGCACTAGCACCCATTCTGGCCAACTCATCAGCCTTCTCGTTTCCATCGATTCCTGAATGTCCTGGCATCCAGCCAGGTTTTGCCGAAATGCTTCGGATATAAGTTTTATTCGCATATTACTTTTATTCGGAGCAATTTCACAAAAATAGAATGTATAAGGTGCAAACCAATTAAAAATTTTTGAAACTTGAGCGCTACTTTTGTGGACCATAGTACCACATTTAATACAACGTTGGACGATGTTGTATGCATCGCCGCGTAATAACGGTTTAATATTATTTGCTTCAAAACAAAAAGACTGCTATAGGAAGTTAAAACAGTTCTATTACTATATTCCTATCAGTTAACATATCAAGATATACTGAATGTGTCAAACCAGCTGGGCCAGAGCAGCTGTGTGTGCACTCCATAAGCTGAGTGAGAGTAAGCAAGAGATGTATGTTTGAAGTAAGACGGGACGATGGTTCAATACATGGTGTCCTACCAATTAATGCCCAATAATTTATTCAATCAATTGAGGAATAGTTTTCATTTCTCTATTATTAAAATCACTACTTATATTTATTTTTTTGAAAAAAGAAATTATGCGAAAAATAATTTTCACTAGCACGAATAGTACTTTTCACTTTTTCAATTTAAAGTAGACTAACTCGAAGAAACTCAGTCAGGTTGAGTAAGCTAACATAAAATTTCCACTTTATGTAAAATTTAACCATTGAAAAATCAGTAACATATTATCCACCTCCCCCCCAGCCTTATCATTGGCATGCTTATTGTATCCAGTGTCATCAACTTCCGATGACACTATACCCCCTACGAAGAAAAGATAATTTAATCAGGTAAATAATTGTTTATTAGTTCTCCGATGTGTAATACATGTAATAGTTACGGAAAATTATTCGAAATTTCTAAAATCTAAATCATAAAAAAAATTTACAGCTATCTCTAAAAGTCTAAAATATTTTTCAACTCTATTCTTAGCAAAAATTTACCTCTTTTATTATAACGGTCAAGCGGTAAACGTAAAGGATCAAAAGTTTATATAACATTTATATTTTATTCATTCACAAATATTTTAAAAAGATACATTTTATACCTCAAATTACCAGCCCTGAATTCCAGAGTATGTATTCAATGCATTGTATGTATTGTATACTTTATATAATAGTGATCATAAAAAAGGGTTGATATTATTATATTTTTTCAGAAAATGTTTTAATTAATGAAAGAAAATAATAATAATTAGTAGACACCCTGTATTTACTCTATCTCTCTTCCTACATCTCACTCAGAGCTGAATGAAGTCAAACTATGCCCAGCTATGCCCTAAGCCGGTAGTCGGCGTCATATTGCTTAATTCTTTTATACCGCTCCTTATATGTTTTCAAAGACAATAGAGGCTTATTGTTTGATAATAAAAATAAAATGTAAAGTTTAAAAAAACTAAAAAAAACATTCTTTTATTGCAATATGAACTAAAAATTTTAAAACAATTCAATATAGAAAATGTATTAACGAGATTGACCACAAAATTAACTTTAATGTAAACAAAAGCATGGGGTGCTCTCTACTTATTCTTGTAAAAATAGAACCAGTATGAAGTCGAAAGTAGAGAGCACCCCATGTTTTTGTAAATGCGATTAATAAATTTATATTTGTCATTTTTTTTTATATGTTTTTTTAATATTATTATAATGGCATCGACCCATAATGCGTCTGCAAAATTACTTATTATTTAGACGTCCGGAAGTGAATAAAAACTCAATAAAAAAGTTCCATTACATTCATACATACATAGATAGATATATACAAGTCAAGCTAATAAAAGTATATTAGATTATCAAATGATAATTAATGAGAACTCTTGGTTTTTGTAATAACATTTCAAATTCGCCCCAATAACTAGATCAGTTTTTGTATTATATATACGTATTTCGACTTCAAAGTAGTCATCATCAGTATAAATTAGCTAGTCGTAATTTACTTTTTGACAATTACAAATAGATAGAAAATAGAAATTAGTAGACAAAAATTAAAATAAATTATAATTAAACAAAATAAATTAAAATATAATAAATATTCTTGAAATTGCTTTGATTAAAATTACTCTTATATTGTCTCAAGATATGTTATTCGTTGCTAATTTTGTGATAGTTTCAACATATGGCACAACCAAGAATCGTCGTGAAACTGTCACCAAATTAGCAACGAATAACATATCTTGAGACAATATAAGAGTAATTTTAGTCAAAGTAATTTTAATAAGAGTAAATCGAATGAAAGCAATTTTAACAAGCGTTATTTCAATAAAATTTATTATATTTTAATTTATTTTGTTTAAATTTTGATTTATTTTTATTTTTGTCTATTGATTTCGATTTTCTATCTATTTCTAATTGTCAAAGAGTAAATTACGACTAGCTAATTTATACTGATGATGACTACTTTGTAGTCGAAATACGTATTTATAATACAAAAATTGATCTTGGTATTGGGACGAATTTGAAATTTTATAATAAAAGTACCTTAAAAATATAACACGGTTATTCCTAATGTATTAACTATATTATATATTTTTATACAAAACAGCTTATCGTTGAAACCGTAAGAGATAGAACAAATATTTAAAAACCAAAAATGTTCCTCCTTAAAAATAAACCTTTGCAAATTTTCACATTGAACTAACCACACCAACCCCACACCACTCAAAGAGAGGGGAACAAATTTCAAAGACCAAAAACTGTGCTTGTTTAAAAATACATAGCTTGAAATTGCGATCGTTGTACATATTAGCAGTAGTAGCTGTGCCCACAAACTATCTTCAAATGTTATTAAATGTTTAATATACGAGTATATAATAACTTTAGTTTAAAACAGTTTTCCATACATTCGATAGTTTTGGCATAAATAAGTGTGCGGTGCATAAGAAAAAAAAATATATAGTTCCAATGTGTTTATAAAACGGTAGTATTTCCTAAAACAGCGACAAATTCTTTATTGTATAGATAATATCACATAAAAGCTTTTTATTTAAAATAACGACAAATTCTTTATTGTATAGATAATATCACATAAAAGCTATGAAATTTCAATAATCACTTGAATCGTCAAATTAATACTAAGCTTTCAATTACGGTCAGCGGAGCGAGCGAGTAACGGCTAGTATCATATACACATAGAGGCATTTGTATATACATTTGTATTAAAATAAATATTTCAGCCCAGTGATTCTCAACCACTGTGCCGCGGGACTTTTGTGTGCCGCCAAATTTTTCAAGTGTGCCACCAAATTTTAGAAATGTATATAGTAAAGTGTTAACCAACATAAAAACGAAAAAAAAGATCAAGACTGTTAAATGTAGAAGACGATATGAGAGTAGCATTGTCATTTTTACGACCAAATATAAATGAAATTATCAAAAAAACATCAAGCTCAAATTTATCATTAAAAGTATTCTTATTATTAACTTGTAATGAATCCCTTAATAAACGTACTGTTGTTTTTGTAGTACATATTATTTTATTTTCCATTCAAAATTATGATCATAAACTATTTTACACAGTGTATTATAGGTAAGTAAACAACTTTTAAACTTATCTTTTTCTTTGTGTGCCGACAAATTTTGAAATCGTTAAAAGTGTGCCGCGACAAAAAAAAGATTGAGAATCACTGAATAAATAAATTCAGCCACTGACAATGAATTCAATTTGTACAAAGTTTTAGACAACGAACTCAGGTAGCAAGTTGTTTTCATAAGCTTTCTTTAAATACAAATGCAAATTTTGCATCTTAGATATTGTAATGTAAACATCGAGACGATAAACACTTATGATCGATGACACATCCGGTACACTTGATATTATATTATTACAATGAACGTTGTGTTCAATTTGAACAGAACATTGGCCATTTCTATTTGAACTTTTCTGACCCAATGAAATGAACCCTCTTTATTTTCTATCTTGACGGTGATGTCATTTCATTTTTCTACACGTTAACGAATAATTTATGTTATGTGTTTTGTGTAGAGTACCTAGAAATCCTTGTGCGAAAGATATTGGTATATTACATACTGTGTTTGCTTTTGTCTATACTCGTACATGTACTTGGTATTCGACCAAAGACATGGAGGAGGACCAAGTTCTTGATTGTTTAAAATGTATAAAAACTAATAAAATCTTTTTAACAAAAAATAGAACCGACGAAAGAAGAAAGTAACTGAAAAGCCAGATCTGATTCACCATTCACCCATTTCGATGGAGATTTGTTGACGCCGACTCAAAATAATTTAGGTTTACATTAGTGTAAGACTAAAAAGGTACTTTTTTAATTTTTGCTTTTCAGGTACTTTCTTATATCGTCGGTTCTATTTTTGTTAAAAAGTTTTTATGTTTCACTTTTCAGTGCCTTTCTTTTTTCGTACATGTTTATAGTGTCATTAGAACTACATAAGCGTGCCAAGTTTCGGTTCAAGAGAATCGGTTCACAGATGACACTTCAGTGGGTGAACAAACCATTTTCCCCTATTTTTCTACCCTTAGGAGTTAAATTTTTTCTTCAAATTTTATGGTACCAACTTCGAAGTTTACCCTGCCCAATAAAAAAGCAATCTTTAAATTCGGACTACTCTGTAAAAATTTATGCGTGGTCATACATAATATATATATATATATATAATTAAATACTCATATAAAAAAATTAACTCGTCAACCAGGAATCGAACCTCGGGCCTCTGGATATCTAATCCAGCGTGCTTCCGCTATACCAAAGACGACTGTGACGTAACAGCCAACTTTTTCATATCATTCTTATTTTTTATTTTGCTAGTATTACTTCTGTCGAAGTTATTATTCATATATATTTATTTTGTGTATAATTAAGCGTCAATTGACGTCATTGTTGACGCTCACAATTAATATAGAAATTCTAAAGATAGCATGTAAACAAGTGCACATCGGGTGGGTAGGCGTTAAACACCGTGATCACTGGAAAAACGGACCGCAAGAAAAACTTTGTTGGTAAATGCTGTTTCGGAATGCATTAAAGAGGCTGTCTTCTTGACACGCTGAACCTGAACTGGATACTACTTCAAAAGGTTACCATCCTCATCACCGGACATTATCACCTACGAATGCATCTGCACACACAAGGACTCCACAATGGATCCATTGAGGAGGTAGAAACATCCAGCCAAAACATCTTTAACTGTGAATGTCTCGGATACAGCTGATACAACATAATTGGCGCATCTAATCCCGAATATATGAATCTTCAGGAAAACTTGATAAGCAAGCTCCTGGCTATTAAAGCCTGGTAAACATATGGGAGACGCGAATCTCGTCAGACTGAAGTAAAAAGGGGAGAACAACGAGTCATTAGGTTGAAGTGCTATACTTTTTTATACGCCAAAATATATCTATCTATCCATATAAGGAATCTTCCACTGGAAAAATTATACAAAAAAATATCTTCTCGACATAAAATAAGCTTGAAGATTAGGCGGGATAGTTCTTATCTTTATTTGATGATAATTCCGTCATTGTGTCTATTTTTTTGGTCAAATTTTTTATTAAAATGAATTTCAAATTTTGCCCCAAATTCTAGGAATTAAGGCAAAATTTGAAATTGAATGTAAAAAAACCTTGAGTTCTCTTTGATTATCTTAATATTCTGTATATAAATTTTACTTGTTGATTATGCAACACTGAGAACTGTAGCCAACTGGTGTTCGAACTATGCCCCATGCACCCCCATGCATTTAAATAACATGACTATCGTTGATACTACCTATAAGTTTTCATTTTCCTTCAAGCACTTAATTTTTATTACAGACGTTTGTTTTTTCTTGTAATAAAGTTTAGTTTTAAAACACATTTTGATTTTATTATCATCCAGAAAGTAGGTTGGTGTATTAGTTTTGCCTCTCCGTACTGCATTTGGGACGGTAGGTAAAAGAATATATTTCTGAATGGAAATTGTAATAAATTATACATATTAAAGGTAGATGGGAAATTTTCCGATCGTATTTTATTATTCTTGTGTAAATGGTCAAATATTAAAAAGGTCTTTTAGGAAATCTTATTTTGTTATTTTTATTTCCAAACAAATATAAATAAATAGAATGTTCATGATTTAATAGTTGCGGAATTTTTCCTTACAAAATCACGGTATTTCCAAATCAGCGGGTACCCGTGCGAAAGGAACTATTTAAAAAATTGTGTGTGTGTGTGTGTAAAAAACTATGTTGGTACTCCTGCGCGTTGTTGAAAACAGCTGTACGTTGTCGCCTGTGTTACCATTCATCACATACATATACTAGTCATCATACATATACTAGTATATAATTTCACGACTTTCAAACAGCGCGCCGGTACTCAGGATGCCAACTGAACCATAAAAAATAACCTTCTGCTACGGACATGAAAAAAAAAAACACTTTTTTACGCATATTTTATCAAAAAACTTAACAACCCGATGGTCATTCTCCCCAAGTTTTAAGGGAAGGTATTGAGGAAATATATTTCGAATTTCAGACCAACTGTGGCTATATTGAGAGAGTTCGAAGTAAAAACAGTCGGAATCGTGCATTTTATTTCACGATATTTATGAAGTTGCTTCTTAAGTTTCTCCAACTTACGAAACGTTTTTCTCAAAAACGCCATGGTGATAAATTTTTAATGATTTATGACATGAAAACCCTACGTCAGATTTTTTTCAAAAAATTATTTTATACGTATATGAGTTAGCAATTAATAGCATATAAAAAATTCAGATTTTTCTCTATTCATTGCAGATTTTACCTATACATGTGTCCGATCAACCTTAATTTTATTTTAACTTTATAATAAAAATTACAACTGAAAATTGTTAACATTTTATTAAGAATTTAAATATTTTATTTTGGACGGCAATCCAAGAAAATGAAAATTTACTAGAAAGTCATTAGAATTATTTTATGTTTATACGCGATGAATCTTAAGTATGTCATAACAAAGTATCTTAAGTCATACTTATATAATGGCGGTGCAACTAACGAATTAAGGGACAGTCTTAAATATAAGTATTAATTAATAAAGCCACACTTAGGGTTGTTGTGAAGGTTCTTCAAAATTTTACAGCTTATTATTTCAATAATAAAGAATATCCTGTCAAAACTTGATCCTGTTTTTAGTTTTTGAGTAAATAAATATTAAAGTTACAATTTTTAAGAGATTTTTACATAGGTTAAATGGACTCGTCGGTGAATACATGAAAACAAAAATATATATCTCGACAACCAAATATGCCAGTGCTATGAAAAACTGTCATAATATTTATCAAAGTCTTATAAATACCTGGATAAAATTTCAAATTAATCTTGTTTCTGAGATAATTAAGTTTGTAGATCGAAAAATGTTCTAAATCTAGTTTTATTTTTAGTTATATTTATTTTTATCTAGTTTTATTTTTTGTTATATTTATTTTTATCTAGTTTTATCTAGTTTTATTTAGTTTTATCCCGTTTTATCACCATGCAACTTTTTTGAAATACATAAAAACATATTTTTAATTATTAAAACTCTTCGAAAAAATGGAATTTAGGATTTCAGTTTTAAACAATGTGTTTTTTTTACAAATATATTTGTTTTTCACAAAAATTAAATTATTTGAAACGATTTAATTGCAAAGTTTTTAATTAATTAGAGTTGGCAATGGAGGAGATATCAATGCATTTAGTATAGGACAAACTCACCACCCCTGCTTTCCCTCATCAGTTTCACAACAACCTTAATTAAAAAAACGGTGAAAATGGACATTATTGACTGAAGAAATATAAAATAAATTGTCAAAATACAGTTTTGTGCGCCATTTTTCCAATAGGCTGGCGAAAGCGGCGAAAATACGGGGTGACAAAAATTCTAAAGAGCCCATCGAATCTATAAAAATAATACTTTTCAAAACTTTCCAGGTAACCTACTTTTTGAGCACCAAATTATTGAACTGTTTCATTAGAACATTAATAGGAAGTTGTATCCCAAAATTCATGTTTCGCACTAATTTTTCAAAGTCTAATATTATTGGATCACTCTGTTCATGTAACGACCGTGATTCTTAATTATAATATTTGTAGAACACCCAATATTAAAATACGTTATTTATTGTGTTACAGGTATTTGGAGCGAATTATGAAAAATTTTACGCTTCAAGGTTAAACCATCGTAAGTGTCCTTTTTTTTTGTAATACAAATTAACGCTCGCAAATATAACATTTTTAATGAGTTTTGAGCTTTAAATATGGATTCTTTGAAGCTGTAATTTATTTAGTTCTTTTTTTTTTTTGTATTTTATATCACTTTTTCAAAAAAATCAAGAAAAAAAATATTACGTTATAGAAATAACGTAAATTGTATTTACGGCTGAATTGTTGTGCGAAGTACATAAATATTAAATAAGAAAATTTATTTAAATGACTGTTTAGTGCATAGGTGGGCAGACCCTTACTGCACTCAGCTCTGAGTGAGAGGTAGGAAGAGATATAGAGTAAATATAGGGTACCTACCAATTATTATTATTTTCTTTTTTAATTAAAACATTTTCTGAAAAAAATATAATAATACAAACTATTTTTTATGGTCAAAGTATACAATACATACAATACATTGAATACATACTCTGGAATTTTGGGCTGGTAATTTGGGGTATAAAATGTACTTTTTTAATATATTTGGGTATGAATAAAATATAAATGTTATATAAATTATAAAATATAAATCTTTTGATCTTTTACATTGACCGCTTGTAAATTTTTTGATGATTTAGCTTTAGTTTAGATTTTAGAATTAGATTATTTAAATTCCGAATAATTTGTCTAAACTATTCATATGGGAGAACGAATAAACAATTATTTACTTGATTTAACTATTTTTTCTTACTAGGGGGTATAGTGTCATGGGAATTTGATGACACTGGCTACAAAAAAGATGCCAATGATAAAGCTGGCTGGGGGGGGGGGAGGGTTGGTAATTTGTTACTAATTTCTAAATGGTTAAATTTTACATAAAGTGGGAACACATATAGTTGTTGTTGTAATTATTGTTATTGCTATCATCATTATTGTTGTTATTATTGTTATTATTATTATTATGTTTTTTGGTGAATCTCTCCATATTGTAAGAGATATTTTTTAAACAATAAATATTTTATAAAATTACTTCAAAATTGATTGCATTAATTATTGGGCAATAATCGGTAGGACAACTTGTATTGAAACATCGTTCCGTCTTACTTCAAAACACACCTTTTTTACTTACTCTCACCCAGCTTATGGAGAGTCATTCGACTTCGTCGAGCGTCCGCGCCCACCTCTGGTTAGTGCGTAATATTGATATACTTTGATTTTGACCTCTTAATTTACAAAGTTTTGTAATTGGCCTTATTGAGACACCCGGTTCCTGATAAGGCCTTAGGGCTTAGATCGAAGTTATTAAAATTATCGTTTTTTCATGGAAATATTAAAAGATTCTAATGATTTTTCTCAAATATCAGATGCATAAATAAAACTGAAAAGTTTTGTAGAATATAACCTTGAATATTTTGTTTGTATTTTTTTATGAAAATCACGTTTAAAAACGATAAATTTGAAACGAAAAACGTCTCAATTAGTCTGTTTTAGAAAAAGTTATGAGCGTTTGAAAAAAAAATTTAATTTTTTTAAAAAACTCATAATTTTTTTTCGATTGGGAAAAAAAATTTGGAAAAATTTACAGAAACGTTTTTAGTAGCGTAGTATAACATAAAGGTGGGCAGACCTTGACTGCACTCAGCTCTGAGTGAAAGGTAGGAAGAGAGATAGAGTAAATATAGGGTATCCTACCAATTATTATTATTTTCTTTTTTTAATTAAAACATTTTCTCAAAAAAATATCATAATACCAACTATTTTTTATGGTCACTATTATTCAAAGTATACAATGCATACAATACATTGAATACATACTCTGGAATTTTGGTCTGGTAATTTGGGGCATAAAATGTACCTTTTTAATATATTTGTGTTATATAAATTATAAAATATAAATCTTTTGATATTTTACATTTACCGCTTGTAAGTTTTTCGATGATTTAGCTTTAGTTTAAATTTTAGAATTACATTTTAGGAAATTCCGAATAATTTGCCTAAACTATTCATATCGGAGAACTAATAAACAATTATTTACTTGATTTAATTATTTTATCTTAGTTGGGGGTATAGTGTCATGGGAATTTGATGACACTGGATACAAAAAAGATGCCAATGATAAAGCTGGATGGAATGAGGGTTTTAATTTGTTACTTATTTCTAAATGGTTAAATTTTACAAAAAATGGGAATACATATAGTTGTTGTTGTTGTAATTATTGTTATTGCTATTATCATTATTGTTGTTATTATTGTTATTATTATTATTATTATTATTATTATTATTATTATTATTATTATTATTATTATTATTATTATTATTATTATTATTATTATTATTATTATTATTATTGTTATTATTATTATTATGTTTTTTGGTGTATCTCTCTATATTGTAAAATATATTTTTTAAACAATAAATATTTTATAAAACTAATTTTAAATTGATTGAATAAATTATTGGGCAATAATCGGTAGGCAACCTGTATTGAAACATCGTTCCGTCTTACTTCAAAACATACCTTTTTTTCTTAATCTCTGGTATAACACATGAAAATTTCAGTCCAATCTAAAAAGGGTCAGATTCAAAAGTGGTCAATTTGCGGCGTGAAATGCTCTATATATATGAAATCGAACAACGATTATTTCTATTTGGAACAAAACATATCAAGTGAATAAAACATTTGTGAATATAAAAAAATCCAACACAAAACTCCAGGAAAAAGAAAATATTTTCAAAACGTGCTCCTCAATATTCGTTAGATTCGTACCACGTAAATTAAGATTCAGAACAAATAGAAATAAATGATAATACATTTCCTCAAACAAATATCAACATCAAGTATGAAAGTATATTGAAATATAAATGGTTCAGTTGTAACCAAAATTCAAAAATGCAAAATATATCAAAACGAAAAATTTTATGCTTACAGCATATGAATCATAAGAACCATTTAAAGTTGAAATATATGACCGATCGTCATGGGCGAGTGGCGCGATTCACTTCGATAGCCAAAATACAAGCTGGTATATAGATGGATCCAATTCCGATACTGGAATTGGATCAGGACTATATTGTGAGCGACCAAGTACGAATATCTATATCAGTCTTGGTAAATACGCTTCGATATTCCAGGCTGAATTGTATGCCTTTAATAGATGTAAAATCGAGAACTTTTAGCGAAAGTTAGAATATTATTCAAAGTTAGAATATTATACATTTTATCTTAACGGTTTCGGAACATTTAACTCTGAACCTTTTATAGAATTAAAAATGAAATGAACAATTTTTACAAACTTTAGCAACAAAGTAAACATTTTCAAGTACTTAACATAACATTTAGTGAAGGAGATCTAATGATATTGAAAAAATTTAAAACTATAAAAATATTTTTGAAATGAAAAATTATACAATTTAATATCTCGTAACTTACATCTGGCTCGTGTGAAATTTAGGAGAACCGGAAATTTGTGTATAGCTGCGCACGTTATTGAGAACGACCACAAAATTGACAAATCGAATTTAAAACTACTGAAATCGGTATAAAACTCCACAGAATTAGATATATACGAAAGTATCTACATACACAAATTAAGAAAACAGATAATAAATTTAGACAATGGCCCAATTCTAAATTCTGATTTAATAAAGTTATACCATATTCAAAATTTAAAACCTGTATATCAAGGCTAGCTTCGATCAACAACCCTCACCTTATTAACAATAACAATACCGCATGGTCGAAAAGGATACCGCCAATGGGTTGGTCTTAATTGGTCAGTCAATTCAAATAATCCTTCAGGTACTACCTCAGTCAGACCATGTAAAAGACAAAACTTTTTTAATATTATTGTGAGACACGCACCAAATTAGCAACGCGAAACATATCTCTGACTCTATATCCCAGAGATAGTTACGATTAGCTAATTCATACTGATGATGACTACCTTGTAGTCAAAATTCGTATTTATAAAATACAAATAGTTTTTCTAGGAATTGGGGCAAAATTTAAAATTTAATATCAAAAAACCTAGAGATCTCTTTGATTATTTTAATATTCTTTAAAAGAAGTACTTTGTCTATTTAAGAACATTGTATCTAACGGTGCAATACAATTGCAATACAGTTTAAGAATTGCTTAAAGTAGCCTACAAATGAGGAACATTGTGCAGCAACCTTGGATGCTGCTGTGAGTGTATAGCTGTTGCAGCAAAAACAAACATGTCCTTGAACGATTGAACGATTGTAAAATCAAAATTATTTGATATCTTGTTGCAAAATTGCAGCATATTATCTAAAAAGTCATGTTTGCCTAATATTTTTTTATGTTTTATTACATAGATTTAACTTTATATATATAGTATATAAGCATATACTAACAACTAAATACTTTATTATTTTTATAGTTTTATACTTTATAGGTATGTCACACAACAAACTTGATAAAACTGTAGATACATTAACTAAGATAAATAAATTAGATACAAATTAAATGAGACAGATAGAGACAAGATGAGAAATGATTGAATTTTTATGACTAATGTCATAAAATAATAAAATTAAATTTTATGTTCCCAAACTTTGGTTGCAACGTCTGTACTGAAAATATTTTTGTAGGCGGAGTTCAATATTGCTGCTCAATGTTCCTCATGTGTCGGCTACTTAAAAGTACGTTTTACTTTTAAATGATTCGGTAAGAATGGACATAAGTATAATAAAATTTGACAACTTGTCAAGTAAAATATGAAATACCCTGCAACTGGAGAAACTTACACACGATAAATTTATACCAATCATTTTCACATACTTTGACCCCTTTCATATATTTTTATTTTGGTGGTATACGCATTTCTTATATTATATGTGCGTACAATTAGCGTCAAAAGTTAATGTAAGTTGTTAAAATTTTGTAATTGATTTGTGTTTCAAAAATTATGCTTCGGATAAAACTTGTTCATTTTAAATATAGTAACAACTTTTATTCGAAAACCGAATAAAACCGAACATACAAATCAAGTATAAAATTTTATAAAACCTATTTTGACAAAATGGAAACCCGACTTCAAAAATCAAATATTCTATAACAAAAAATGCACTAAAAAGTAAAAAAATAATTACATATTCTTGTGCCAATTTTAGTTCACTTAAGCAAAAATTTTTAAATATATATGTACAATTATGGTTATTTTCGTCGGTGTCAGTCGGTGTCAGCATAGAGAAATTCACATAAAATTTGGACACCGCCTCCAAAAATAACAATAATTGTACATATATTTAAAAATTTTTGCTTAAGTGAACTTAAATTGGCACAAGAATATCTAATTATTTTTTTACTTTTTAGTGCATTTTTGGTTATAGAATATTTGATTTTCGAAGTCAGGTTTCCATTTTGTCAAAATAGGTTTTTTTTCTCGCTTTTTAGTGACTTTGAAGTTCTATAACTGATTTTATTTGTCTAAATATGGGTAGACCAACTAATCGACCTAGTAACTTTTAGTGCATTTCTTTATAACACATTTTTTTTATCCGTTTTTTTCTTTTTTTTAATTTTTAGTGCATTTTTTTATAACAGATTTTCAATTTTTTTTACAAGCATTTTGTTTTTTTTTTCGTAAAAATTTTTTTTTTGGGTCTGTTTTTAAAAAAATTTTCTTATTTCCCCATTATGAATGAGTATATCCTTTCAAAAAAAAAAAAATTTCGCAGAAATCGCTTATCACATATAAGATGAGGATTTTCCTCGATTTCCAGGGGATCCCTTCATCATAATACGATTTGGTGACAATGAGACCAATCGGAAATCAAACTCTTTAAAACAAAAACAAAAAAGTTCAAAATCGGTTAATAAATGACGGAGTTCTGAGGTAACAAACATAAAAAAAAAAAGACGAATTGAGAACCATCCTCCTTTTTGAAGTCGGGTTAAAAACTAACATCAACTTTTGACACCTTCTGTACGTACACTAACCTAACGTATGTTTTTAAGGTAAATATTGATATCAACAAATTGAATTACCTACCTTTTGTATCGAAATGTAAAATGATTTGTCTGTAGTTTGTTTGTTTTCTTTTTTTTTCCCTGTTTGTTGTTTTTCTTTTCATTTTCTTTTCTTTACATTGTGTGCTTGCTTGCTTGACGCTACACAAAGCAAACCGAATTGTGTAAACATCGAGTGTAACAAAAAAATATATAAAAATGAAATGAAAAAAAAAAACATACTGCAAATCACTTACACAAGAGCTTTTTTTTTAACATGCTTTTATAAGCTTGACCTGTATTTATGTATCTATCTAAGTATGAATGTAATGGAATTATGTTAGTAAGTTTTCACCCACTGGTTAGAAAGATACGTCTTGGGGTTTATAAAGTATTACACTTCCATCTTATGGTCCCTTGTGCTGCTCCTTCTACTTAAGTCCGTCGAGATTCGCTGCTCCCATATGTTGGCAATAGCCAGGAGCTTATCAGCTCTTCCTGAAAGATCATATATTCGAAGTGAGATGCACCGAATATCCTGTATCTGCTGTAACCTAGCGGTTTGAAGTCAAAGATAATGAGGCAGGATGTTTCTTCCTCCTCGCTACACAATCTGCACACAATGGACCCGTTTGGAGTCCCATTGTGTGCAGATGCTTCCTCTGAGGATAATGCCCGGTAATAAATCCGGTAACCCTCCGTAGTTGTATCTTGTTCAGCTTCAGTACATCGAGAGATAACCTCTTTGTTTCACTCTGAAGCAGTACCTTCCCGAGCTCTTGCCGCGGTACTTTTTCCCAGTGATCAGGATGTTTAGCATTTATCCACTCGTTGATCACCTGTTTACATGCAGTCCTTAAAATTCCTAAAACAGGCTCTGGGCCTATGAAGGGTATTCCGACTTCCTTCTTTGCTAAGGCATCTGCTTTTTCGTTTCCTTCGAAACCACTGTGACCCGGCACCTAGATCAATTTAACATTGTTCCGTTTTGCCAGCTCCAACAGTTCCTCCAGACAATCCTTGGCTACCCTTGAGGTGACCTCAGTTCCAGACAAGACTTTTAGAGCAGCTTGACTGTTCGAGAGAATACATACGTTCTAGTTTATGTAGCCTCTACGTAATTCTCACGGATGCAAGCCCGTATGTCGTAGACTTCTGCTTGACAGACCGTGGCATATTTTCGCAAGTTGAGGCTTATGCTTTAATCTCTCTCACTGTAAATTCCCGCCCCGGTCTCTTCTTCAGTTTTGGAACCGTCTGTATACCCGACGATTTACCCACTTCGAATCATTTATCAGATCGACAAGAAATTTTTACTCTTAATGCGTTAATCTCAAACTGTTCAGAAATTTTCAACTCATGTGATTCAATAGTAACAGAACAAACTGGCGAACAAAAACTATGGGACCACTCGTAGTGTACAAAATTACTAAATAGCTGAGCATTATTGAAAAAATATTATGAGTTCATTTTTGGAAAAAATGAACCGACCCTAAAAAATTTTTTTTACGATTTTTGCTAACTTCGTGGTGTACGGCTGACTGCCAGGTGGTTTTCTATTCGTTCGTCGGATTAAAAACATCAAAATTTAAGATGGATTGGGGGTTAATATTTTTTTTTGTGTGTTAAACACCATTACAAAAGTTTATTCTATATTTATTACACGCAAAAAATAAACTAAAACAGAAAAATGTTTCGATATTATATATATATATGTATATATATATGTATATATATATGTATATATATATAGACAGACTTCAGAGTACCCCCACTATTTTTATTTCTTTATGAAGCATTGTGTAATTATTATAGTAAATAATAGTTAACATTGATTGTCTATTAGGAAAGCTGTCCAAACCAAAACAGTTTCAAAAAATCACATTTCCATTTAGGCGTCGCTATACTTATTGAGAACTCTGATTTTCGCTACTCTAGCAAGCTCTAGTGTAGCCGCCCTACTCCACCAATCACAGAGTGCATAGTGTAAGGAGGTGGGACAGTAGTAGTGGAGTAGGGAGACCAAAGAAGAGCATGCTAGACTAGCGACAATCAGAGCTCTCAATAAGTGTAGCGACACCCCCAAAAATTCAAAAATGCAAAATGCAAAAATTAATTTATTCATGGAATGTTAATTAATTATATCTCAAAATCTAAGCGTCAAAACGAAAAACTTTATTGAACTTTTTTGTTTGTTTTTTACAGCTTTACACCGTGGTATAGTTTTCCAGTTTTTCTGTATATATAATTATATATATATATATATATACATATATATATATATATATATATATATATATAAATGATCATCTAATAGGTCATTTGATGAAATTATTCGGTAGGTCTTTCGTCGATAAAAAACCAATTTTCTGGAATACTTTTATACATTTATTTATAAGTAATATCAATTTATCATCATATAGTTGAAAAAACATTCAAAAAACCAAAAAAAAAAAATAAATATAAATAAACTTCTGGAATTCTTAGTTCTGAAATGATTTTACTTGTTTCATATAAATATATGTTCGTATAAATAAATAGGCATGGTTATTTCATTTAATTTTACACGCAATTTCCTCGGAATATTTTAAATAAATCTACTGAAATCAAGTGATTTGACCTTGTTTTATAAAAAAAAACACACATATTTACACTTTGGATAATTCTCACGCAATTGTTTTAGTTAATTTCATTTCTTTGCGTTGACAAATATTGTTATGGGAATTTTGTAATTATTATTTAAATAGTTACAATTTCGGTCAATCTACAGGAAATATTAACATATTAATTAACAATGTGAGTTCAAGGAAGGTTGAGAATAATTTCGATAATGAAACTAAAAGCGAAATAAACATTATATTATCGAATGATAATTAGTGAGAACTCTAGGTTTTTGAAATAAAATTTCCAATTTGCCCCCTTTACCTATATCAGTTTTTTGTATTATAAATACGTATTTCGACTACAATGTAGTCATCATCAGTATAAATTAGCTAGTCGTACTTTACTCTTTGGCAATTAGTTGTAGATATAAAGTCGAGATCAACAGACAAGAATAAAAATAAATAGAAAATTAACTAAATTAAAATATACTGAATTTAAAATATAATAAATTTTAAATTATATTGAAATTACTCTTGTTAAAATTTCCTTTATTCACATTATATTCCTGTTAATTTTGAAATTGTCACCTAATTAGTAACAAGTAACATATCCTGCGACAATATAAAAGTAATTTTAATAAGAGTAAAATTAACAGGAATAAATGTGAATGAAGGAAATTTTAACAAAAGTAATTTCAATATAATTTAAAATTTATTATATTTTAAATCTAGTATATTTTAATTTAGTTAATTTTCTATTTATTTTTATTTTTGTCTGTTGATCTCGACATTATATCTACTTCTAATTGTCAAAGAGTAAACTACGACTAGCTAATTTATACTGATGATGACTACATTGTAGTCGAAATACGTATTTATAATACAAAAAACTGATCTAGGTAAAGGGGACAAATTTGAAATTTTATTTAAAAGCGAAATGTTTGGGGTACCCAAAAAAAATATTCACTCACCAAATTTTGAAGGGAGGAGTAAATAGTTATTTCCAAATATCTCAAAACTAAACAAGAGACTGAATGCGATTGGTTTACTCACACTGCCAATTCTACATGCCTTTGGAAACTAGACACCAGTCTACTTAAGACGCCTCGACAATTCGTTTGCACTTATACATTCATACTCTATTGAAATAGCATGATTTCAACTATTCATTAAACAAATGAAGGTTTTAACATAAAATTATTATTTAATCCCCCATAAATCAAACCACCCGCAAATATTTTATCGCGCATAACTTTTTTTTCTAATATTTACGAGAAAACACCCATAAATACTTTTTATACCCAATATATGTAAATATACAAGGTATGTTAAGTTTAGTCCCGACTTAGATAGATGAATAGATTGTAGAGGCTGCCCTGGACAGGCTACACTTCAACCATAAGGTCCATTGTGATTCCTAAGAATGTAAGGAAGTGAGTAGAGTGGTAGGAATTTTTGTGTATAGACTAGGAACTATGATAGGAACTATTCCGATATTCATCTGGAGTTCGTGAAGGACACTGCAGAAAACCCTCTCAAGCATAGCCGGTTACTTCGTTCTTGTCCATACGCCGACAGTTTAGTTAATTAACCACCCCCTTTTTTTTCAATAATTGACAAACTGCCGATGTCGGGATTCGAACCATTAACCTCCCAGTTTCCAAGCTGGCTTTGTAATGCTTGAAAATATTAATCGCTAACAAAAATCCTTGGAATGGGTCATAAAATTTCCTAATTCGGCCATTTAGGCTAATCCATCTGTCTGTTTAACACGATAACACGAAAACAAAAAGAGAAAACGAACTGAAATTTAATGTGTGTATTCTATAGCAAAAAAGTGAGATCAAGTTCGTTAATTGGCAAAATCGGAACGTGTCTCCCCCCGCCAGAGAGGGTAATTAAATTTTTGAAACCGTAGGAGCTAGAAAAATATTTAATAACAAAACATCTTCTTCTTATTAAAATAAACATTTTTTGGTGGAAACATTTTTTCATAAACTCAATAGTTTTCTTCTAATTTGTGATTAAATGTTCCTTGGAAAGCGAATTATCAACAATTTGAATACACAGAATTGCTAACAATTCAATCCTTGATACACAACTCAGTATATACTGGGTATTGAAACAACTAACTCAGTTAAAATAAGTTTAGATTGCGAAAAAAATAAATCAATGTTTTCCAATTATAAAAAAAATGGTAGAACGAAAAGTTGTCCCGCGATGGGATTTTCATTATTAAACGCAGAATAAATCAAAGGTTTTTTTAAAGAAAAATAAAATAAATCAAAAGTGGCGAACTTTGAAAAATTATTGTTTTTTTTTCACAAAAACGTAAAAATCTTACAGAATATGGCGTAGAATATTTCTTTTGTGTTTTTTTCTGAGCAACACGTAAATTAACGATAAATTTGAAAGAAAAAAGTCTCGATTAGTCAGCTTTTTCAAAAAGTTATGAGCATTTAACAAAAAAAAAACTTAAATTTAATTTTTAAAAAGTTCGTAAATTTTTTCCGAAGGGAAAAAAATAATTTTTTTAAATTCACAGAAATATTTACAAGTCCTAAATATTTCTGTATTTATTGAAGTTTGCGAAAAAAAAATGATAAGGTAATGAATTTAAAAATACATAATTTTCTACGACTTTACTCCTAATACATTTTTCGATTGTTCTAATATTAAGAAAGATTTTTTATTTATTTTGTGATTCCTTCTTTCTCGATGCCCCCTTCCTCCTTGACCGATGACCCCGTGACGATTTATTAAAAAAATTGGCCTTGAAAATACCAAAATCATGTCAGATATGACATTTAATTTTGTTCACACTAAAATTGTGACCGCTAGAGAGTGATTTATGTATTCTATGGAAATTCGCTAAATTGACGCAGCTCCTGCGTAACAAGTTTTTTAGTGAATTTCCTCCAAAGGAAATGCAGCTATTGCTTTTGCACCAATGTTGGAATTTCGTAAAAATTTCTTCAAATGTCCATCAATCGTACCTATTAGTTGTTAAAAATCAATATCGCTAAAACTTTTATATAGGGAAACACAAAATTTGGTGTACCTCCCTTAATATTTGAAGAATTGAAAAATTTATCAGGAGTTAAGTTGTAGGTATTAGGAGTAATAGTAGGTTAAGTTGTCTTGTAATTTTGTTACTTATCATTTTTCTGTTAGACTAATATCTTTTTGTTTAAAAGATACAGCACCTAAAAAATGAGCCTAAATTAAGCTGTAGTAATAGCACTGTAAGTGAGAAGGCCAAATGGCTCTTAAACTCGGCCTTGCGCACTATTGTGCTCTTGATTTACAGAAATATTTACAATTAAAGATTGGAAGTTAAAATTCTAAATATCTCTGCACACATTAGAGTTTGGAAGAAATGATAATGTAATGAGTTATAGCAAACTTGATTTTCTACAACTTTACTCCTTATACATTTTTCGATTGTTCCAATATTAAGAGAGAAGTTTTATATTTTGTGTTTTCTTCTATCTTTATGCCCCCCTTTCCCCTTGACGTATGTCATTTATTAACAAAGTTGGTCTTGAAAATACTAAAATGATATCAAATACGACATTTCATTTTGATCAGACTTAAATTGTGACTGGAGAGTGATTTATGTATTCTAAGGAAATTGGCTAAGTTGACGCAGCTCCTGCGTAACAAATTTTTTTTAAATATGTATTGTTTATGTAATATTTATTTAATATTTATTTTTCTACGTGTAGAGAAGAAATAGAATTGCATTGTGGTAAATAAAATTCCCATCTTTTTAATGAATGAACATTCTTTTGGAATTTGTCGTATGTGATTTTACGTACTTTTTATAAGAAATTTTAAAATTTTTACACGCTATTTCCTCGGATCATTTTATTTCCTCTATTTGACACAAAATATTTGTGGGATTTTATCTTAATCAACAAAACTAAGGAAAAATTTACGTAAATAATTAACGCTTGATTAGATAAGGAAAATTGAATAAAAATTTGATAAATATTGTTTGGGAATTTTTATTGAAACGTTTTCCTTACACAAATTTTATTGTGTTCTTAATAACTTGTACAGGATGTTCAATATACAATGTTTTAATTTTTATTTTAAAACAATTATTTATTCGACAAAACGTTATTTCAAATAATAGTTCTATGATTTTATGAAAATTAAGAGTTTAAAAAAACTAAAATAACATGCTTATATTGAAAAATATGAACTAAAAATATGCATTTAAAAATTCAAAATAATTTAAAATAATAAAACCAATTATGACAAAATGGAAACCAGACTTCAAAAATCAAATATTCTGTAACAAAATTGCACTAAAAAGTAAAAAAATAATTGCATATTCTTGTGCCAATTTTAGTTCACCTAAACGAAAATTTTTAAATATATATGTACAATCATTGTTATTTTTGGAGGCGGTGTCAGCATAGAGAAATACACATAAATTTTGGACACCGCCTCCAAAAATAACAATAATTGTACATATATATTTAAAAATTTTCGCTTAGGTGAACTAAAATTGGCACAAGAATATGCAATTATTTTTTTACTTTTTAGTGCATTTTTTGTTATAGAATATTTGATTTTTGAAGTCGGGTTTCCATTTTGTCAAAATAGGTTTTATTTCTAGCTTTTTAGTGACTTTGAAGTTCTATAACTGATTTTATTTGTCTAAATATGGGTAGACCTACTAAACGACCAACTAATTTTTAGTGCATTTTTTTTAACACTTTTTTTTTACCCGTTTTTTTTTTTTTTTAATTTTTAGTGCATTTTTTATAACAGATTTTCAATTTTTTTTACAAGCATTTTGTTTTTTTTTTGAAAAAATTTTTTTTTTTGGGGTCGGTTTTTTTTTGTAAAAAATTTTTTGAAGTCGGTTTTTAAAAAAATTTTCTTATTTTCCCATTATAAATGAGTATATCCTTTAAAAAAAACACATCACATATAAAATGAGGGTTTTCCTCGGATCCCTTCATCAGAATGCGATTAGGTGACTGTTAAACAATTATATAACTATATTAAACAAATTTGTCAGCAAAATGTGTAATTTTTTTTTACCAAGTCTACATAAATCTTACGCATGGTTAGTTATGAATGGTTATATTTTAAGGTTAGTGTTCTAGGGTTAAATAATTTGTGACAAAAATTCATCATGCTTTATATTGAACACTCGGTACATTTTTATATGAGGTGATGACCTCTATAAAATCATTTTTGAAGATAAGACTTTATAAATTAATTTTAATGTTGTTTTTTTTTTTTAATGCAGTAAATTATATGCCAGTGAGTAGAGGTTCAAAACAAGGGATGTGTTGCAAAAGGTGGGGTAGTACTTTTTATTTTTCTTAACTTGTACCTATAAATGGGTACCTATGTACCTATTCGTTACGCCGAAGCTGCGTCAACTTAGCGAATTTCCTTAGAATACCTAAATTACTCTCCAGCGTTCACAATTTGAGTCTGATTGAAAATGAAATGTCTATCTGGTATAATTTTGATATTTGCAAGATCAATTTTATTAATAAATGGCATAAGTCAAGGGGAAAGGGGGGCATAGAGAGAGAAGAAAACACATAATATAAAATATCTCTCATAATATTACAACAATTGAAAAATGTATATGGAGTAAAGTTGTTGAAAATCAAGTTTGCTACAATTCATTACCTTATCAGTTTTCTCAAAATTGAATATGTAAAGTGATATTTTTGAATTTTGACTTTCAATCTTAAATTGTAAATATATCTGTAAATTTTAGCAGCATTTCCTTTCAGGAAATTCGCTAAAACGAAAAATGTTAACACGGGCGAAATGACGACAACTTCTATCAGCCAAAAAACTTCGGAATTTTTAGACTTTTCTTTAGTTTTTGGCCTAAAGCGAAAAAGTCATGGTATGGAACCAATTAAAGAACATTCAAATATACTATAATTTTTTGTTGTTTCATGCATCCCTGCTGCGATGTATTATTTATATTTTAAACGGTGATAGATAGGGTGCCAAAAAAAAACAACCTTTGTTAGAAACTTTTTTCATGCATCCAATATTTCACGCGTAAATATAAAAATTTACGCCCATATATTTACACCTAAACTATTGAATGTATGCAGACTCATATTTTACTTACCTCATATTTAGACAAAGTTTGAAAAATCGTTAATTGACCATAATACTTGGCCGATTTATTAAGTTGTGTCATCATGATTTTTTCACTAGGATACACCATTTAGGATCCATTGGCGAAAAACCTAAAAAAAGTCCACAAATAACAAGGTTTTTGGCTGTTAAATTTGTCCAGAGGTCGCCCGTGTTAGCATTTCTATATTTGACGTGTTTGGACATACATCTATACAGGTTAGAAAAAAAGTACTACCGCACCTTTTGCAACATACAATCAATACCTCGAATGACTAGCGTATTATTTAATTAGTTGTATTTTAATTATCAAATTATAAATATAAAATAATTTATTCGTATAATTAGTATTGACATTTTAATTTTGATAAAACTATGTCAATTTCCATCATTTTTTATCACTCACAATTACTAGTCCAGGCACTGAGGGGCACAAAAACTTTATTTTTTGTTTTTTAGTCTTATAACAACATTATTTTTTGTGTTACAGTTTCAAGCTTCATTATTATTCTCCACGAGTGAATACAATTATATATATATATATATATATATATATATATATATATATATATATATATATATATATATATATATATATATATATAATTGTATTCACTATATATATGCATGCCAATTAATTACTTTTTCTAATTTTGGACAGTTGGAAATATAATTTTTCTAATATTTTGTTGATGACATTTCTATTGAAAGTATAAACTATACTATCACACTATAAATCGGTATATATAATTTAGAGATATACAAATTTGTAATTTGGCTATTCATTACTTTAAATTTGAGCGAATTTCCTGAATGGAAATAGAGCTACTGGTCAAGACTTCAAAATTTATATGTAAATATATATACTTGTATATATATATATATATATATATATATATATATATATATATATATATATATATATATATATCCATGAACGAACTTGTCCTTTTGAATACCAAAAGCACCTCAAATACCAAATTTCATTCCGATAAAACGAAAACTGTGACCGCTAGAGTGATTACAGACAGGCTACAGACAAAAGAATTCGTTACGCAGGAGCTGCTTAGCGAATTTCCTTAAAATACATAAATCACTTTCTAGCAGTCACAATTTTAGTCTGATCAAAATGAATTGTCATATATGATTTTAGTATTTGCAAGGCCAATTTTATTAATAAATGGCTTACGTTAAAGGGAAATGGGGGCATAAAGAAAGAAGAAAACACAAAATATAAAATATCTCTCTTAATATTAGAACAATAAAAAAATGCGTAAGGAATAAAGTTGGAGAAAATCAAGTTTGCTACAATTAATCACCTTATCATTTTTGCTCAAACTCTAATGTGTACAGAGATAGTGAGGAATTTATTTTTCAGTCTTAAACCGTCAATATTTCTATAAATATTAGGGTATAGTAAAAATGATAAGAAAAAAATTACAGAAAAACTTAGTACCTAAAACTTTACTTCATATAAATTTTTCGATTTTTCGAATATTATAATAAGGGAGTTAAGTCAAATTTTGTCTTTTCCCCTCCCTTTCCGCTTGTTCGATTTTACCCATTAACGAACTTGACCTTTTGAATACCAAAAGCACCTCAAATACCAAATTGCATATCAATCAAATCAAAATTGTGACCGCTAGTGATTACAGACACATATATACATATATATATATATATATACATATATATAAATATATATATATATATATACATATATATATATATATATATATATATATATATATATATATATATATATATATGTATATATATATATATGTATATATATATATATATGTATACATATATAAATAAATAAATATATATATATATATACAAAAACATTCGGTCACAAGTACTTTAATCGAACAAAGACAATTGCTAAGAGATATCTATAAAGACAAATAAAATAATAACAAATTAACTGAAAGACATGAAATCAAAACACAAACAAGTAAAATCTGACTACATAAACAAACATGTCAGTAGTACTCTCGATAACAAGTATTTATGGAATAGTATCAATAAATAATCATTGGATAAAAATAAAAATTCTCATAATAAAGATATTACGCACCTCCATGACGGTTGTTTAATTACCAATAAAAAAACGCTGGCAAATGTCTTTGCCCAACATTTCAATGACACAGTCAAAGATAAAATCTCGGCAAACTTTGACAACATTTCTGCAAATAATTGTACCCTGTCTACTTTCAATAAATACTACCTATCTACTTTCAATAATATACAACAGATGAAATTGAGATGGAAAATGTTGTCAAAAGCCTGCCAAATAAACAAACCTCTGGTATCGACGAAATATCGTCGATAGCTATCAAATTCTCATTCCATCTTATCAGCAAACCGCTGGTGTTTATTATAAATGAATGTTTTAAATATGGCAAATTCCCAAACCAATTAAATGTTCAAAATATAAAAAACTATCCACCAATATCTTTACTTTCTTCATCTGGAGTTCGTGAAGGCAACTGCAGAAACCTTCTCAAGCATAGCCGGACACTTCGTTCTTGTCCATACGCCGACAGTTTATTCAATTAACCGCCCTTTTTTTTTTCTAAATAATTGACAAACTGCCGATGTCGGGATTCGAACCTATAACCTCCCAGTTTCCAAGTGGGCATACTACTGCGCAGACATTTGGATATACATATTCTGGTTATACATATAAATATATATATATATATAAATAAATAAATATATATATATATATATATATATATATATATATATATATATATATATATATATATATATATATATATATATACTAGCTGACCCGCCCCGACTTCGCATGGGTTCTTTACAAAAAATAAAACAGCCTATGTTACCCTGAGGAAATGTAGCTTTCGGTAAAATTGGTTGAGTAGTTTTTGAGTTAAATCGTAACAAACAAAAAATCAATCATCTTTACTCGTTATACATAATAGCATAACCCCTCGCGACTTCGCCCGAAAAAATTTTGTAACGCCCTTATAACCAAGTAACATAATATTTTCTCCCGTAGCAGACTGATAAATTGCGTTTCATTTTTTAAATACATTTGTTGAATGCACTGCCACCTATTGGCAAAATTTTTGAAGTACTCATGTTGCGTATGCTGCCATCTATAGGATAATTTTTAAAACGTATTTGTTGTATGCATCAAATTAAATATGAACAATGGACTGTAATAATATATGATCCACTGTAACATATCAATCACTTTATGCAGACTGCTGTCGGTTGCATGCTTATATAAATAACAGTCAAAATATCTACATCCCCACTCTTGTAAGACAATGTATAACACACAGCACCTAGAGCAACGAACATCTGTTACTATGATAAATTATACACCTATACATCAATAAATTATACAACTTTACCTTTTTTTATAATATTTTATGACCAATTTGTACAAAAACTTGCCAAATAACATGCAAACCTTCTTCGAGAACCACTCTATCCATTGGTGAAAACAGCATGAAAATCGGTGCAGTACTTTATTTTATATTATGTAAGGATATGTTTATATATATATATATATATATATATATATATATAAACATATATATATATGTGCATATATATATATATATATATATATATATATATATATATATATATATATATATATGAACATATTTTTGTAACACTAATATTTACAGAAATATTTGCAATTTAAATACAATACTCCTAATAATGAATAATACTATAATGTTTTCCTTTAATGGTTTCGTTTTATCTTAAATGAATTTTCTGGAAATAATAACGTTATTTAGCTTCAAATTATTAATTCCGTATCAAAATTGCATAGATTTCAACATTGTTTTTGTTTTCTTCTGTACCTAAGCCCCCTTCTCCCTTTCCTGTAGGTCATATAAACTTTGTAACATTTTAGTGAAAAAGTTTATTGAGATATCTATTTTCAAAAGAAAAATGGTGTACTAATTCTGAGGAAATTCTCTAAGTTGACGCATTTTTTGAGCCTGCAACAGGCAGATTATGATGCAATTATTGAAATCATAGATGGACCGGTTTTCTTGTTTTGAAGTAAAAACATAATTTATCAAATGGCAAAAAAAAAACAATATTGCGCAACGATAATTTTGACTAGCCGCCAAAAAAACAAACCAATTATTTCTTAAGTTTTAATCCTTAAAACACATTTTATAAAATATGTGGATTCTCAAAAAAGCGAGCGAAGTATACAGTGGCGGATTTGATAATAATGGCGCACTAGGCCCGTACTAATATGCCACTTTCCTAAGGATATATATATATACATATATATATATATCTTTATATACAGGGTGTACCAAAAGTAGTCGAGTTCCATAAGAGGGTAGGTAGAGGGTACGATTTTGGAACGAAAAGTCCTGAGACATTTTTTTATTAGAGGTTAATTAATTATTAATTAATTAAGGAAACTAGGTTGAAACCAGAATTGAAAAAAGTCAATTTTTTTGATAATTGATTTTTTATTTAATTATCGATTTTTGGAAAAATATATTCCTTAAATTTTTTAAATTATTAGTTCCTTGAAAAGGGCATTAATTATATTTTTTGAAAAATGTAATAAATAAATTGTTTTAATAATAAATTTAAAAAAAAATGCGAAAATTAAATTCGTTAAATTATAAAGTTTTCCTAAAAGTGCATTAATTAAATTATTTTATTGATTAACGTTTTTAATAATGCAATAATTAAATTTTTCAATAATGTAATTCTATAATTAATGCAATTCAATTAAATAATTAATGCACTTTTCAAGAAATTAATAATTTGAAAAATTTAAGCAATACATTTTTCCAAAAATTGATAATTAAATCAAAAATGAATTATCAAAAAAATGCACTTTTTGCAACTCTGGCTTCAACCTAGTTTCCTTAATTAATAAATAATTAACAAACGGGTGCGTCTAATAAAAAATGTCTCAGGACTTTTTGTTCCAAAATCGTACACTCTACATACCCTCTTATGGAACTCGACTACTTTTGGGACGCTCTGCATATATAATTGGTAAAAATTTCTTATCCCAAGAAAGTTTCTTTGTTCATCTGATACTTAAGTTACTCGAATATTTCTATATATAGGATGTCGCATAAGTAACGTTATGATTTAATTAGTGAATTCATTTTTTGTTTACATTTTTTCTTCTTCTTTTTTTTTTCAGAATTAACTTGTTAAATTCGGGAAATTAATGATGGAAAGACTCAGCACAGAACAAAGAACAAAAGTTGTTAAATTTTATTTTGAAAGTCAGCATTCGATACTTCAGACACAAAGATCATATCGAAATTTCTTCACGTTCTGACAATTTTCCGATTGGTTCAGCGTTTTCGGTAACATGGGGCTGCTTGTTATCTTCCGCGTGCTGGAAGACCTCGTGCAGTTCGAAATGATGTGAAAATTGCTCGGGTGCAAGAAGTGTTGAGGAAAACCCCGAAACTTCCACCAGGCGACGTTCTCTGCAGTTGGTGTCGTCTAGACGGTCTTTGCAAAGAATTTTACATACGTTACACTTTTTCCGATATACGATTCAATTTGTTCAAGAGTTAAAACCAAAAGATGCATAAATACGCGCTCATTAAATAAATCACAACGTTACTTATGCGCCATCCTGTATATTAGGCATTTTTCCTCAGTTAAAACGTGAGAGAAAATAATAAAGATTAAATCTTACAGTTGACGAAAAGCTTCTTCCATTTTAGCTGGTAAGCAACCGGCAAAAAAGGTTTTAGGTTCAAGTGCTCCCAAAATTTTGCCTTCCCTCAAATATTGCCACCCTAAGCCCCGACTTCGCGAGTCTATGCCTAAATCCGCCACTGGAGTTATATAATGATGATTACGATAAAAACTAGTTTCCCACTTCCGATATTTTTAATCCCCTTTTTTCCTGAACATAATATATAAATGCTCGCGAATTCATTCGTAACAGCAGTGTATTTAGTCAAGTTATAGTTTTTACTACAACAGGAAAAAAAATGTATAATTTAATAAAATTTCTAATGTTGTCAATCAGTTTGATTGTTGTATTCAACAATCATATTGTTGTAAATGGGAAAAAATTTAAAAGCGAGTGTGCTATCGCTAAGGAACTACTCAAACAAGGATTTCCAAAGAATCAATTGAATGATTGTAAGTATATTTTTTCATAGAAATTTTTAACACTAGTATCGAAAATGTGAAACATTCTATTTTCAAAATTTTACAGTTAATTTTTTTGTTTGTAATTTTGTGTTGAATGGGTCTCGTTTAACACTTTATTTTGACCGGTTTTGGAAAACACAGTTCCTTCATTAGAATTAAAAATGAAATGAACAATTTGAACATACTGCAGCAACAAAGTAAACATTTTCGGATACTTAAGGTTGATCGGACACTTGCATAGGTAAAATCGACAATGTATAGATAAAAATCTGTATTTTAGATATGTTATTAAATTGCTATCTCATACGTATAAAATAATTTTTTGAAAAAAATCTGACGAAGATTTTTTATATAATTAATCATTAAAAATTGGAATTTGAACGTGTTGTGAATAGCAAATGTTGAGTGAACGCACACGATAATGTTGCTCCACCTCCAATAGAATAAAAAGTAAAAAACTTCTTCTGTTATAAATTAAATCTCGTACATTACGTTAAAATTGGCAAAAAAAATAGTGTGACGAAGAGTTTTGTAAATATCTTGATTAAAAAGATAAAAAACTCACAAAAATTTTCGTTAAATCGTTAAAATAATCGTCACAAGACGATTATTTATTATTTTTAGTAATTAGATGTTAGATGCTATCTAAATTTAAATAATTCATTGACAGGATAAAATTTTTAATGTCTGTTAAAAAGAGTGTTTCTGTTTATTATGAAATGTAGGTACAACCTGTCCGGTCAACCTTAAGATAACATTTTGTGAATGGGATCTAATTTTGGAAAAACCTAAAACTAGAAAAATATTTTTGAATTGATAAATTTTACAAATTTTTTAACATACAGGTAAACATTTTAGATAATAAATAACATTTATTAAAAAATTTGTATAATTTGTCAATTCAAAAATGTTTTTTTTGTTTTAAGATTCAACCCAATTTTATTACCATTTATAAAATTTTCATTTATAAAATGTTATATTTTGTATACCTATGTTAAATAATTTGTATAATTTGTCGATTCAAACTCAAGACAATAGTTTTAGGTTTTCCCAATATTAAAAGATATCATTCACAAAATGTTATCTTAAGTATCCGAAAATGTTCACTTGGTTGCTATAGCATCTTAAAATTGGTCATTTCATTTTTATTCCTGAAGAAGGGACTGTATGTGTTCCGAAACTAGTCAAAATAAGTTTACGAAAATTTCAAATAGTTAAGTAATTTAATAGTTAAGTTTTTACAAAATCTAATCGGTTTTCGACCAAATGCTTTGAATAAAATCTGTTCGTATTATTAAGAAAATTTATTTTAAGCATTTTTGCGAAAACTGAATGAAGTCTTACTTATTCAGTTTTCGCAAAAATGCTTAGAATAAATTTTCTTAATAACCAATTTTCGACTTCCCTTACGGTTAATTTTCTCAATTTAACCGTAAAAGTTTGAAAAAAGAACACCACTATTGCTGCCGACGTACAATAAGCGTCAAAAGTTGATGTTAGTTTTTCAAATTTTATAATTAATTTTGTGTCGTATATATTCAGATTTCGGAAAAATATTTCGAATAAAAGTTGTTAGTCCAGTTATAACGAACAACTTCTATCCGAAGCATTTTTTCGAAAACCGAATAAATAAGGCACAAATCAATTATAAAATTTTTGAAATGATACCTTGCTTATTTACGCTATTTGTACTATGGGCCACATTTGTACAAGTCCAGGTAAATTTTAAAAATGATTGATTTGTGCTATATTTATTCCGTTTTAAAAAAATGCTTCGGCCAAAAGTTGATCATCATAAATATATTAACGACTTTTGTTCAAAACATTTTTCCGAAAACCGAATGAATAAGAAAAAATGTATGAAAATCTTTGTGTCACATAGTACAGTGTAGGACAACTGGGCAGTCATACGATTATTTACTATTAACTATTTATTAATAAATGTTTTTCCATAATTTTTCTCCTTACTTTTAAAGGGGTATGTTTAATAATGGCTGAAAGTAGTGGAAATACACGAGCAATTAATCGAGCCAATACTGATGGTAGCATTGATTATGGATTATTTCAAATAAATAATCGTTATTGGTGTGAAGAGGGCAAAAAAGGCAAAGAATGTAACATAAAATGTTCAGGTAATAATCGTTTTTTTTATAATAAAAAAAAATCTAATACGAATCAACGCTTGAGTACCGGAAACTATTCTGCCAAAATTTGTTTAATATGTAGGACTGATTATAAGATTGAATGTTGCCTGCAGAAGGAAAATTAGTGCCATACTTTTTTAAACGAAATTTTAGAACCAATTACAACAAATGGAATTTTTGAACGGAACAATTTATTTTCATAATGGTTGATTCAATACAAATTTAAAATATCTCTTTAAGTTTTGCGATAAATCCAATGTTTTTTGAGATATGATTTTTTTTTTAAGTTCGAGAAGTCATGATTTTGGTTTTAAATTATAAAACTTCAAGATATTTTATGTTTCCATTGAGTCACAAAATATGAAACAAATTTGTCCCATTCAAAAATTCAATTGATTTGCAAATGGATCGATAATTTCGTATAAGAAATAACATGGTAGCATAAATTTATCCCCTGGAACTGGAACAGGAAATCTTATAATCAGTGCTACATATAATGAAAACTATTTTGTGATACCAAAATACTATAACAAATATCAGCTATAAAAGTATATATATATATATAAATATATATATTTATATATATATATATATATTATATATATATATAAATATATATATATATATATATATATATATATATATATATATATATATATATATATATATATATATATATATATATATATATATATATATAAATATATATATATATTTATATATATATATATATATATATATATATATAAATTTTTTTGGGAAAGTTTTTTTCCCAAAATTTTTCAAAGGTCTACTATAAAAACTGTACCGAATTTGACTCTGCCTTAGTGGTGGGGAGAGCTCACTCCCCTCAAGTATCTCTGCTGCCGCGGCGTTAATTCGCCACCATTTCTAATTCCGTTAACGCGCTTCTTCAATTGATTACTTTATTTAATTAATATCTAATTAACGGCGGGTCAGGTGCAAAAATTTCCAAGGACTTTTCATCTGAAAATTTCATACCCTATCCACCTTTTCTAAAAACTCCATAACTTTTGACTCACCCTGTATATAAATGTTCCAAATAATTACTTGGACATTTTACTTCTACTGAGTAAACTCGACCTTTTCGGAAAATTTTCAATTTATAATTATTTATAATTTCGGTGTTTGCCTATCTAAAATGCGCGAAGTACTGTAGAAAGTCGATAAAATGACATTTATATTGCTTCGAGAATTGGTTCAAACCGAATCCACTTAGAATCCGAAAAAAAATTTTGTAAGAAAATTTATTTTCGTCATTTTATAAAAAATGTTCGTCAAAAATTAATGCGCCGTTATATAAAAAAAAACATTAAGTAATCTTTACATTGCTGTATTGCACCAACCATTTGTAGGGCTTTAGGTCCATTTCTTGTACCAAATTCCTAAAGCGGAATTAATTTTCAAATTTATTTAATTTTTTTGCAGATTTACTAAAAGCCAATATCAGAATAGCATCAAAATGCGCGAAGAAAATTTTCAACGTGCATAAGTTTGAAGCATGGGTTGGTTGGAAAAACAAATGCCAGGGTGGCAATGCAAAATCTGTTCAACATTGTGTTTAAACGTATTTTAATGTGGAACACACAGCGGGCGACTAGAAAGTTGCCTTTGGTCAAAAAACAAACAAAATTAAAATAAAAAAAAAAAAAAATTAAAAAGAAAAAAAAAACCCGTATTATTTAAGACCAATAAAAAGATATTTATTTTTTATAATTTATTAATGAGTCTTCATTTTTTGTATTTCCTATTCCCAGCAAGGTCATTTTAATACACAGTATTTAAATTTTTTGACCGACTTTCGTCGTCAAAGAGATAAGTGTTGATTCTCCGCTAGCTGTGATTTTTTTACATCATAAAAGATTTTAAACAATTGAAACTACCAAACAGTTGGATAAATTGTTTAAACACTCGGTATATACTGAGTTTAAAAAAATGGTGTCAAATAAAAGTTGTATATTTCCCAAAAAGGAACATTTTTTGCCATTAAATTGTTGTTCTATATCATCTAAAATGGAAACTGGGAGGTTATGGGTTCGAATCCCGACATCGGCAGTTTGTCAATTATTAGGCAAAAAAAAAGGGGGCGGTTAATTGACTAAACTGTCGGCGTATGGACAAGAACGAGGTAACCGGCTATGTTTGAGAAGGTTTTCTGCAGTTTACTTCACGAACTCCAGATGAATATCGGCATAGTTCCTATCATAGTCGGCTGCAGCCGCATATCCTACCAATTCCTAGTCTATTCACAAATTCCTTCCACTCCACTCACATCCTCACATCACAATGGACCTCATGGTCGAATTGTAGCCCGTACAGGGCAGCCTTTACTACCTCTACCTCTACCAATGATAATATATATATATATATATATATATATATATATATATATATATATATATATATATATATATATATACCGTCTGTTTTGAAATGCTTTGCTAATAGAGAATCAATGTTAAATATTATTTACTATAGTAACTACACAATGCTTCATAAAGAAATAAAAATAGTGGGGGTACTCTGTAGTTAGTAGTGTGTGTGTGCATACGTAATGAATAATAATATTTAAGTGGGCATCACTAAAACCCCACTCTTGAATGACATCAATCAAACATCATACCACAAGCATGTTTGTAAGTATGTGTATATATGTATAGTTTTATAGTTAATATTTTATTTATTTATTTAACATTGATTGTCTATTGGAAATGCTTTTGAAAGCAGACTGTATATTTATATAAATTTATTTATGATTTTTATAATTAACTATGTAGCCGATAGTGTAGTCTACATAAAAAATGTATATTAAAAACTTTTTTTGTTAAAACTTGTTTTTCAATTCATTTATAAAAATGTGTGATATTACATTAATTAAAACTTTATTTATATTTATCAATTAGCAGTTCTAAGAGTGTAAAAGTGAAAAACTACCGGATGTTCAAGGTCTTTCTTTAAAAGATTATTTTATTTGGTTTTCAAAACTGAAAATCAACATTGTGATTTTACATTTTTGGTCATTGCTGTATCTCTAAATATGAATTCATGTTTGTTTGTGTGTCAAGAATGCAGGTATGAAATATTGAACTTAGTGCAATAATGTCGTCTATCCCGAGTGCAATGCTGTGGCGGAAATACCTAAACCGGAAGTTTTTATTCTGAAGATTTTTTAAGTTTGTCGAAAACAGTTCCAACGATTTTTTTAAACTTTGTACTTACATTACTCAACTTCAAAATAATATCTAATAAAACCTATTTTGACAAAATGGAAACCAGACTTCAAAAATCAAATATTCTATAACAAAAAATGCACTAAAAGGTAAAAAAATAATTGCATATTCTTGTACCAATTTTAGTTCACCTAAGAAAAAATTTTTAAATATATATGTACAGTTATTGATATTTTTGGAGGCGGTGTCCAAAAGTTATGTGAATTTCTCTATGCTGGCACCGACTCCAAAAATAACAATAATTGTACATATATATTTAAAAATTTTGCTTAGGTGAACTAAAATTGGCACAAGAATATACAATTATTTTTTTACTTTTTACTGCATTTTTTGTTATAGAATATTTGATTTTTGAAGTCGGGTTTCCATTTTGTCAAAATACGTTTTATTTCTCGCTTTTTAGTGACTTTGAAGTTCTAAAACTGATTTTATTTGTCTAAATATGGGTAGACCTCCTAAACGATCAACTAATTTTTAGTGCATTTTTAGCGAATTTCCTGAAAGGAATAGAGCTATTGGTCTCGTACCGACTTCAAAATTTTGCAAAAATTTCAACAAATGTCTTTCGATCCTACCTAGTAGATGTCGAAAAACACCATCTGTAAAATTTATATATATATCTATGGACATATTTATATATATATATATATATATATATATATATAAATATACATATATATATATATATATATATATATATATATATATATATATATATATATATATATATGTATATGTGTCTGTAATCGCTCTAGCGGTCACAATTTTAATCTGATTGGAATAAAATTTGGTATTTGAGGAGTATTCAAAGTTTGTTAATGGGTAAAATCAGAAAAGGGGAAAGGGGGGTTTAAAAGGAAGGGGAAACACTAAATTTCACATATCTGCCTTAATATTCGAAAAATCTAAAAATTTATAATAAGTAAAGTTGTAGGTATTAGGTTTTACTGTAATTTTGTTTCTTATCATTTTTTCTGTAACACTAATATTTACAGAAATATTGACGGCTTAAGATTGAAAATTAAATTCCTTAATATCTCTTTACACATCAGAGTTTGAGCAAAAATGATAAGGTGATGAATTGTAGCAAACTTAAACTTTATTGCTTACGCATTTTTCGATTGTTCTAATATTAACAGAGATATTTTATATTTTATATTTTGTGTTTTCTTTTCTCTTTATGCCCCCCTTTCTTTTTGACGTGCCATTCATTAATTAAATTGGCCTTATTGGCAAATACTAAAATCATATACATTTCATTTTCACCAGACTAAAATTGTGACCGCTAGAAAGTGATTTATGTATTCTAAGGAAATTCGCTAAGTTGAAGCAACTCCTGCGTAATGAATTTTTTTTTATAACAGATTTTCAATTTTTTTTACAAGCATTTTGTTTTTTTTTTTGTAAAAATTTTTGTTTTTGGGGTCGGTTTTTGTTTGTAAAAAATTTTTTTGACAAATTTTTTTGTCGGTGTTAGGCATCACAATGGACTCTTTGATTGAAATGTAGCCCGTCCTGGTCAGCCTCTACAATCTATTTATATATATATTCTATTAATTGCTCGGGTGGCAGCGGAACTTCTTCACCTACCATAATCCATTTTGCACCAAGGAGCGCAACAATATAAATTCCTTATCTACTATTGTGGGTTCGATGAACATTTTATGAAATTGTTCCGAAATTCCATCATCGGTACAAAATCAATAGCTACATTTTCTTCGAAAATTCGCTAATAAATAATATCTACGAATGGATATTCAAATGCTAATTTTCCAAATAATAATAAAAACGATTGCACATTCTTTCGTCTGATATAACAGCAGCAGCCAAGAAGCATTCCTTACTCATAAAATGTAATAAAGGTAAATAGATAGGTAAAGATAGGTAACGATACGATAGATAGATAGATATGGAATGTATTCGTTTGTATAATATTATACGACGTTCATATTCATTCACTCGATTCGCTAAAGTCACGTAAAAGCAAATGGTCTGCATGATTCATTTCTTTTTCGTTTACCAGAAAGATGTATAAACATCTATATGTTATGGTACCAAATGATTAATAGGGGCATTATTCATAAAGTCTAAACAGTTTGAAAAATGCCCAATATGAGTGGACAATATGATAAAACCCCCAGTTCAAGTGGGGTCTAAGGTCTAAGGGCCGAGCGGTCTAAGGCGTTATGTCTGCGCAGTATGCCCACTTGGAAACTGAAAGTTTATAGGTTCGAATCCCGGCATCGGCAGTTTGTCCATTATTAAGAAAAAAAAATTCGTTATGCAGGAGCTGCTTCAACTTAGCGAATTTCCTTGGAATACATAAATTACTCTCTAGCAGTCACTGGCCAATTTTATTAATAAATGACATACGTAGAGGGGAAAGGGGGGCATAAAGATAGAAGAAAACACAAAGTATAAAATATCTCTCTTAATATGAGAACAATCGAAAAATGCTAAAGGAATAAAGTTGTAGAAAATCATGATTGGTACAATTTATTACCTTTTCATTTTTGCTCAAACCCTAATGTGTACAGAGATATTGAGGAAATTAATTTTCAATCTTAAGCCGTCAATATTTTCGTAAATATTAGTGTTACAGAAAAAAAGATAGGAAGCAAAATTACAGTAAAACTTAATACCTACAATTTTACTTCTTAAAATTTACGATTTTTCTAATATTAAGGGAGATACGTCAAATTTTGTGTTTCTCTGTACCTCTAAACCCCCCTTTCCCCTTGTCCGATTTTACTCATTCACGAACTTGACCTTTTGAATACCAAAAGCGCTTCAGACACCAAATTTCATTCCGATAAAATGAAAACTGTGACCGCTAGAGTGATTACAGACACATATATATATATACATATATACATATATATATATATATATATATATATATATATATATATGTGTGTATATATATATATATATATATATATGTGTATATGTATATATATTGTTATATATATATCCATAGATATATATATATACATATATATATATATATATATATATATATATATATATATATATATATATAAATTTTACAGATGGTGATTTTTGACATCTACTAGGTAGGATCGATGGACATGTGAAGAAATTTTTGCGAAATTTTGACTTCGGTTCGGGACCAATAGCTCTATTTCCATTCAGGGAATTCGCTAAAAAAAGCTTCAATTAAAAATTAAGACTATTTCGAGAAAAAAAAATGTGTGTATATGCATATAGTTTTGAAAAACTTATTTTAAATGAGAGTGCCGATTTTGGACAACGCAAGCGCCACACTTATGGAAAAAATCTATTTCCTTTCAGGGAATTCGCTAAACGGGACGGTTAATTGACTAAACAGTCGGCGTTTTGGACAAAAAAGAAGTAACCGGCTATGCTTGAGAAGGTTTTCTACAGTTTCCTTCACGAACTCCAGATGAATATCGTTATAGTTCCTATCATAGTCGGCTGCAGCCGCAAATCCTACCAATTTCTAGTCTATACACAAAAGTTCCTTCCAGTCCACTCACATCCTCACATCCTTTGGCATCACAATGGACCTTATGGTTGATGTGTACCCCTCCAGGACAGCCTCTACGATCAATCAATCTATAAAAAACTATTGAAATAATTAAATTGACCGGGCTTTATGAATAATGTCTGTCACTTAATGGGCAGAGTAATAAAAAGATGTGTTTCATTAAATGTTTATTAGATTATTTTAATGTTGACACATATATTATTTTTATCAATTGTTACATAAATTTAAATAAATGATAATCATTTCTCTCGTAATATTTTTTATAGCGAAAATTTAACTCTTTCTCCATTCTATTCCTTCCGCCAAGTCCAATTGCTAGATTGGTGTCATGTACAATCTGAAATATTTCACCTTGATATTCGTAAAACCTAATTACACTATCTTCTTTAACTGGAACAATTAATTTTTCTGTTTCTCCAATAGTTATAACGTGAAATATTCGCAAACGTTGACAATCCTTTGGTTTTTTCAAAAAGTCAAGTTCGTTAATGGGTAAAATCGGACTAAGGGAAAGGGGGGTTTAGAAGGAGGGGGAAACAGAAAATTTGACATATCTCCCTTAATATTTGAATATTTGAAAAATCGAAAAATTTATAGGCAGTAAAGTTGTAGGAATTAAGTTTTTCTGTAATTTTGTTTCTTATAATTTTTTCTTTTACACTAATATTTACAGAAATATTGATGGTTTAAGATTGAAAGTTAAATTCCTTAATATCTCTGTACACATTAGAGTGTGAGCAAAAATGATAAGGTGACGAATTATAGCAAATTTGATTTTCTACAAGTTTATATCTTCCGCATTTTTCGATTGTTCTAATATTAAGAGAGATATTTTATATTTTGTGTTTTTTTCTTTCTTTATATAGATATTTTATTACCCCTCCCCCCCCATTCTCCTCGACGTATGTCATTTATTAATAAAATTGGACCGGCAGAGAGTGATTAATGTATTCTAAGGAAATTCGCTAAGTTGAAGCAGCTCCCGCGTAACGAATTTTTTTATTTGACACCATACACTTAGAAGATTTCACTTTTTGAATCATCCCTGTTTAACTTATGCTGGTGAAAAACTGAATATTCTGATCTTTAAACGATATCAACTCATTTAATCTTTCATTAAATCGACGATTCATGTCAATTAGTTTTCATATATCCATATTGAAATATGTAATTACTAATTAAACACATTTGGACTGCTTTTGATTAATTTTCCATTCCAGTCTTTATTAGTTTCCAGTTCTAAACTAAATTGTAAACAAGTGCGCTCTGTAGTATGCTGGGACAGAGTCGCCAGCACTGATTGGTCAGCGCGTGTTTGTGCATGTACAAGTCCGTACATTCATATATATTTATTTGTGAATACTTATGCGTCAACATTACGATGCTTGTCCAAATTCCTTTCGGTTACGTAAGATAAACTGTAGAAAACTTTAGCGTATACTATTTAGACAAATGTCATTGTCAATGAATTTTAATTAAATACTGATATGACAAAATTAACTCGTCAACCAGGAATCGAACCTCGGGCCTCTGGATATCTAGTCCAGTATGCTTCCGCTACACCAAAGACGACTGTGACGTAACAGCCAACCTTTTCATATCATTCTTATTTTTATTTATTTAGACAGTATTACTTCTCTCGAAGTTATTATTCATATATATTTATTTGTGTATACTTAAGCGTCAACATTACGATGTTTGTCCATTTTTGTTCTTGCTCCTCGCACCGCCCTGTCTAATGTACCTTAATTATCAAATTTCACAACAGATACTTGGCAGTATTCATAATGACCAGACAATGTGATAAATAATGAAGATTAAATAATTATTAATTCCGTAGCCCGGTTTGTCTTGTCATTATTCATATTGCCCGGGCATTATAAATAGTGCCCTGATTAATCACTTGGTCCATAACATATATACTGGATTATCTATCTCTATACTGGTTATTTCATGGAATATGTTACACTAACTAGCAGCAGGGATGTTGCGGCTGCGAAAGTCTTACATCCACGGATGCAGATGTGGATATATATGTCAGGTTTTATTTTTAAAGAGATACTTAATATAGGTACACGAATAAAAGAAAAAGATGGTCATTATATAATCGAATAATAATTAGTAAGAACTCTAGGTTTTTGAAATAAAATTTCAAATTCGTCCCCTTTACCTATGTCAGTTTTTTGTATTATAAATACGTATTTCGACTACAATGTAGTCATCATCAGTATAAATTAGCTAGTCGTACTTTACTCTTTGACAATTAGAAATAGATATAAAGTCGAGATCAATGGACAAAAATAAAAATAAATAGAAAATTAACTAGATTAAAATATACTAGATTTAAAATATAATAAATTTTAAATTAGTAACATATCCTGCGACAATATAAGAGTAATTTTAATAAGAGTAAAATTAACAGGAATGGATGTGAATAAATGAAATTTTAACAAGAGTAATTTCAATGTAATTTAAAATTTATTATATTTTAAATCTAGTATATTTTAATCTACTTAATTTTCTATTTATTATTATTTTTGTCTATTGATCTCGACTTTATATCTATTTCTAATTGTCAAAGAGTAAAGTACGACTAGCTAATTTATACTGATGATGACTACATTGTAGTCGAAATACGCATTTATAATACAAAAAACTGATCTAGGTAAAGGGGGCGAATTTGAAATTTTATGAAGAAGATGGTAATAATTTTTAATGATCCTTATATTATAATCAAATTTTTAGTATGAAAATTTGCTGCATTGTACTTAATAAAGAGTAAAGTCGCTGTCTCTTCAGGTTTCATACGGTTTTGTAGAGGTTCAAACAGTCATCCCGCGCTAAACAGGCAAAACCATTCCGAGCACATCGAAAATAGATGAGTCCTAAAAAGACGTGGTTGTACGGCCCATGCGAGAGTATGTTTTATTGGATATTTTACATTGAGATTTATCTCGAACGTGCTCATCTAGTTTAAAATCACACTTTGCATCGGTGGTGGCATTGTGGATTCACTTGTCAAATATAGTACCCAAGGCGGAAACACTCAATGTTAACAAACAATAATTTAATATTAAGATTATTAATACCCCCGTAAACTTAGCAGAGCACTTTTAGCAGATCTCTCCCAAAACCATCCAACAAATTTGTTGGTCATTTGTTGGACATTGTTGGAACATTTTAAAAATTTGTTGGACCCTATTTCAAAAGTTAAAACCGTTTTTCCAAATGCTCTGCTAGGTTCACGCTAACAGAGCAATGTTTGAAAACTGACCAAAAAAGTATCAAAAGAGCATTTGGAAAAACGGTTATAACTTTTGAAATAGGGTCCAACAAATTTTTAAAATGTTCCAATAATGTCCAACAAATGACCAACAAATTTGTTGGATGGTTTTGGGAGGGCTCTGCTTAAAGTGCTCTGCTAAGTTCACGGAGGTATTATTAAGATAATCAAAGAGAACTCTTGCCCCAATTTTGCCCCAATTCTTAGAACAATTATTTGTATTTTATAAATACGTATTTCGACTACACGGTAGTTATCATCAGCATGAATTAGCTAATCGTAACTATCTCGGGGATATGGAGTCAGAGATATGTTGCTCGTTGCTGATTTGGTGCGTGTCTCACAATAATATTAAAAAAGTTTTGTCTTTTGTATGATCTGACCGAGGTAGTACCTGAAGGATTGTTTGAGTTGACTGACCAATTAAGGGATTCAGTATCAGATGAACCCAACCCATTTATTGGTCGTATCCTTCCTGACCGTATATCAGTAGCATTCAGTATGACATATCTCGTAAAATACAATTGATATGTAATTTTAATACATACCGACCATCTCACATAGACTTACTTTTCACCGGAAATCACATAAAGTGTTCAGTCACGTTTAACTTGAAATCTTCTCTCATGTTTTGGTGTCTTTCAAGGGCGTAGCTACACGGTGGATTAGACCGGGGCGCTTGTCTCTCTTGGTTGATTTAATACAGCAAAAATGTTTTTTTTCTTAAATTGATGTGTCGGGAAAAATAAAAATTTAAGCCGCCGGTACGATAATTTGATGGGTTACGAAATCAAGTGATAAAAAAAAGCGTTATGTTTTTTTTTACAAGCATACATTTTATACACTTTGATATTCAATTTGAATTTATGTTTTCAGATTGATTTTACATTATAGATTTTCCTTTTTCGTAGTCATTAATTAATTTACGAAAAATAATAATAAAATACATTTTTTATTAATTTTAATAATATTTTGAATTGTATATTAAATGTTAGCTTCTAAAAAATAACTATAAAATTATTTTTTTTAAATTTTGTTTCAATTTAGAAATTATAAAATATACTAGCACACTATAAATCGTCATATATAAGTTAGAAATATGCAAATTTGTATTTTAGCTAGTAATAAATTGTAATTTTTTTATAAATGAATTATGTTGCGAAAGCTAATTTATAAATATATATACACATATATATGTATATATATATATATATGTATAAATATATATAAATAAATAAAAAATATATATATACATATATATATATATATATATATATATATATATATATATATATATATATATATATAAATATATAAATTTTAAAAAAATATACATATACATATATATATTTATATTTATATTTATAATATATATATATATATATATATATATATATATATATATATATATATATATATATATCCTATATGAATCAAGAGATGACGTCATAAGTAATAAACAAAGAATTAAATCTAATTTTTCGTCCACGCTTAAGAAAAATCCTTGCTACGTCCTTGGGGTTCTTTCTTTCTTTTTATATTCAAACCTTTTTATACTTACCTATAGCTCTACCTATCTGTTTACCTACCATCATATCAAAGAAAATCTATCGTTCTATACTTTCGGCGGTGTATTCTGACGGTGTATCAGAAGGTACGGATTATAAATTCTAAAGCAACGATTTATAATCTGTCCCAGTTTATTTGTATCATCGACTGCAAGAAATAGAGGACTTTTTTTTCAATACATTACTTTAGAATTAAGTTACGATAGAGTCACCTCTGTTAATATAACATTACCAAAAGGTGACCATACTAACAATAAAAAATCAGATTGGACATGCAAGGATCGTGGGAACATCAAATATCTCAGACCTTTTGAAATGATCACTTCTTCTTCGAAATGATCAGAGAACCATACTCTGGAGGTTACTTCCGGGGTTCAGGCAGGCTATGAACCGTCTGGGAAACTATAATCGTAAACGATTCAAAGCATGCATTGGTCAAAGCAAAAATAAACTGTGGCTTCTGACGACGTCTCTTACGGTGCATTCTAGACTTAGGGGACATCTTAGGAAGCTAGGCGTTGGAAATGAGATCAACTGCAGGTTTTGTGGAGAAATAGAGGAATCTCCGAAACATATAATGGACTGTGACACCCTCATACACCAAATAATAAAATGCCCGAGAGTCTACCAGATTTGTGTAGGAGATAGATAGACATATATTTTAGAGGTTGCCCTGGACGGGCTACACTTCGACCATAGGGTCCATTGTGATGCCTAAGGGTGTGAGGATGTGAGTGGATTGGAAGGAATTTTTGTGTATAGACTAGGAATTGGTAGATATTCATATGGTGTTCGTGAAAGAAGCTGCAGAAAACCTTCTCAAGCATAGCCGGTTACTTCGTTCTTGTCCATACGCCGACAGTTTAGTCAATTAACCGCCCGTTTTTTTACTTAATAATTGACAAACTGCCGATGTCGGGATTCGAACCCATAACCTCCCAGTTTCCAAGTACTGCATACTGCGCATCCGTGTAGGGGAACTACAATCCCTACACCCAATTCAGATCCTGTAATTCCTGAACCAAACAAGGCGGGACTAGGTGCTCTTAGAAGCCGCAACTTATTTTTGTTTAGGCCAATGCAGGCTTTGCATCTTTTACGAATGTATTTCCCGAGAAGGTTCATGGCTTTCTCGGGCCTGCCTAAGCCCCGAAAGGTTCTTCCAGAGTGTGGTTTTCTTGGTGTTCACTTCCTATCTGATCTAAGGCGAGATCACTCCTCGTTAGCCACCATATGGGGGGAGCACAATAAATCTTATAGGTCGCAGTGCTTTAAATCCCCCCCCCATACATCTTAATAACAATAATATCTGACTGTTTTGATATAATTTTAATCGTATTTTTAAATTGTTTTTTGTAAACTAGCGTCTATTTATTTCCATTGTTAGTATGGTCGCCTTTCGGTTATATTATACCAACGGAAGCGACTAGCGCTTACTTACTTTGACATTTAAGTAATATGTCTGAACATTGATACCATTTTCGGACATCAAATGCTTGATATGAAAAATCATATACATCTAGGGATGGGGATCGAACCCACGACCTCTGGCATTCTAGACCAATGCTCTACCAACTGAGCTACCTTAGATGTTGTGGTAGTGCTATGCATATGATATTTCACTATCATTTTTGATGCCATTGTATTATTAATTTTTGTTTATTTACTATTAACATATTTTTAAATTGTTTTTTGTAAACTAGCGTCTATTTATTTCCATTGTTAGTATGGTCACCTATCGGTTATATTATACCAACGGAAGCAACTAGCGTTTACTTACTTTGCCATTTAATTAATATGTCTGAACATTGATACCATTTTTTTGACATCAAATGCTTGATAATTTTTATCGTTTAATTGACGAAGTAATCCAACAACGTCCATCGACCAAAGATAAAGATCATGATTGTATTTTGCATATTTTATTGACGGTATATTGACATACTGATTTGATTCGATTTATTTTGTTTGCAGGTGCTGTCATGGTGTTGAAGAAGTCATCATGCATTGTTCATAACCATACTTTTGTTCATGGTGAAACATTTCTGTTGGATTGTCGAACACAATGTGTTTGTCAGGTCAGTACTGCGTGTCAATTTATTATCATATACAGGGGGTGTATTCGTTTTGGGGTGCTTACACGTTATCAACACCATAAGCGTTGTTTTTAGTGTGCATCTTGACGCTGTGTATACTGACAAAGTGCGTTAATGTTTGAGTTTCACGATAGACACGATGCTCACAGATGTTTTTTCTATCAAGGTAAGGCAGCAAAAGCGTGGGTGCGAAATTGTAGAGATGTAGATTGTAGAGGCTGCCCTAGACAGGCTACACTTTGACCATAATGTCCATTGTGATGCCTTAGGATGTGAGTGGAGTGGAAGGAATTTGTGTGTAGACTAGGAATTGGTAGGATATGCGGCTGCAGACAACTATGATAGGAACTGTGCCGATGTTCATCTGAAGCTCGTGAAGGAAGCTGCAGAAAACCTTCAGAAGCATAGCCAGTTACTTCGTTCTTGTCCATACGCCAACAGTTTTGTCAATTAACCGCCCTTGTTTTTTTTAATAATTGAAAAACTGCCTATGTCGAGATTGGAACCCATAACCTCCTAGTATCCAAGTACGCATACTGCGCAGACATAACGCATTAGACCGCTCGGCCTCTTAGACTGGTCTGCACCAAATCGTACTAACTTCCAAAATGAACACCTTTGTATATTTATCTGTCACCGTGCACCGGGCGTTTTTGAATGTATTCCATTGAATTTTGTAATTTTTGGAATGTTTTAAATATTTTTTTTTAATAAAAAAAACCAACGTAACAGACACAATTGGTTAGAAATATTAATTTACTAGTGAATGAAGTAATAACATTTTTGAGCTAAAAAAAAAACTTTTAGATACTATAGGGCCTAGGTGGGCAGACCTTGACTGCACTGAGCTCTGAGTGAGAGGTAGAGTAAATATAGGGTATCCTACCAATTATTTTTTATGGTCACTATTATTCAAAGTATACAATACATACAATACATTGAATACATACATAATTTTGGGCTGGTAATTTGGAGCATAAAATGTACTTTTTTAATATATTTGGGAATGAATAAAATATATATGTTATATAAATTATAAAATATAAATCTTTTGATTTTTTACATTTACCGCTTGTAAATTTCTTGATGATTTGGCTATAGTTTAGATTTTAGAATTAGATTTTAGAATTGATTTAATTATTATTTCTTAGTAGGGGGTGTAGTGTCATGGGAATTGGATGACACTGGATACAAAAAAGATGCCAATGATAAAGCTGGGTAGGGGGGAGGGTTTGGTAATTTGTTACTAATTTCTAAATGGTTAAATTTTACATAAAGTGGGAATACATGTAGTTGTTGTTGTTGTTGTTATTATTGTTATTATTATTATTATGTTTTTTGGTGTATCTCTCCATATTGTAAAAGATATTTTTTAAACAATAAATATTTTATAAAACTAATTCTAAATTGATTGAATAAATTATTGGGCAATAATCGGTAGGCAACCTGTATTGAAACATCGTTCCGTCTTACTTCAAAACATACTTTTTTTACTTACTCTCACCCAGCTTATGGAGAGCCATTCGACTCCGGCGAGCGTCTGCGCCCACCCTTGCTCTAAATGCTAGAGTTCCCAATATAAGGGGCTACCTAATGAATTGAAAGCACACTTTCTTAATCTTAAAAAGTCAGTATATATAAGATATTTAAAGAATTACTCAGTTAGTTGTTACAATTTATGTTATCATAAAGAACTAGATAAGCATTGCTTGTAAGGATATTGATATAAAACATCCAATTTGCGTTTAAAGAAAATCGTCTAGATAGCAATGAATGTTATAGTAATGCAGATAGCAGAAATAATATAGCTATTGATTCAATTGAACCATACAATTTGTAACCATATTATAAGATTAAACTTTTTCTGCTCGCATGGGGACTTGACCTCAGGGTGTCTTTCGGTCTTCAACCTTGGCTCCGCGTCCTTGACATAATTAAAAAAAACCCGCACCCTTCAAGCCTGAAGAGAAGAAAAAAACGTAAATTTGGGTTTTTTTCCCATTTCCGGGGGGTTTAATTGGGTAAATTAAGGTTTTCCGATTTTTCTCATAAGTTTGAAGTGACTCCGAGTCCAATGCAGCAAACTACATCATTCTAGCATGTCTAGAAGTGGGTAAGAATTTGTATACGTCAGTGAGTCACTCAGTGAGTTATATAAAAGACTGTAAGGCCGGGCAAGTAGGCGTTTTTTACCTACCCCTAAAGATCAAGGAATTTGTATATAGACTAGAAATTGGTATGTTGTACGACCGTAGCCGAATTTGATAGAAACTATGCCGATATTCATCTGGAGTTCGTGAAGGAAATTGCATAAAACCTTCACAAGCATAGCCGGATACTTTCGTTCTTGTTCATACGAAGATATTTTAGTCAATTAACCGCTCCTTTAATTTTTATTCTTTTAAATTAATTAAACTGTCAGTCTTGGAAATCGAATCAGCAACCTTCCAGTTCCGAGCAGACTGCCTTTAACAACTGAATCACACTAACAGGACTGGTTTTACTCCCGCATCTTAGATAATTTTCCCAAAACTCACAATTATGAAAAGAGGGTTAAACATCGTTGTGCCCTAAATACCTTAAAAACTAGGAGGTATATAAGAATTACAAATTTAAAGTACACTCCCGGTCATTATTATTGAACCAGTAGGTCAAATTCTAAGGGTATATATTACTAAATATACATATAAAATTACATACAGTAACACTTAGAATGTTTCAACTGATTCAATGTTGTGAAGACCCACACCACCTCTATATACAAAGTTTAACAAATGGATTTAATATTCATCAAAACCAAAAACACGAGTAAAGTGGCACGGCAGGATGTTTTAGTTCATCCCCCAGTAAACTACCCTTTCTAACGAAATTAGAGTAGTGACATGTACACTCCCGTTCAAAAAAAATGAACAGACCTGAACCGAATCAATCTCACACAATTTTGATGATTCTTGTAGTAAATGTTTTTGTTTACATAAATTGTTTACAAAAATAAAAAATATAAAGCTTCCAATTCTTTTTTCATATTTAAAAAATATACAACTTATCTTTGTTTATAAATAAATAATATACAGAGAGTTACAAAAGTGAGGAGTTTTAGGAAATGTAAGAAAATTAACATTTCAGACCTGTTCTTTTTTTTTGAACGGGAGTGTACATACGTGCAAATCTTAAAATGTGTAATAATACAAAGTTTTAAAAAAGTGTGAGTGTACGCACATAAGAAGTTATATTTCAATCTCACATCTCCATTTGAAAGTTTCTGTCATCAAAAGAAGCCATAAATATTTCACCTATCTGCGGTACTATACTATAATCGTCTTGACTAGTTCGAAGGTTTGGCTGGCATGAATGAATGTCTAGTCAACTAAATATTCATTTTCATGTCTGAATTAAGTTGTGTGTCTGCCTGTCTGTCTGAATGTGTTTGTTGTTTACACATAGAGTTAAAATGAATAATATTATTGACAACCGCAATGCGGCGGTTATTAGAAGAATAGTTGGAGGTTATTCTCATGGTAAAGAATTATCACAGAAAAATGATAAGAAACAAAATTACAGTAAAACCTAGTACCTACAACTTAACTCCTGATAAATTTTTCGATTTTTCAAATGTTAAGGCAGATAGACAAATTTTGTGTTTTCCCCTCCCTCTAAACCCCCTTTCCCCTCGTCCGATTTTACCCATTAACGAACTTGACCTTTAGAATACCAAACGCGACTCAAATACCAAATTTCATTCCAATCCGAATAAAACTGTGACCGATAGAGAGTCCACAGACATTTAAAAAAAGTACGATGTTTATATATATATATATATATATATATATATATATATATATATATATATATATATATATATAAATATATATATATATATATATATATATACATATATACAAATTTTAGCGATAGTGATTTTTAACATCTAATAGGTAGGATCGATGGACATTTGAAGAAATTTTTACGAAATTCCAACATTGGTGCAAAAACAATAGCTGCATGTCCTTTGTTTTACATAACAACGTTATGTAAAACAACTAGCGTTTTTTTTAAAATAGCGGAATAGTTTATCAACTGGCGGAACATAAACGATGTTGCCGGATTGCAACTTATAAAAATGTTAGGTAGGATTTGTATGTGTAACGAGTAAACCGGTACAGTCTTGGACAAAAATTATGACTTATTATGCTAGATGTTCTTTTACGCTTACTATACGCATACGCTCCACAAATTTTTGACAATATTGCAACTACCTTAACAGCCATTTTTGTGATATTTCGATTAGAAGTTGTTTTTTTCTGCAAAATGTCTTAAAGCGATTGATCGAAAACGCTTGTAGTTTGTAAGAGAGATGTTATTAAGTGCCTAATCTTATTGACCGTTATAAACTTTTAGTTAATAATAAACTTTAGTGAAATTTTCATTGGATCATAACCTGTTAATTCGCTCAATCAACACAATATAAATCACTATATCATGTTTTTACTGTTTGGAAAACTGGAGAAATTAATAAGCTTCAAAAAGATGTAGGATGTTCAACTAACTGTTTAAAGTTTCATGGACAGACGGGCAAAAAACTTCATTTTCGTATTCTGTAAGTTATTTTATAATAACGGCCAATATTATTACGCATCTAATATAACCTTTTTGACAAATCAGATGGTCAGTCTTAATGAAAATTTGTGATCTTTGAAATGGAGACAACATAAATTATCTGTTTCTTTTCGACCAATCGCTATAGAACATTTTGCAGAAAAATAGACATTATTTTAAAACATCGACTATGTTAAAAGCTGCACAATTTTCTAGTAAAATCTGTGCTACATCAAAAGTAACCAATTAATGTACTAAATAACAAGAATTAAAATACGGGAGTTGTATCATGAGTATTAGATACAGGTAGAGCTATTTCATCGCTATTTATTTAGTAAAAAACAATCAATAAATAAATATACAAGTTGAATTGAGTACCTCCTTCTTTTCGTCGGTAAGTTCAATATTTATGATATCCATTTAATTAAATTCGAATTATTAGTTGCTCATACTTTAATTTGTAATAGACATGATTTTATTTCAAATTTTGCCCCAATTTCTAGAACAATAGGGAATATGCATGAACATTTTTTTTCACTTGAATTGAAGCATGTTTACTTGACAAATATCAAGGCAAAATTACTTTTTAAATACCTTTAAAAATAAGCGAGATATGAATGATTGAAATTCTCGATTAGACAAAGAGGGTGATAGCTCTCTTGATATGTTATGTGACGTCATATTACACTTTCACCATTTAAAATACACGTAAAACTCCGTTTTTAGTATTTTTGCATGAAAGAGACAGATAATAATCTTTAATAGCTTATAGCTTCCTTGATATTTGTCGGATTTTAATTTCATTTTTAAATATTATTACAGTATTAACAGTATTTTTATATTCTGAAAATAAATGTGAAAAAAAATTCCCATGCATATTCCCTATTATTTGTATTTTAGGAATACGTATTTTGGTATGAATACGTACAAGGTAGTCATCAGCAGTATGAATTAGCTCACGCACCAAAATAGCTACGAGCAACATATCTCTGACTCCATATTCCAGAGATTGTTACGATTAATTAATTCGTACTGATGATGACCAACTTGTACTTGAAATAAGTATTTATAAAATACAAATAATTGTTTTGAAGAATTGGGGCAAAATTTGAAATTTAATTTCAAAAACCTAGAGTTCTCTTCGATTATCTTAATAATCTTTATAGACATGATTTACTTCGTTATATTTAAAATAAGTGAAAATAACTATTGAGGTATCAACTATTGAGTTAATTGTGTAAGCAACTTATATCTACTGAGTTTGGTATTAATGTATAAAATGTTTATTTTACGCACAAATGTATAAAAATACATCACTTAAACTTAACGCACCAATTACCAAGAAAACTAGACTAGCAAGATTGTCGTAGTTGAACAGCCACAAGCTGGTAATGCAAAACATTTAATTCACTATATGAACCATCGACCGAGATTCTGAATTCACATTCCATGTGAATTATGTCTAATAGGCACTACAAACGTGCAACATTGAACAGCAACATTTTACAGCAATCTAGCATGTTGCTGTGTGTATAGTGGTTGCAGCAACAAAAAACATGTCTTTGAACGGTTGCTGTAAAATCAAAATTATTTGATATTTTGTAGGAGGAGTTTAATGTTCCTGTACAAATTCGTCGTCTGTAGCGAAATTGTAGCATATTATCTCTAAAATGTCATGTTTGCCTAATATTTTTTTATGTTTTATTACATAGAATTAACTTTATTTATATAGTATATATATATAAGTATATACTTATAACTAAATACTTTATTATTTTTATAGTTTTATAGGTATGTCACTGTAGATACATAAACTAAGATAAATAAATTAGATACAAATTAAACGAGACAGATAGAGACATGATGAGGAATGATTGATTTTTTATGACTAGAGTCATAAAATAATAAAATTAAATTTTATGATCCCAAACTTTGGTTGCAGCGTCTGTGCTGAAAATATTTTATAGGCGGAATTCAATGTTGCTGCAACAATGTTCTTCGTCTATTCCGTACTTAACAGAATGACTGAACTCAATATGAATCTTTCGGAAATACCGTTATTTAGTTGGCCCCTAGAAAAATATCACCGTGTATTATTAAATAACAGAATTAAAATACACTGTATGGGTTTGTTTATTATAATGTAGATTCGCTTCAAAAGTATTTATTAGACGTGCGCATTCACACACAACATGTATAAATAAAATCCTTTTGATCTAAAATAAAGTGTTTTTTGGAACAATAATATAATGGCATATACACTGCACAGCAAAAAATGTGGCACACATTGCAAAATTTATTTAGATTAGTTTCTTTGCAATTTTTTCGTATAGCAACTTTATTCTTATAAATTTGTATATGTTTTCGTTAATATGGGGGGTAAAATAGCAAAAAAACCACCTTGTAATTTACAAAAAAAAAACTTATTTAAAAAAAACATTAATTTGCATAAATTTTATAATTAGAAAAAAGCAATTTATTTCGAGGTTATAGATTTTGAACAGCTTTTGATAAAGTTCCCATTCCTGCACTAAAGCTATTATGAGCTCCAGTGAGCTATCAAGAGGATATATTCATCTACTTATAAGTCGAACCAGTTCATGTCATAGATGTGCTATTCGATTTCGCTCTGGGCTTATTTGACTTCGGGGTGGCCATCTCAAATTCGGAATTTCAATCGTTTTATTTTAATATTCACCGTTTCCTTTTGTTTTTCTTCTGCTTCCGAGAGTGCCCAAAGGTTCCATATGAATCCTTATGTTGCTACTAGTACAAAAACTGTTAGAAGAAGACTTGCGAAAATTAACTTTCGGTCTAGAAGGTCAGCCGTAGCACCAGAACTTACTGTAAATCATCGAAGAGCTCACCTAAAGACCATAATGTGGAATGAAAATGAATGGAAGAACTTCAACTTTTCAGTTGGGCCTCGATTTACCAGTCAAGTAGCCGCGCTTGTAAAGGCGCTGTGTGTACTGGGAACTGAGAGGTTATGGGTTCGAATCCCAACATCGGCAGTTTGTCAATTGTTTAAAAATAGGGGGTGGTTAATTGACCAAAATGTCGACGTATGGACAAGAAGGAAGTAACCGACAATGCTTGTGAACGTTTTCTATAGTTTCCTTAACGAACTCCAGATGAGTATCGGCAAAGTTCCTATCAAAGTCGGCTGCAGTCGCACATCCTACCAATTCCTAGTCTACACACAAAACTCCTTGTTTTTCTAGAAATCATTGATATACAACGCAGTATATACTGGGTATTCAAACATTTAATTCAGTTAGTTGTTACATTACTTCACAGTCGAACATACAATCTCCTCCTTCTTGTTTTGAAGTTGGTAAAAATTTGTGTTGATTTTGTTACATCCTCACATCCTTAGGCATCACTATGGACCTTATGGTCGAAGTGTGTCCCGTCTAGGACAGCCTTTACAATCTATCTATCTATCTGGGCCTCAATATGCACTGTATATGTCAAATGGACATGAGTCTGTCGAAGGCTAGGTGAACTTTACTCCGAATGTAATATTACTGGAACAATGCAATTCGGAGATGGGTAAATAGCGGAGGTGATGTTGTGGGCTCGTGGGCTCGATAAAATACATTGACCTATGGTGACATGGCTGATCTACTTGGTCATAAGTTCATTAGAGAATGCTTTTAACAGTTTTTGTACTCATTGCAACACCATGTTTCATATGCAACGTTTGGGAAGTCTGAGAAGCAAAAGAAGAACAATTCCAGAGGGAATGCATTGAAATGAAAGTCATAAATTAAAAATTTCAGATAGCCACCATGTAGCCCCGAGGATAATTCAATAGAACATCTCTGGGATGAATGTCGGCATATAAAAACTGAATTAACTATCCTGATTGCTCACAGGAGCTCCTAGTAGCTTTAGTGCAGAAATGGGAGGTAATCATCAAAGATATCGTAGCGAACTTAATTACTTACTTACTTACTTGGGGCAATCGTTACAAATTCTTCTTGAAAATGTAGTTGATATGTAAAAAAAGTGCGCAACTTTTTTTGCTGTGCAGTGTATATATATATATATATATGTACTGCCTGCTTTGGAATGCTTTACTAATAGAGAATCAATGTTAAATATTATTTACTATAGTAACAACACAATGCTTCATAAAGAAATAAAAATAGTGGAGTACTCTGTAGTCAGTAGTGTGTATGTGCATACGAAATGAATAATAATATTATAAATAAAGTGGACATCACTAAATCTACACTATTAAATCACAACAATCAAACATCATACCACAAGCAGTCAGATGTTTGTAAGTATGTGTATGGATGTATGTATGGTTTTATAGTAAATATTTTATTTCTTTATTTAACATTGATTCTCTATTAGAAATGCTTTTGAAAACAGACTATATATATATATACATATATATATATATATATATATATATATATATATATATATATATATATATATATATATATATATATATATATATATATATAGATAATGTTGTACATATTATAACCAATTAGCTTTGTTTGTGTAATATTAGCAATAGCAACGGCTTAATTCTATCGTGTATTATCTTATAGCACATCCACTGTTATTATATCTGTGTAAAATATTTTATTTTCAATCTACCTATACAGAGTATCTCATAAAGAGGACCATACTTATCTGCCCATATTTTCGGTAACTCTAATATTTACAGAAATATTTGCTATTCAAAGAAAATACCTAAAATTTTCAATTTATATCTTAATATTAATTTAAAAAGAAGAAATTGATAATTAGTAAAGTTGTAGTAAATCAGTTTTACTACAATTCATTATTATCTTACCATATTTTTGGTAACTCGAATATTTAGAGAAATATTTATCATTTTAAAAAAATACCAATAATATTGAATATTACAAATGCATCACCATGGTTACTTCATATTTTTGGTGAATTTCCTCCAAAGAAAATGCAGCTATTATTTTTGTACCAATGTTGGAATTTCGTAAAAATTTCTTCGAATGTCCATCGATCCTACCTACTATATGTCAAAATCACCATCGTTAAAATTTATATATATATATATATATATATATATATATATATATATATATATATATATATATATATATATATAAGCATCTATAAGTTTATGTGTCTGTGGACTCTTTACGGGTCACAGTTTTATTCCGATTGGAATGAAAATTGGTATTCGAGGCGCTTTTGGTATTCAAAAAGTCCTGTTCGTTAGTGGGTAAAATCGAACGTGGAGAAACGGGGAGAAGAAATAAACTCAATAGTTTTCTCTTAATTTGTGATTAAATGTTCCTAGGAAAGCGAATTGTGAATAATTCGAATACGCAGAATTGTTAACAATTCAATCATTGATATACAACTCAGTATATACTGGGTATTCAAACATTTAACTCAGTTAGTTGTTACATTACTTTACAGTCGAACATACAATCTCCTACTTCTTTTTTTGAAGTTGGTTAAAATTTGTGTTGATTTGTGTTGACATCTCCACAGAAACTCTACTTCTATAAGATAACTATAAAATTATTTTATTAAAATTTTGTTTTAATTTTGAAATGTCAAGTTTGATTGTCGTTTCCATAGTAACAATAAACTATAATCGTTATACATCGTTCTATTTTGGCTATTAATAAATTTAAGTTTTGCAAATACTAAAATCATATCAGATATTATATTTCATTTTGATCACACTAAAATTATGACCGCAAGAGAGTAATTTATGTATTCTAAGGAAATTCGTTAACTTGAAGCAGCTCCTACGTAACGAATTTTTGATGTATTTAAATGAACTTTGCTAATTTTAAGAGGGATATTTCATATTTTGTGTTTTCTTCTTTCTCTAAACGCCCCTTACCCTTGATCGATTCTATTCATTAGCGAACTTTGACCTTTGTAATAGCAAAAGCCTATCAGATACAAAAACATATTGTTTTGTATATGTTAGCCACTCTAGCTGTCACGGATCACCATGAACATGAGATAAAAGTTAATTAAGATCTATGTCTAAAAAAGAAGTAATTATTTGTTCTAAGAAATTTCGTTAAGTTGGCGCAGCTCCTGCGTAACGAATTTTATATTACTTTTACTTGTTTAAATTAAATGCTGTGCAAGTGGCCAAGCGGTCTAATGCGTTATGCCTACTTGGAAACTGGGAGGTTATGGGTTCGAATCCTGACATCGACAAATTGTCAATTATTAAGAACAAAAAAATTCGTTACGCAGGAGCTGTGTCCTTAGCGAATTTCCTTAGAATACATAAATCACTCTCTAGAGGTCATAATTTTAGAGAGATCAAAATGAAATATAATATCTGATATGACTTTAGTATTTCCAAAAATTAAATTGATTAATAGACAAAAAAAAAGCGGTATAACGATTAGAGTTTACAGTTACTATGGAAACGACAATCAAAATTTTTTACAATAAAATATATTTTATGTATTCGTGTCAAACAAACACAAAATATTGAACATCTTTCTTAATATTAGAATAATCGAAAAATGTATACGGAGTAAAGTTGTAGAAAATCAAGTTTGCTACAATTAATTACTAGATCATTTTTCTCAAACTCTAATGTGAACAGAGATATTTAGAATTTTACTTTCAATTTTTGATTGTAAATATTTCTGTAAATATTAGTGTAACAGAAAAATGATAAGAAACAAAATTACAGTAAAACTTAGTACCTACAACTTAACTCCTGATAAATTTTTCGATTTTTCAAATATTAAGGGAGATAGTCAAATTTTGTAATTTTCCCTCCCTCTAAACCCCCTTTCCAATCACCCAATTTTACCCATTGACGAACTTGACCTTTAGAATACCAAAAGCTACTCAAATACCAAAGGTCATTCCAATGGGAAACTGTGACCGCTAGAGAGTCCACAGGCATTATAAAAATGTACATATGTATATATGTATATGTATATATATATATAAATATATATATATATATATATATATATATATATATATATATATACAAACTTTAGCGATAGTGATTTTTAACATCTAATAGGTAGGATCGACGGACATTTGAAGAAATTTTTACGAAATTCCAACATTGGTGCAAAAACAATAGCTGCATTTCCTTTGGAGGAAATTCTCTAAAAACGGGTTAATTTACTAAACTGTCGGTGTATAGACAAGAACGAAGTAATCGTCTATGTTTGAGAAGTTTTTCTGCAGTTTTCGTCACAAACTCCAGATGAATATCGGCATAGGTCCTTTCATAGTCGGCTGCAGCCGCATATCCTACCAATTCCTAGTCTATATACAAAAGTTTCTTCCACTTCATTCACATCTTCATATCCTTAGGCATCACAATTGACCTTATGGTCGAAGTGTAGCCCGTCCAGGGCAGCCTCTACAATCTATCTAAATGCTGTGCATAATATTATTTTGCATAAATCTACCCTCAGGTTTTCCCCAGTGTTTTTCTTGGACATTCTGTAAATCAAGTAGAAATATACATGTATTAAATGGTTAATGATATTTACTACAATCTAACTAGAATTTAACCAACCAACAAGAAATCAAACAACCCTCACTTCTATGTAATAGTTATGTTTTTGTGAGTTACTAGTTACTAGTTTATATAGTCTCTATTGAGAATTATACCGTTCTTCTTCGTGTTCTTCATTCCCCATCTATGTATAAGCACAAGCTCTCTAACATCTCCAACAATTCAAGCTCTCAAGCCAAGCACACAGTATTTCATTTACTCCCAAGATAGACATTAGTAAATTGTGTATAATTACGTATATTTTAGAATCATCGTTCGTTCGTCCATCGTACATTTATTTGTTCATTACATTTCATTCGTGAATAATATGAAACTTGTTATGAGACTTGTTTTCATTTGTGTATGGTGGTGTATTTTAATTATGTCAGATTATCAAGTTACCACAGTAATAAAAACGGTCTAGACCAATGAATATTATAGTCCACTGTGCACATACTGATGAAATTTTGCACATCTCTACTTTCATTATGAATTGATCGTTACTAGATGGTATTATTATAGTTCAATTAAGTACCGTTCTTTGTCAACATTTTATAATTAATTTATGCCTTATTCAGTTTTTGGGAAAATGTTTCGTATAAAAGTTGTAGGTATATTATTTTAATGAACATTAATGCGAAGCATTTTTTCGTAAAACAAATTAATAAGGAACAAATCAATTATAAAATTTTAAAAAAAGAACGCAACTTTTGTGACTAAGTGTCCCATATTACCGTCCAAGTAGCCGAGCGGTCTAAGGCGTTATATTTGAGGCGTTATGGCTACCTGGAACTGGAAGGATATGAGTTCGAATCCCGACATTGGCAGTTTGTCAATTGTTAAGAAAAAAAAAAAGGGGCGGTTAATTGACTAAAGGACAAGAACGAAGTAACCGGCTTGTGAAGGTTTTCGGCAGTTTCCTTCACAAACTCCAGATGAATATCGGTATAGTTCCTATCAGAGTCGGCTGCAGCCGCATATCCTACCAATGCCTAGTCTATACACAAAAATTCCTTCCAATCCACTCACATCATCACATCCTTGGGCATCACAATGGACCTGATGATCGAAGTCTAGCCCCTCCAGGGCAGCCTTTCAATCTATCTATCTAGGTGTCCCATATTACTGTATTGCCAATATGGGTAGTATGGGTAAAATTCAGTTTAATTAAACGTCGGGGTTAATGAATGTTTCAAAATTGACTGTTACAAAAGTGAATGTATTTGTTGATAACGATGGACTCTCTAGCTTGATTGTACTATAGATCAATTATTTATATTTTATATGTATACATACGTTTTTCTTCGATTATCTTTGATAATTTATATACCCTTGTCGAAATTCAAGGTGAAAATTAAGGTCACCATAAGCTGTACTGCTTAAAGAAATGGCATCTGTATTTACTTAATAAATTTTATACATAAATATAACTTGTAAGCATATATAGATAATATCAGGGTTGACGAGGATATTATTAAACATGGAGATGTTTGTAAATATTTTATTTGTCTTTAGTATTTTAGTCGTTTAAATATATATATATATATATATATATATATATATATATATATATATATATATATATATATATATATATATATATATATATATATATATATATATATATATATATATATCAGAGTGATAGAATAACATGAGAAACTGTTGGATAGTTACGACATTGTAAATAACCGGCTACAAATCTCTGTAGACTTCAATTTGCTTACCTATTATTTAAAGTAAACTGTCCTTGTATGTATGTATCCGATCAAAAACATAAATGTAAATAAAAGGGAAAAGTTTTCTTGATATCCTAAATATAATAATTTCTCGTTAAAAAGTAGTGCTATGAAGCGCAGACCGAATTATTAAGGATGAAAAAAATATATAAATTTAGTATTTTACCTTGTCAAGTTTTTTTTGTTTCAAATATTTTAAAATAAAATATTAATTATATTATTATTTCAACTTGCCAAGATCAAATATTCAATACATACTAAATTTATATTAATTTCCTTACATTTGATAAATAACTTAATAAATTCAGGATACCACCTTTTTTATATTTATGTTTTTGATCGGATATCACTTCTTTTTGTAAAGCTTAAAAATTATAATTTAAAACGTTAAGTTCTTTTTGAAAAAAGGTTTGATTGCAAACCTTTACGTTTTGCCACAATTTCAATCGATTGAGCTAATCAAAACTTGACAAAAAATAAGTTCATTAACATATTTCTTAAATTTTCCAAATAAAAATGTTTCTTATTTTTTAGTCTTGTTTATTTGAACTACTGAAAGCAAATAAATATCAAATTAAAGTGAAATAGTATTTATAGATTTACGAAGTAGCAGCCAATAAAATTACAGTATACGTAACTATATATGTAGCATGTTAAATTCATCAAACAAAACATTTTGGGTTTTCATAATTTTCCTATAGGTTTATAGGGTACTATACCTAACTGTATGCCAAATATTAACTTATGACTATTGGGAAATACCACTTTTATCTTAGATAGATAGATAGATTGTAGAGGCTGCCCTGGACGGGCTACACTTCGACCATAAGGTCCATGATGATGCCCAAGGATGTGAGGATGTAAGTGGAGTTGAAGGAATTTTTGTGTATACACCAGGACTTGGTAGGATATGCGGCTGCAGCCGGCTATGATAGGAACAATGCCGGTATTCATTGGGAGTTCGTGAAGAAAACTGAAGAAAACCTTCTCAAGCATAGCCGGTTACTTCGTTATTGTCCATACGCCGACAGTTTAATCAATTAACCGCGCCTCTTTTTTTTCTTAGTAACTGCCGATGTCGGGATTCGAACCCATAACCTTCCAGTTTCCAAGTAGGCATACTGCGCAGACATTACGCCTTACTTTTATCTTTATCATGTTTCATAATTTAGGGGCATGGACACGTCATTTCGATTTTTAATTAACATATCTTTTAAACATTTTATTCGTATACGGTTAGATTAAAAACAGTGTTTTAAAATGGCATAATCTTTATATATTCGAAAATTCAGCACTGTTACTTTTATAGTTCAAAAGTTACAAGGAGGTTATTTTTGACATTAAATTTTCTATAGTAATAGTCACTGTAAATAAGCATCACCACGCCCCCTAAAACTTGGCCATACGCACGACCGTGCCATAGATGTATACATGTATGTATGCATGCTTATTCGTATGTAGGTAAGTTTTACATATGTAATGTAACTAAAACAAACTACATACGGACAATGCATATTAAAATCTAAGTTGAAAACCATCAAATTACAAACATATAAATATGGTTTGGTTTCTATGTAAAATGTAAACAAAAAAATTCGTTAAGCACTGGCTGCGTTCTACTTCCAATTCGTATACTGCGAATTTCCTCAGAGTAAATAAACTAATACATCACTTCGTTTTTGTTTTGGAAACCTCTCTTAATAAAATTTAGAGTTTAAAAATCAAAAAACATGATACTTTTTCCGCAATATGAACTAAAAATGCAAAATAATTTAAAATAGAATAAAGAGGTTGACAACAAAAATTAACTTTAATGTAAACAAAAGCCATGGGATGTTCTCTATTTACTCTTGTAAATGTAGAGCCATTATGTAGATGACTACTGAGCCGATTTTGAAGAAATAAAAGGTTAAAAATAGTAGACAGATAGATAGATACTTCTTGGGGTCAAAAAAGTATTGCTGTTCGACCTTATGGTCCATTGTTTTCCCCTTCTAGTCCGTCGAGATTCGCTTCTCGCATATGTCGGCAATAGCCAGGAGAAAATTAAATTTTTGAATATGGTATAATTTTATTAAATCAGAATTGGGAATTGGGCCATTGTCTAAATTCATTTTCTATTTTCTGAATTTGTGTATGTAGATACTTTTGTATGCACTTAATTCTGTGGGATTTTGTACCGATTCCAGTAGTTTTAAATTCGATGACAAAATCGGTACAAAACCCCACAGAATCAGATGTATACGCCAATAAATGGGTTGGGTTCATAACACACTTAATCCCTAAACTGCCCCTAATCAAAGAGAACTCTAGGTTTTTTTGAAATCGGTATAAAACCCCACAGAATTAGACGCATAAGAAAGTATCTACATACACAAATTAAGAAAACAGATAATGAATATTCTCTTTGATTTTTTTAATAATCTTTATATTATTACATCCTGTAATTGTGTACTCAATTGTAATGTACACTCTATTCTGAGGTATTAAAACATACACACGAGAATATAAATGTACTAATTATTTATCCCTTTTTTTGTGTGTACATCTTCGTTTACTGGAAAATGTAGGGTTTTATTTTCAGAAAATTATTTTAAATTATATACTAATAATTGTTTATGTCTAGACTTAATTACTGCATACCTACTTGTTTAATTTATTTATTTCACGTAGAAACAAATTCATGTCTGTGAAATAAACAACTCCATTAACAATCATCGCCGGAAATCCAACAAGAAAATATCAGTTTTTGGCAACATAAATATATGAAAAATATATATATCAGACGAAAAACAAATAGTGAGAGAGACCAAGTTTTTTCATACAAAAATAAATGATATCCTAGCAATAAAAAAAATGCGCGCCTTCAAAATTAGTATAATTTATATTAGATTATCAAATGACAATAGGGAATATGCATGAAAATTTTTTTTCACTTGAATTGAAGCATGTTTACTTGCCAAATATCACGGTTAAATTCCTTTTTAAATAACTTTAAAAATAAGCGAGATATGAATGATTGAAATTCCCGATTAGACAAAGAGGGTGATAGCCCTCTTGATATGTTATGTGACGTCATATTACACTTTCACCATTTAAAATACACGTAAAACTCCCATTTTAGTATTTTTGCAAGAAAAAGACAGATAATAATCTTTAAAAGCTTATAGCATCATTCATATTTGTCGGATTTTAATTTCGTTTTTAAATATTATTACAGTATTAACAGTATTTGCAAAAAAAATTTTCATGCATATTCCCTATTAATGAGAACTCGAGGGTTTTGAAATAAAATTTAAAATTCGCTTCAATACCTAGATCAGTTTTTGTATTATAATTACGTATTGCGACTACAAAGTAGTCATCATCAGTATAAATTAGCTAGTCGTAATTTATACTTTGACAATTAGAAATAGATAGAAAATAGAGATCAATAGACAAAAATAGAAATAAATAAAACGTAAAACTTAATAAATTAAAATATAATAAATTTTATTGAAATTACTCTTGTTAAAATGACATTCATTCGATTTACTCTTGTTAACATCGCTCTTATTAAAATTACTTTTATATTTAATATTTGTTTATTTGTGTATACTTTCGTGTCAACGTACCGATGTTTGTCCAAATTCCTTTCGGTTACGTATGACAAACTGTAGAAGACTATAGCGTATACTCCGACAAATTTCGTTGTCATTGAATTTATTAATTAAATTAAATACTGATATGAAAAAATTAACTCGTCCCCCAGGAATCGAACCTCGGGCCTCTGGATAACTAGTCCAGTATGCTTTCCTCTACATCAAAGACGATTGTGATGCAACAGCCAACTTTTTCATATTCAAATTTTTTATTTATTAGACAGTATTTATTTCTTGTTGAAGTGATATTTATTTGATATTGTCATTGAATTTATTAATTAAATTAAATACTGATATGAAAAAATTAACTCGTCAACCAGGAATCGAAAGTATACACATACCAGGACACGAAAGTATACACAAATAAACAAATATTAAATAAATATCACTTCAACAAGAAGTAAATACTGTCTAATAAATAAAAAATTAGAATAATATGAAAAAGTTGGCTGTTGCATCACAATCGTCTTTGGTGTAGAGGAAAGCATACTGGACTAGTTATCCAGAGGCCCGAGGTTCGATTCCTGGTTGACGAGTTAATTTTTTCATATCAGTATTTAATTTAATTAATATACTCTTATATTGTCTCAGGATATGTTATTCTTTGCTAATTTGGTGACAGTTTCACGACGTTTCTTGGTTGTGCCTTGCTTATATATGTTTGACCGACATTTAACTCTATTCAAAGATCGCTCTTGATTGGTGCTAAGTTATGAGTTAACATATCCTGAGACAATATAAGAGTAATTTTAATAAGAGTGAACAAGAGTAAATCGAATGAAAGTAATTTTAACAAGAGTAATTTCAATAAAATTTTGTATATTTTAATTTATTTTGTTTAATTTTTTAGTTATTTTTATTTCTCTATTTCTCTAGATCTCTATTTCCTATCTATTTCTAATTCTCAACCAGTAAATTACGACTAGCTAATTTCAACTGATGATGACTACTTTATAGTCGAAATACGTAATTATAATACAAAAACTGATCTGGGTATTGGGCGAATTTCAAATTTTATTTAAAAAATCTAGTGTTCTCATTAATTATCATTTGATAATCTAATATTTATTTTTATGCATTAACACAAGTTTTATTTGTGTTTATAATAATCTGCCCCCACCACCCCACTCTGCTCCATTAATAAACTCTTTTAATAAACTATTTGGTACTTTTAAACAATATTTTCGAATTCGTACCCCGGTCTACCCTGGTTTCCTGTAGATACTATATCCACATATGTATCTATTTAAACGAGCATACGATTCCTAGAGAGGCCGAAGGAAGAAACATAGAAATAGTTTGTACTGAAGAGCAGACATATAAATAAAAGAGCAGACGTGAAAATGTGACAATTCGTTGGTCGTTACTATCGTTTCTATAGTCTGGAAACTCTGTTTATGCTGACGGGCTATTTATTATACATTTTAAATCACTATATAATAATGCACAAGCCATTGGGTGATATTTTATTTTTTACCTCTATATTCAAACCAGGGATGTCCAAATCCGCAATAATCAATACCTTTTGCGGAGTTTTTGCGAATTCGGATGTTGCTTGTTTTGTTTAGCATTATATATATAGATGTATAAATTTTACAGTCACGCGTTGCGATTTATTTACAATCAGAAATGCTAAACAAAACAAGCAACATCCAAATTCGCAAAAACTCCGCAAAAAGCATTGATTATTGCGGTTCCGGACATCCCTGGTTTGAATTAGAGGTAAAAAATCAAATATCACCCATTGGGTTGTGCATTATTATAAAGTGATTCAAAATGTATAATAAATAGTCCGTTATAGATAAATAAAAAAAACTTCGTTACGCAGGAGCTGCTTCAACTTAGCGAATTTCCTGAGAACACATAAATCACTTTCTATCGGTGACAATTGTAGTCTGATCAGAATGAAATGTCGTATATGATTTTAGTATTTGCAAGGCCAATTTTATTAATAAATGACATACGTCAAGGGGAAAGGGGGGCATAAAGAAAGACGAAAACACAAAATATAAATTATCTCTCTTAATATTAGAACAATCGAAAAATGCGTAAGAAATAAAATTGTAGAAAATCATCTTTGCTACAATTCGTCATCTTATCATTTTTGCTCAAACTCAATCTTAAATTGTCAATATTTCTGTAAATATTAGTGTAACAGAAAAATGATAAGAAATAAAATTACAGTAAAACTTAGTACCAACAACTTTACTTTTTAAAAATATTTCTATTTTTCGAATATTAAGAGAGATACCTCAAATTTTGTGTTTCCCCCACCCTCTAAACCCTTCCTTTCATATATATATATATATATATATATATATATATATATATATATATATATATATATATATATATATATATATATATATATATATATATATATATAATTATTAATAATAATTATTATTGAGTGTGATCTTATCTGATTTTAAACTAGATGCATGTCTGAGATAAATCTCAGTGCAAAATATACAATAATACATACTCGCAAAAGGGCCATACAACCCCACGTCTTTGAAGTATCATCTAAAATCAATGCACCTGCAGCAGTTCAGCCTGATTAGTACGAGATTAATCTATGAACCTCTGCGAAACAGTGTGGAACCTGAGAAGGCAGTGAAATTACTCTTGCAGATAGATATAGATTGTAGAGGCTATCCTGGACGGGACACTCTTCGACCATAAGGTCTATTGTGATGCCTAAGGATGTGAGGATGTGAGTGGAGGACAAGGGATTTTGTGTGTAGACTAGGAATTGGTAGGATTGGACTTTGATAAGAACTATGCCGATACTCATCTGGAATTCGTGAAGGAAACTGCAGAAAACCTTCACAAGCATGCATGGTTACTCCGTTCTTGTCCATACGCCGACAGTTTAGTCAATTAAACACCTTTTTTTATAATTGACAAATTGCCGATGTCGAGATTCGAACCCATAAGCTCCCAGTTCCCAAAAAATCCTAAATGATGCATTTCTAGGAAAATTCTACGTCGAAGGAGAACCACAACTTAATAATTTGGTCCGGATTGCTCCCACATTGTTGATCCACATGGATTGAAAATTTGTAGAAAATTTTCAAACAGATTCATGTATGAAATAAATTCTTGTGTGAGTTGTATGCAATGTTTTTTTAGTTGAGATTTTCGTGTATATGGAGGTAGTGTGGTGTTGTCACACCACCCGATTTTATTGATACATGTGGTGATATTCTTTTTATAAACCAGTACTTTAAACGTATCATAGGTGGGCAAATTTTGACTTCACTTAGCTTTGAGTGAGAGGTAGGTAGAGAGATAGAGTAAATACAGGGTACCTACCAATTATTATTACTTTCTTTCTTCAATTAAAACATTTTCTGAAAGAAATATGATAATACCAACACTTTTTTATGGTCACTATTATACAAAGTATACAATACATTGAATACATACTCTGGAATTTTGGGCTGGTAATTTGGGGCATAAAATGTACCTTTTTAATATATTTGTGTATGAATAAAATGTTATATAAATTATAAAATATAAATCTTTTGATCTTTTACGTTTACCGCTTGACAATTGTCGTAATTGGTTTAGATTCTAAACGATAAATTTATTTTAGTTAATTTTCCATTTATTTTTATTTTTGTCTATTAATCTCGACTTTCTACCTATTTCTAATTATCAAAAAGTAAATTACGACTAGCTTATATATACTGATGATGACTACTTTGTAGTCGAAATACGTATTTATAATACAAAAAACTAATCTAGGTAAAGGGGCGAATTTGAAATTTTATTTCAAAAACATAAGTTCACATTAATTATCCTTTGATAATCTAATATTACAACCACAGTTAGTACATGCTTGAAGTACGTTTAATTGTCTTTAGTTTGGTGTAGTTAAATGTTTGTTAACGTATATTTTATGAGTGAACTTACTCCTCTAACTCAAATCGTGTCTCTGGGGCAGAACGGGTGGAGCAGAATGAGGTACTCCATTCTGCCGCAATGTTTCACAATGTCTTCCAGCAGAACAACTGACATCAACTTGATAGGCCTTCATGTGAAGAGGCTAATTTTACTATCCCTGGGTGCTCATGGATGATAACTGACAACAGAGTCGTTATTTTGCATTTTAGTTTTCACCTACAGGAATAGATAGCGAAGATGATGAGGCTATCCTAGTATATGAATTTTGTGCATAAACTTATTTTTTTTGCATTTCCACTAGTTTTATATATGTTTATAATAATCTGTCCTTACCAACTCGTTTTGCCCCATAGAACGGGGCAAATGACATAATTTTCTATTTTTGAAAAAAACAAAATTGTTATTTTATTTTCTTACAATATTATTGTATTTTTGTCATTAAGGTTTTTCCAAACTATATCAGCTGATCGGGTACCCGCGCGAAGAAATATATAAAAATGTGTATAATAAAAATGTAAACAAAAAATGTTGGTACTCCTGCGCGTTATTGAAAACAGCTGTCCAATGTCGTCAGTGTTCCCATTCGTCACATAACATATCATACATATACTAGTCATCATACATATACTAGTATATAATTTCAAACGGCTTTCAAACAGCGCGCCGATACTCAGGATGCCAACTGAACCATAAAAAATAACCTTCTGCTACGGACATGAAAAAAATAAACTTTTTTACGCATATTTTATCAAAAAACTTTACAACCCGATGATCATTCTCTCAAAGTTTTGAGGAAAAATAAGAATTTCTAAGGAATTGAGGAAAGTATGTGTCAAATTTCAGAACAACCGTGACTATATTGAGAGAGTTCAAAGTAAAAACAGCCGGAATCGTGCATTTTATATCACCATGTTTATGAAGATGCATGTTCAACTTCTCCAACTTACATAACGATTTTCTCAAAAATTCCATGGGGATAAATTCTCAAAAAAAATCAGTTGATATCTGAGGATTCATTTTACTAATATTGTGAATTTCGTGAAGTACTTGACAACCTAACAATAGTTTGGAAATACCTTATAACAATATAATGTGTTCATAGAAAAATTTGCAGATCTCTTAATAAACCTTTTTGTATTTTTATATCCTGTATATGTAAATATACAAGGTATATTAAGTTTAGTCCCGACTTTGTAACGCTTGAAAATATTAATCGCAGCAAATAATTCATATTTTATAAACTTTGATTTTGAAAAATTGTTCAAAGATTACTATACAAACTCAGTAGATACTGGGTATTCAAACAATTAACTCAGTTAGTTGTTACATTACTTGTTAAACCATATTTCAACTTTGTATCCCGTTTTGCCCCGGGTTGCTCCCTATAAATGACATTGATTCTATAATATTTCGATATCTCGATGTTTTCTAGAACGGAAAATATGGATGTTCATCATTATGCCCGCAAGAATCACTGCCACCACAATGTGATCATCCACAACTGTTAAAGATGCCAGGCCACTGTTGTCGACAATGGTTATGCAATTCACAACATAAACAAGAACACAATTATCATCACCAACAGCAGCTCGGGCAGCAACAGCAACAGCATCATCATAATCATTATTATCAACTACCAACATTCAAACAGTATCAACAACCAAAACAGATAACTACAGACAAAGATGATATGACTGTTGTTGTCAATGGTTCGTCTACTTTAACAACATCAAAAGATAACAACATCGATAACAATAGCAACACCAGCAGCAACGCTAACAGCACTTATTATATTCTAAGTACCAATAATTTTAACAAAACTAATAATAATGTAACAACAGCCACCACTAGTTATAATGATAGAACACTAGATACTAGAATACTTATGGCATCATCGCTGGCAGCTGATGCTGGAGAAAAGTCTCAACAAGGTTAGTGGTTGATATTCAATTCACATACATATTCGTTGTGTCTGCGACTCTAATGGCGCGAGGATTATATGATAATAGTTTATTATCTTATTTTAGCGAATATTCGAAGAAAAACAAAATATATATACAAATATATATATATGCTAGCATTACACGTCACGGCTTTGCCCGCAAAAATTTTGTAACGCCTTTATAACCAAGTAACATAATATTTTCTCCCGTCAAGGACTGATAAATAATACACCTGTACATCAATAAATTATACAACTATACCTTCCTCATGAATCATTTTTATAATATGTAAAGACCATTGTATACAAAAACTTAACAAATTATATACTAAAACCTTCCTCGAGAACCACTCTATCCATTGGTAAAAACAGCTTGAAAATCGGTTAAGTAGTTTTTGAGTTTATCGCGAACAGACAGACAGACAGACACGGCGGATAACTTTGTTTTATAATATGTAGTGATGATATATATTTATATATATATATATATATATATATATATATATATATATATATATATATATATATATATATATATATATATATAGACGGTATATATGCGGCACTATATATACCTGTTTTGGAAAGCTTTGACAATAGAGAATCAATGTTAAATACTATTTACTATAGTAACTACACAATGCTTCATAAAAAATAAAAATAGTGGGGGTACTCTGTAATCTGTAGTATGTGTGTGCATACGTAATGAATAATAATATTATATATTAAGTGGGCATCACTAAATTCCCACTCTTAATTGACATCAAACCAACATCATAACACAAGCAGAAAAAAAAAGAAAAAGCTAGTAGGTGTACTTGCTAGTACTACGCCTAACTCATTAGGTGCGCTAGTACTAGCTTTTCGCTAGCTAGTAGGTGTGCTCACAGCCTATCTTCAAATATAAAAAATATTTATCCGATATAAACCAACTTTAGTTTGAAACAGTTTTCTATGTATTTGATAGTTTTGGCACAGATATAGCAGGGTGGGGGGGTGAATAAGAACAAAAACATTATGGACAATATGTTTATAAAACGGGGATATTTCCTAAAACAATCACAAATTGTATATTGTATAGCTAATATCACATAAAAGCCAAAAAATTCGAGGGAATATTTTAATCAATAAATTATTTTTCGGTGGAGTGGGCAAGTAACGGCTAGCCAATTATAAAATTTTCAAATGATCGCATGACTTTTGACGCCGCGTATACACTAGATATAATCGATGAACATTTGAAGAAAATTTTCCGAATAATAATTCGACGTATAATTATATTTTCTTTAAAAAAGAAGTGTGTGTGTCAGCTCCGACGCACGGCTACAGTTTACTCCTTACGATTGTCTTTGAACAGGCATAGAAAAAAATACTTACTAGACTAAAAAAAGACCGATATCATATTGGAGCTAGAAAAACCTGTCTATCTATAAATTTTCTTGAATTAAAAATTTTTTTTCGAGATTGAAGTTAACCTTTGAAGTAATTCACAATAATAATATTAATTATCGATATAAATGTCAATAATAAAACAAAACTTTAAAGAAAAAAATTATGGTCACTATCCGTATCACTACAATAAAACTGATATACTATATATATATATATATATATACATATACATTATTTGTACAGTATACATATATATATATATATATATATATATATATATAACATATAGGTATATACACATATATACTTACATGCGTCAGCTGCCTCGCAGTATACCCTGTGCACGTCGGCAGCACACAAGTATGTAATATACTATACAGCTAAACACGAAGCTGACTGACAAACTGAAGTATATATAAGTTATACATACACATTATAAAAAAGTGCGCACGATAGGTTGCGCACAAAAAACGTAACGAGGTCATTCGATCCTTATATTTTACTCTTCAAATTTTTTTCATATCGGGCGCCTTACACGAAAATCAATTGTTAAGGAGTAAACTTCAAAAAATTTTATTTTGCCGGTGGCATCTAGCTATAGTACCTAAATATAAATATTCAGTGTCCCAATGCAACCAAACGATAAACCATTTATTTTAATAATATTTGTACCAATTTTTTGTTGTTTGTGTGTTTTATAGATATAAAATATTCACAATGGTCATCATGTACAATGTCCTGTGGGACTGGTTTATCCCAACGACAACTAAATACAGAATATGAGACAATAACGGAAACACGTGTATGTCAGAATCGTATGTGTTCAACAACAACAACAACAACATCATCAACAACAGCGGCAGCAGCAAAACAAACTGACGACAACACCACAGCGAACGATAGTGGTCGTCGTAATAATGTCACGCATCAAAGTTTTGAGAAACATTTAACGTTTTATCATCATCAGCATCATCATAGACGGGTAGGTATTTTATACGTCGTGTTCCCTGCATAGTACGGATGCTATAGACAAATTCAAATTGATTATTGCAGACATTAACCTCTATAATAGGGAATATGCATGCAAATTTTTTTTCACATTTATTTTCAGAATATGAAAATACTGTTAATACTGTAATAATATTTAAAAACGAAATTAAAATCCGACAAATATCAAGCAAGCTATAAGCTTTTAAAGATTATTATCTGTCTCTTTCTTGCAAAAATACTAAAAACGGAGTTTTACGTGTATTTTAAATGGTGAAAGTGTAATATGACGTCACATAACATATCAAGAGGGCTATCACCCTCATTGTCTAATCGGAAATTTCAATCATTCATATCTCGTTTATTTTGAAAGTTATTTAAAAAGTAATTTTACCTTGATATTTGTCAAGTAAACATGCTTCCATTCAAGTGAAAAAAAATGTTCATGCATACTCCCTATTATATGGATAGCTGATACTATATTGTGCCGTAAGCACCTTTAGAGCATACACATCGCTACTCTTTACTGATGGAGGAACTAAAATGCAGTTCCATTGCGCTTGCGTTCCCATGTCATGTTATGTTTAATTTAGTTCACACTTCAGTATTGTAAGGCGCTGTCTTCCACAATTTACATAAATTTAGTAAAATTTTACTAATATTTTGTTTTTTCGTTTGATGCTGAGTATCGGCATCTGTTGTAGGTTCTACAGCGCTCCTTTTGAAGGATAAAGAGCGCCAAGATACAGCGACATGCTTAAGGTGAACTTACGCTTAAGACCAGACTACGAACACGGGCCTAAGTAATTCATATATTTATAAGTCTTTCGGAATAAGTTCGTTGGTTAAACCGCTAAGTAAAACATTGTTAAGACATACTTAAGATTCCACGCATATTATCAAACTGTAATTCTAGTGACTTTCTAGTTACTTTCTAGTATTTTTGAAATACATTCCGTCATAAAATATTGACATTCTTTATTGAATGTAAGCAAGTGAACTGTCATGATGTCTGGGTTTTAACCATTTGCAATATTTTGAATTTGACAGTTCCTAAGTAAAATTTCAAATTCGCCCCAATACTTCAGATCAGTTTTTGTATTATAAATACGCATTTCGACTACAAAGTAGTCATCATCAGTATAAATTAGCTAGTCGTTATTTACTCTTTGACAATTAGAAATAGATAAAAAATCGAAATCAATAAACAAAAATAAATAAAATAGTAAACAAAATAAATTAAAATATAATAAATTTTATTGACATTACTCTTGTTAAAATTACTTTCATTCAATTTACTCTAGTTAACATCACTCTTATTTAAATTACTCTTATATTGTCTCAGGATATGTTATTCGTTGCTAATTTGGTGACACTTTCACGACGTTTGTTGATTGTGCCTTGCTTATATTTGTTTGACCGACGTTTAACTCTAATCAAAGTTCGCTCTTGGTGCTTAGTTATGATTGGTGCTTAGTTATGCGTTGCGCAGTAAAAGGATATTTATATTTTGACATCTTTAGAAAGAGAGAGACGGACATACGGACGATTAATTTTTTCGTAAAATTTTGATTAAATGTGAATTTGGAATCTAAATTGGAATCTAAATCCAAATTGTCTAAATTAATAATATTGACGTTGAATCTTGGTATTTAGGTATTGAGGCGAATTTGAAATTTTATTTCAAAAACCTAGAGTTCTCATTAATTATCATTTGATAATCTAATAATTCCTAAGTATTCAGTTCGCAGGTGCATACTAGTTCTTAAAGTTCAGAATCGTTTAAGCAGCCAATATCGGGGGCTTAAAATTCAGAACTACTTTACGAACAGCCTATATCTAACGGTGCAATATTGTTCGTCAGTTTAAGAATTATTTAAAATTAAGCCTTACTTAAGTGATTCTGTGCAAATGAGCTTTAGTCACCGTAGTGCAATACATGTGTCACCTACTGGCTCGTTGTAAATAGGCAAAGTTGAGGATTGGTTTAATGTTCAACGGTTTTTAACGGTAATTGGGTTTAACGCAAGCATTGTACTTTTTCAAAACTAAAGAAAGTAAAGTCACTACTGACTGAGTCAATGCTTTAAATACCCGGTATATACTGAGTTGTATATCAATGTTTGAAAATTGTTACTAATTCTGAAAATTGAATTATGAACGAATATATAAATTATGGTATTGCTCAAATCAAAGATGCAAAATAATAATTGCTTGAACCAAATATGCAAAGATGGAAAAAATCAATTTGTCCTTAGATAAATAGATTGTACTGGCTGCCCTGGACGGGCTACGCTTTGACCATAAGGTCTATTGTGATGCCTAAGGATGTGAGAATGTGAGTGGAGTGGAAGGATTTTTTTGTGTAGATTTGGAATTAGCAAGATGTGCGGCTGCAGCCGTCTCTGATAGGAACTATGCCGATATTAATCTGGAATTTGTTAAGGAACCTGCAGAAAATCTTCACAAGCATAGCCAGATACGTCGTTCTTGTCAATATGCCGACAGTCTAGTCAATTAACCGCCCTTTTTTTTTAATAATTGACAAACTACCGATGTTGGGACCCATAACCTCCCAGTTCCAAGTAGACACAACGTCTGAGACATAACGCCTAAGACCGCAAGGCCACTTGGACGGTAATTTGTCCTTTATCCTTCGCACTAACTATTTTCTATACGAATGATACCAACTACTAACTCAATTGGGAATTCGATGTGAACGGAGAAATATTGATTCACCATTAAAGTAAATACTTTTGTTTATTGCTTTCCCAATTTTTTTTTTTGTTCAACTCATTATAACTTTTTGTAACATTTTATGACACAGTTTGGTTGTGTTCGATTCAATAACAAGCGAAAATATATTTACTTTACGTTCTTATACACCGCTATATGTATAACGGTATACGAGGACGAGGGATCGTGTATGATGACTTGAACGCCAACTAGTGACAAAAGTCTGTACTAATCGGGGGATTTTATTAAGCTTTTCTATTGTCTATAAATATTTAGGAATTATTAATAAACTAAAACAAATTTTTGTAATGTCGTCATCAAAAAAGAGAGTTGCATCCGCAGATGTACAAATACCTCACGTGGATTCGGTTTGTTTGGTGAAATTTTATAAATTTCCACAGAACATACTTGGTGTCCAGTGAAAAAATAATTAACGTATGAAGTGGATATATGCAGTAAAATTTTAACTTGCACTTGACGGTTTCAATAATGTGTTTCGACAACATTATACACATGCTCCGAGTTTAATAATTTTTCACCTTTTGGCCACGCTCACGGTTATTTATCACTGGCCAAAATCCGTATTTAATAATTTTTTCCATTATTTATAAATTTACTTTAGTGTTTATGGCAAATGTTTACACCACTTAGTGTACAAATATGACATCAGAGAACAGGAATATTGGCAGAAGTGCTGCCTCTATATTTCGTGGATGGTCTCTAAAGTATATTAAATTTTGTTCTTATTTTGTACCGGTTGAAAATATTGATTACGAGAAATAATCTTATGAACACCTTTTTGGAATAGGTGTGATCATAAGATTATCTAATTTGCCCATTTCATCATGTCCATCTGTCTATCCGTTCGTCACATTAAACGATAACACGAAAAAAAATTATATATACACGATATACACAGTAAAATTGACTGCAATAAAATTTATAGTTTAAAAACAACTAAAAAAGGTGCTTTTATTAGAATATAAACTAAAAAATGCAAAATAATTTAAAATACAAGAAAAAGGTTGACAACAAAATTAACTTTAACCCTAGCACAAACCTTAAAATATAACCCTTCATAACTAACCATGCGTAAGATTTATGTAGATTGGGTAAAAAATATATTTATATAATTATCTAATAAGATACAAAATATGTAAGAAATAAAAACTTTAAGACAATTTTGAACATTAAAGTCTCATAAAAAGTGTTAATTAATATAGAACATAAACCATGCATAAAACTTACGTACACAAAAATAAAAACCACGCATGCGCCAAAGTCACGTATCAGTCACTCCTCTACTACATATCTAACATTTCTCCGAACAGTGCGTTATGTGATTCCATCAAGATTGTTACTTTAAGTGCAACGCCTTCCAGTTTGAAGAGATTTTTTTTTTAAAGTGGTGCGCATTTGTTTATTCTGTTATTACTAACGCTACGTAAAATTTACTCACTACTTTAAAACAAAATCTCTTCAAGATGGGAGGCGTTGCACTTTAAGTAAGAATCTTGATGGAATCACATGAACCACAGTTCAGAGTTTTTGGCGTGGTTTTTATTTTTGTGGACGTAATTTTTACGCTTTGTTAGTGTTCTAGGGTTAATGTAAACAAAAGCATGGGTGCTCTCTACTTACATCTCCGTAATGGCTTTACTTTTACAAGAGTAAGTAGAGAGCACCCCATGCTTTTCTGTACATTAAGAAAGATAGATAGATAGCCATTGTGATGGCTAAAAATGTGAGGATGTGAGTGGAGTGGAAGGAATTTTTGCATAGAGACTAAAAATTGGTAGGATATGCGGCTGCAACCGACTATGATAGAAACTATGCCGATATTCATCTGGAGTTCGTGAAGGAAACTGTAGAAAACTTCTCAAGCATATCCAGTTACTTCGTTCTACTCCATACGTCGACAGTTTAGTCAATTTAACTGCCCTTTTTTTTCTTAATAATTGACAAACTGTCGATGTCGGGATTCGAACCAATAACCCCCCAGTTTCCAAGTAAGCATTCTACGCAGACATAACGGCTTAGACCGCTCGGCCACTTGGACTGGTATTGTGTACATTAAAGTTAATTTTGTTGTCAATCTCAATTGTCTGTAAATTTTTTAGTTCACATTCCAATAAAAGCATGTTTTTAAGCTTTTTAAATTCTAAATTTTATTGTATTCAATTGTATTTATGTATACTGCTGATATAGTAAGTATTCATCTAGTGTGAAGTAAACAATAAGTAAAAACCATTTGTTAAAATGAACAGTAATCGACCAAGACGAAAGGCAGCAAAGAAAGCAAGGTGTCGTTAACGACTTCTCATATAAATCATCCATCGTATAACCAACAAAACTAATAATAATTTATATATTAAATGTGTGAATTTATTACGACCCACACCATATCATACCAACCAAGCTCGATACTCATTATTATTATTATTTGGTCTGCTATAAAAAAGCTCTCTCGCATTCTATATAGTTAGCCTATTAACTTTAGTTGAACACATTACAGTTCAATAAAATTAATATCTTCAATGTGTTCAACACAAGAAATTATATGTAAAAGTAACGATTAACAAATCCTGATTAGGCTGTGTACACACTAGTACAGAAAATGGAGAAATTTCCTGTACATGTGCTTATAGAAAATCTATAAATATGTATATGAGAGTATAAAGAGAACAATTTTGACCAGACTAACCCCTCTTTTCCCAGCCGATTTAACCCATTAACGAACTGTATATGTATATACAGTATTGAGTATATATATATATATATATATATATATATATATATATATATATATATACTGTGTGTTTTATATTATTTATTACTGCCTGGCCGTCTGGTACTGTATGAAACCAGACAGTACACATGTGATAAGAGTACACTTTAGCATGTGCATTGTGTCCCCACTCTTAAATGACAAACAAACAACCACACGCATACATATAGCTATGAGATATCCGACTGACTTTATTTACATGTGTACTGACTGACTTCATAAAGTACCAGGCGGCCAGGCAGTAATAAATAATATTTAACATTAATTCACTATAGGAAAAGCTGTCCAACACAGTCTGTATATATATTTATAAATATATATATATATATATATATATATATATATTTATATATATATATATATATATATTTATATATATATATATATATATATATATATATATATATATATATATATATATACAGAGTGAGTCAGAAGCCATGGAGTTTTTTGAAAGGGTTGATAGGGGATGAAAAAATGTCTAAGGACTTTTCATCTTAGAATTTCATCCCCTATCTACCCTTTCAAAAAATTCCATGACTTTTGACTCACCCTATATATATATATGTATATATATATATATATATATATATATATATATATATATATATGTATATATATATATATATGCGCATACGCATATGTGTTTGTAGTCACTCTAGCGGTCACAGTTTTAATCTTGTAATAAAATTTGCTATGTGAGGTGCTTTTGGTATTTGAAAGGCAAAGTTCGTTAATGGTTAAAATCGCACTAGGAAAAAGGGGTTTAAGAGGAGAGGAAAACACATTTTACACATCTCCATTAATATTTGAAAAATCGAAAAATACATAAAAAGAAAAGTTGTAAAAAACTAGTTCCTGTTACACAAATATTTATAGAAAAATTTACAATTTAAGATTGGAAGTTAAGCTTCTAAATATCTCTGTACACATTTGAGTTTGAAAAAAAAGACTAGGTAATGAAATGTAACAAACATGATTATCTACTACTTTACTCCTTATACATTTATTGAGATATTTTATATTGTATGTTTCCTTCTTTGTCTATGCCCCGTTTGCCCTTGACTTATGCCATTTATGAATGAAATTAGTCTCGCAAATACCAAAATCGTACGATTTTTCATTTTGATCAAATTAAAATTGTGACCGCTAGAGAGTGAGTTATATACACTAAGTCACGTAAAGGATAGTCAAGGATTGTCAGGAGGAACAACTGGAGCTGGTAAAATGGAACAATGTTAAATTGAGCTGTATACCAGGTCACAATGCTTTCGAAGGTAACGAAATAGCAGAAACCTTAGCAAGGAAAGCAGTCGGAATACCCTTCATAGGCCTAGAGCCTATTTTAGGAATGCGAAAGACAACATGTATCGAAAAGATAACATGTAAAATATATCGCAGCAACACTGTGGAAAATACTGTTTCAGAGTGCATCCAAGAGAATGTCTCGCAGTGTACTCATCCTGAACAGGATAAAAGTTTGAAAGGTTACCGGATTCATAACCGGATATTATCCACTACGAAAACATCTACCCACAATAGGACATCATAATAGATTCATTGTATGCAGACTGTTAAGCGAGGCGGAGAAAACATTCAGCCACATCTTCTTGTACTGTGAATCTCTCGGTTATAGCAGATACAAGATATTCGGTACATCTCACCCCGAATATACGAACCTTCGGGAAAACCTGATAAGCAAATTCTTGGCTATTGTCAAAATATGGGAGAAGCAAATCTTGCCAGACTGATGTGAATGGGGAGCATAATGGGCCATAAGGTCGACAGGCAATATCTTTTATGCATTTGTGTGTGTGTAAAAAGTAAAATAAACAATTCACGCATTAATAAACTGAAATATTTTGTAAAAGTTTAATCACAATTTTCTTGTCTGTTGCAGAAAGGTCATGATTGTCGTGCCACTCACCATACAGAAACACCTGTATATTATCAAATTGGTACATGCCAATCATTAAGAGCATATCGTCCAAAATATTGCGGTCAGTGTCATCAACCACAACAAGAATTGTACAACAATAATGATAGCCAACAACAACAACAACAGTTATTATGCTGTAAACCATTATTAACATCAACAATAAACGTAAAATTTATATGTGATAATACGCGAGATGATACAACATTTGAAACAGATATGGATTTAGTTTATGATAATTTACAATTGGGTATTAATTTATGGACTCAAAACAAGGATAATAGAACAGAAACAAGGATAACAACACAACAAAAACAACAAAATCATAATATTAATAATAATAATAGTAATTTAACACGTGTGATTCATGTAAATGTACAATGGATATTAAAATGTATTTGTTTGAAATGTAATGCAGATGATACGGATGAGTTTTATATGAATAGTCGTAATAGTAGTCGTGTAAATCGTTATGAATTTGTTACAAGAGCACCAAAAACTGAGGTTATATTACATCGTGTACATAGAACTGCACCACCTTAGATCTAACATCGGGATTTCATCACAATATGAAAATATATATTATATTTAAACGAAAAATCAAAAGTGTCCGCATAATATTGTGTGTTTAAGAATTGAGAACTGGTGAGGGTTTCTTATCAGATGAAATATAAAATTAATAAGTTAAAAAATATCAATGATAATCAAGCAGAACTCTGGGTGGTTGAAATACAATTTTTCTCAAAAACTAGATCCATTTCTAGATTAATTTTTTATATTTTATAGAAACGCAATTTGATTTTAATGTAGTCATCATCAATTTGAATCAGCTACTCATTTCTGCGAGCCTTACTTATTCGGGTAGGCCAGCATTGGGATTGAAACATTTCAGTTGGCCGAACTGTTGTTTTTAAAATCAATAATAATTTTAATAAATTCATTAAGAGCAGTTGGTACTATTTTTATACCCGGTAAATATAAATATACAAGTTTAGTCTCGACTTTGTAACGCTTGAAAATGTTGATTCCAGGAAGAAATATTTGGAATAGGCGTTTATAAAATGGGCTCATTTGGCCATTTTCGCATATCCGTCTGTCCGTGAACACGATAAGTCAGAAACGAGCTGAAATTTTGTGTGAGTATTCTAGAGCTGAAACGTAAGGTCAAGTTTGTGAATGGGGAAAAATCGGACCTTGTTTTGGGCAAAATGAACTAAACTGTCCATCTTTGACACTATAAGAGATCCTTGATCAGATCCTTGAGTGAGCCATTCCCCAAATGAAGCAATGAGTAATATGTGTCCTAGCAGACTAATTATGAGTAGCTAATCCATACTGATGATGACTACTTTATGGTCGAAATACGTATTTACATGTTAGAAATAATTGATTTAGGAATTGGGGCAATTATTTTTATCAATTTCAAATTATTATCTTAATTTGTTTCTTGTTTGAAGTATGATATCAGTTGCCTATTATAGTTTTAATATGGCTTTCATGAACGTTTTTTAAGTATAAGCTTAAGCATTCCCTTCATTTTGTTTTCAGAACTTTGCAATTAATAGCAAAGTGGCTGAAATCTGATGTCCGAATCAAAGATAATTGCTTTTGGGGGATTTACGAAAAAATATAATTATAAGATTAATAATAATATACAATATTAATAATAATATATAAGATTCAAATAATTGTAAATATAGATTGTATAAGAATATTTATAAGTTACAAACTACGAAATTTAACCTCGTTAACTTAAAAAATTAACATTTATGACAATACTATTGTTTAATTTGATCTCTTTTTCACCTATTTACTTTAGGTATGACCGATTAGACTTTAATTGCAAATACAATCATTGGGAATCTACATTATTTATATCTAGTTCTTAGTTTTATTCTTACGAAATTGTCTTATCGAATAATCCACAATAAATCGAGGAGGTTTATGTTCGTATAAAGATTATCGTAGATTATACTTGTTTCCCCATTTTTCGTAGGGTCATTTATAGAGTTTCTTAGAGTACATTGAGTTTTCTTATATTTTGGTTGCTTGGACATATTTTCAGTACCGCTAATTTAAATGTTTTAAGTACGAAACCTCAGCGAAAAATCGATTTTAGTTTGATTAAGGGCCGGAATGTATTGTCCAATTATGTGCGTAAAAGTATAAAAATAAACATCGTCCAAACAATCGCGTATCCAGGGGGAGAGTCCAGGGAGTCATGAAACCTCCCCCCCCCCCCCAAACTAAGCATATTTTATTTTTTTGCATGCGCAATTTTGTTAAGAAATTTTTATCATGTTTTCATAGTGCCAAAATGAATAGTGTTCCGTTGGACAATTTCCTTCTTTTTTTTTTGAATTTTTTAAGAGGTAAAGGTTCTAGGTTATCTATATTAATGATTTGATCACAAATTCCAAATCGAAACAAATGCATTTTTTTTGATTTTTATTAAATAAATTTAAACCAAATTTGTTCTTAAAATTTAAAAATATCACCACCAAAAAAAATCCGTTTTTTATTTTATAAACCATTTTCAATATATATTTTCTATTTTGCATTTTAAATATATCCCTATAAACCATTCACATTTAGTATATTAAAAATCATTTACCCATTTTCAGTTTAAATATGTTCAAAAAGGTATTCTACCCATCTAGCTAGTTAAAAAAAGGAAAGAAAAACTCTAAGATACAAAAACGAAATAAAATTTTTCAGAGTAGAGTAAGCGTTTGTAAGCCAAAATTAACTTCCACAAATTGCAGTTAAATGCATGAGCACTAAAAGCGTGGAAGTGCGCATAACGAATTACACCCTTACTCTGTTGATCATTTATAAAATCTGTAATTCTAAAATAATAAAAAAGAGTATCAATTATTGAATATAATATATTATTTACATATATTTATACATATTATTGTATCATTTTACATAAATAAATGCTTATAAAGAACCTGAAATATCCGAAAGTCCTGATTCATTAAAGAAAACTATACCACGGTGTAGAACTAGAAAAAAACAAACAAAATAAGTTTAGTAAAGTTTTTCGATTTGACGCTTAGTTTTTAATTAAAAATTAATAACAAATTCAACTAATCACATTTGCATTTTTGGGTGTCGCTACACTACTCCACCAATCACAGAGTGCATAGTGTAAGGAGGTGGCCACATTAGTGGAGTAGGGTGGCCACAGTAGAGCATACTACAATGAGAGCCCTTAATAATTGTAGCTACACCCATAAAATGGTTGAATTTATGTTAAATTAATTATATCTCAAAAACTAAGCGTCAAATCGAAAAACTTTATGAAAGTTTTTTGTTTGTTTTTGCCAGCTTTACACCGTGGTATAGTTTTCTTGAATAAATTTCAGAACACTCTGTTTATGTGTATAAGTTGATTTATTGTGTTTTTATGGGTGCATATCCAGAAGTATCCATTTCTTCTAAGAATTATGTTTCATTGAATAAAAAATTACACATATGTTTGTTTTTATGTAACAGAAAAAGTAAGCCAACAATAAATATATTTGGGATCCAATATATATTTAGTAAATCAACTAAATATATTAAACATTCTACAGACGCTATCAAAATTTTGGACTGTGTTGAGAATCAAATTGAGATGGGTTAATTTTTTTTGCTGGGGATTGTACATATGTACTAATTTAAAAAAAAATTGTTTATCAGATTTTTTTCACCATTGTAGTATATAAGAGCTGGGCTATTATGAATACGACGCAAATGTATTGTATAATAATTATTAATATATTCAATAAATTGTAATGAAGAACAGTTTTTATATATTCAATAAAATATTTAATTAATTTTCTTTTCTACTATTATTTTTCTTCTTGTTATTGAACCACTTATGCATACATAAATTATTATTATAGAATATCTTGAATATATATTTTTTTAAATAAAAATAAAAACAAAAACAAAACAAGAAAAAGTAACAACTAACAGAGTTAATTGTTTGAATACCCAGTATATAATGAGTTGTATATCAATGGTTGAATTGTTAAAAATTCTGCGTATTCGAATTGTTTACAGTTCGCTTTCCGATGAACATTTAATCACAAATTTTGAGAAAACTATTGAGTTTATGAAAATAAATTTCAAACAAAAGTTGTTTATTTGAAAAAGAAGATTTTTTATTATTAAATTTTTGTTATAACTCTTACGGTTTCAAACTTGGACAGTTTTGTCCATTTTTCCCAAACATGGTCCGATTTTGCTCATTAACAAACTTGACCTTACTTTTTTGCTAAGGTTTGTTACTTTTTTGCTATGATGTCTACGGGCAGAGAGACAGACGGACGGACATGCGGAAATGGCCAAATAAGGCCATTTTATGAACATATACGCCAAACATACATGCCTACGATCAATATTTTTATGCGTTCCAAAGTCTGGATCAAACTTAATATACTTGTATATTAACATATACTGGGTATCAAAATGGAATACTTTATGTAAAAGATAATAATTGGTAATTAATTCCCATTTACGTGAATCGAATTAAACTTGACGTTTCGAGTAACATTCAGTTCTCATTATCAAAAGGGGAAAAAAATTCGTTTCGCAGGAGCTGCGTCAACTTAGCGAATTTCCTTAGAACTACATCCTTTCTTTACATACATCACTCTCTAGAGGTCATAATTTTAGTGTGATCAAACTGAAATATAATATCTGATATGACTTTAGTATTTGCAAAAATTAAATTTATTAATAGACAAAATAGAACAATGTATAACGATTATAGTTTATAGTTACTATGGAAACGACAATCAAAATTTTTTACATTAAAATATATTTCATATATTTGTGTCAAAAAAAACACAAAATATTAAATATCTCTCTTAATATTAGAGTAATCGAAAAATGTATAAGGAGTAAAGTTGTAGAAAATCAAGTTTGCTACAATTCATTACTTGATCATTTTTTTCAAACTCTAATGTGAACAGAGATATTTAGAATTTTAACTTTTAATCTTTAATTGTAAATATTTCTGTAAATATTAGTGGAACTGAAAAATGATAAGAAACAAAATTACAGTAAAACTTAGTACCTAAAATTTAACTCCTAATAAATTTTTCGATTTTTCAAATATTAAGGGAGATAGTCAAATTTTGTGTTTTCCCCTCCCCTCATATATATATATATATATATATATATATATATATATATATATATATATATATATATATATATATATAATATATTTATTGTGATGGAAACGAATGTTGAATTTTTCATATTCGCGAATGCGAATGTTGTCTGTCGTGTCATGCCGTGTCATGCCGTGTTTAAACCGACCATAGCCCAGTCGATACAGATTGAATGAACGAAATTAGTCACACAACATAGGTTCATTCGATTTGTTTTGTTTTGATTTGAAATTAGTTTTGTATTATTGCATTTGTCAAATTTAATTGTTATTCAAAAGTGACAAAGTGATATAAAAACATGAGTAAAGCACATGTTAGCGAAGTTTAGACTTATTTCACAATTTATGACGATGAAAAACTAAAATGAAAGTTGTGTGATAAAAAATACTCTCGCAAAGACAACACCACTAGTGCAATACGAAATCACGAAATTACCTAATTTTCTTATTCAAATATAAATAAATACAAAAATATAAATTTTATTAGTTGTATTATCATTCCATTACCATCCATATATAATTTCCTTTATGTTTGTAAGATACATTTGTCAAACATTCGCATCGTTTCTTGCGAAACGAATGCTAGTTAATACCTCAGTGCACCACCAAATTAGCAACGAGTAACATATCTTTGACTCCATGTCCCGAAAATAGTTACAAATAGGTAATTCATACTGATGATGACTATGTTGTAGTTAAAATACGTATTTATAAAATAATTGTTCTAAGAATTGGGGACAAATTTGAAACACTGTATATATGTATAAATATATATATATATATATATATATATATATATATATATATATATATATATATATATATATATATATATATATATGTATATATATATATATATATATATGTATATATATATATATATACAGTGTGTCTACTTAAGTTGGCTTCATATGGAAAACTTTTTTAATATAAGGTTTTCGAAAAAAAGTTATCCTTTATAAAAATTTCTGGTTTCGAAAATATTAACATTCAGCTATTTACTTTTGACATCGAATGTTCGGGATGTGCAGAAATTGAAAAAGTTCGATAGGGGAATTTTTTTTTCCACTTCAATTTTAAATAAAATTTTGCAAATCCTACTTATAAAACACGTTATCTGTTAATCTAATTAACCAGTCATCGTACTTCAATGTTTATTTGCTGCTTTGAAACATTTAATGAATGATATGAAACAAAATAATGAATACAGAACATTTATTTTTCATACATTACATTACAAATACAATTATTATTGTTGACGTAAATAACAACAGTTATCCACCTTCGCGTTCCATACATGCAATTGTTCTTTTACAAAATTCTTTAAATCCACTTCTACATATCTCGGGAGTGATTTCTTGAACCGTTTCCCGTACAATCTGTTCTATATGGTCTACATTTAGAACAAAAATATACAAAATTTAATTTAAAATTGAAGTGGTCAAAACATTCCTATCTAACTTTTTCAATTTTTAGACACCCTATGCATTCGATGTCAAAAGTGGATAGCTGAATATTAATATTTTCAAATGCAGCGATTTTTATATAGAATAACTTTTTTTCGTAAAACTTATAATAAAAAATTTTCCATATGGACCCAACTTAAGTAGACACACTGTATATACTCAACCTGATAATAAACTATTATCGACGAAACTTGCTAAACGTTACGCTTCTGATGGTTATATTATGTAACTAACAGAAAAACCAAACCAGAAAGAAATTTGCATGAAATCTATGAAAACCAAATTATGTAAGCGTTTTTTTAGCAAATTGTATAATTTAATAATGTCTCGATGTTGTTCAGTGTGAAAAAAAAAACTAAAATTATGAATTTGAACTGTTTACAAAAAAAATAAATATTTACTAAATTCTTAATATTTACTAACTAACCTAAAATGTCGAATTTGTGTACAGCCTGCAATTTTATACTAAATATCAAAATTATTGAATGTATCAAAACTAAAAATTTATTTAAAAAAAAGACACAAAAACACAAAAGCACAAAAGCACGATGTTATATTTATAAACAATGGCAATAGATTTAGTATGTTTATTTTCCATGCGCGCTGCCATCTTAAAAAGTTTCGTCCATGAATAATTTCAAAACTACATTTCGTACAGAGAATTTAGAATAGTTTCAGGTAAATTCTAGAAAATTAATTGTGTTGGTACATTTCTGCATAACGGTGCCCATTTTAAGTACAAAATTATGTAGTGAAAACCAAAATAAATATAAAATGGTTTTGATAGCCATGTAAGTATTATTTTATTGAGATGATTTTCGTTGAAAAATCACCATCCAATTTTCGTTGTTCCAAAATCCAATCAATAAATGCTCTTCGTTGCCCATGGTCTTTCGGCTTTAGCTCTTCAGTCAATTGAACTTTGTACGCATGAAGATTCAAATCTTTTGTTAAAAATAAAGTTGTTGTGGAAACACCAATTTCCTGAGCTGCGATTATTCTCAGTCGAGCGACCAAGACGAACTCGTGTTTCTGTTTTCACGTCACTAACAGATTCAGTCAAATTTTTTCATGATTCTTCTCACAGTGGCTTCATTTGGAGCATTCCGATGGCCCATAATTGTACGCATTTTGCGAACTGTGGCTGCAAAACTTTCACCACTTTGATAATATTTTTTCACAATGAGAATTCGTTGTTGTGTATTGTAGCGCTCCATTTTACTTAACCTCCTGCTGTCTATTAACGAACTGCCATTTTTTTTCAATGTCAAATCATAACACTACAAATCGCGCGAAATTCAAAACCGGCGTTCTTATTAGAACACCATTTATAAACTCCGTATTCAAAAAATCAATTATTTTAAGTTGAACACCAAAATTTGTTTCAATTTCAGTAAAAAATTTTATATGGATATTATGGCCACTCTGTCCATGCTTACATTATAAAAAGCGGTTAAGGTTAACCGGACAGTACAGTACCTTTCATAATAAACAGAAACATCATTTTTAAAAGAAATTAGAAATTTTAACCTGTCAATTAATAATTTAAATTTAGATAGCGTTTAACATCACTAGTCATCGGATTTATGTAATTATTTAATTACTAAAAATAATAAATAATCGTCTTTTGACGATTTGATGAAAATTGTCGTGAATTTTTTGTCTTTTAAACTAAGATATTTACAAAACTCTTCGTCAGACTATTTTTGTTGTTGTTAATTTTAACGTAATGTACGAGATATAAAAGTAGAAGATTTTTTACTTTTTAGCGAGTTTCTTCAAAGGAAATAGAGCTATTGGTCCCGTACCGGTAGATGTCAAAAATCACTATCTGTAAAATTTATATATATATATATATATATATCTATGGACATATATGTATATATATATATATATATATATATATATATATATATATATATATATATATATCTATGGACATATATGGATATATATATATATATATATATATATATATATATATTTATATATGTGTGTCTGTAATCACTCTAGCGATCACAGTTTTCATTTTATCGGAATGAAATTTGGTTATTGAGGTGCTTTTAATATTCAAAAGGTAAAGTTCATTAATGGGTATAATCGGACAAGGGACAAGGGGGGTTTAAAGGCAGGGGGAAACACAAAATTTGACATATCTCCCTTAATATTCGAAAAATCGAAAAATTTATTAGAAGCAAAGTTGTTGATATTAAGTTTTACTGTAGTTTTGTTTCTTATCATTTTTTCTGTTACACTAATATTTACAGAAATACTGACGGTTTAAGATTGAAAATTAAATTCCTTAATATCTCTGTACACATTAGAGTTTGAGCAAAAATGATAAGGTGATGAATTGTTGCAAACATGATTTTCAACAACTTTACTCCTTACGTATTTTTCGATTGATTTAATATTAAGAGAGATATTTTATACAAAGATTATTAAAATAATCAAAGAGAACTCAAATTTTGCTCCACTTCCTAGAACAATTATTTGTATTGTATAAATACGTATTTCGACAACAAGGTAGTCATCATCAGTATGTACTAGCTAATCGTAACTATCTCTGGAATATGGACTCTGGAGTGCGTGTCTCACAAAAATATTAAAAAAGTTTGGTCTTTTATATGATCTTACTGAAGTAGTACCTGAAGGATTTCTTTGAGTTGACTGACCAATTTATGGATTAAGTGTGTGAAGTGTCCAACCCATTTATTGGCAGTATCAATTTCTGACCAAGCGGTGTTCTTTTTGTCAATAAGGTGAGGGTGTTGATCGAAGCTATCTTTGATATTCAGGTATTAAGTTTTTAAGATTTTATTAAATCAGAATTTGGAATTGGGCCATTGTCTACATTCAATATCTGTTTTCTTAATTTGTGTATGTAGATACTTTCATATGCATCGAATTCTATGGGGTTTTGTAGTGATTTCTGTAGTTTTAAATTCGATTTGTCAATTTTGTGGTTGTTCTCAATTACGTGGCAGCCATAAACGTTTTTTCCGTTCTCTCAAATTTCACATGAGCCAGATGTTCTTCGATTCGTGTTCCGATTTGACGACGACTTTAACGCCTACCGTATTACGGTTTACAAAAAGGATTAGTGACGGTTTTAGACCTCTGTATCTCAGGAACCAAAAATCTATGAAGCTCAAATTTAAAACGTAGCTTGAGACTTGCCTTCTGACAATAGGTACCAACATTACCGGTCTACAGCTTTAATAGTTTCCACGATATATCAGTGACCCTAAAAAAAACTTAACAAAACGTAATGACATCCCATCACAAACAAAAATGTGAAAGGTGTTCGCATATGATATGATTTATTGACATACATTAGCAAATGGACATACAAATACATTCCTTACATTATTTGCAACGAAACAATATCATTAACAGTAACAGAGCTAATAATAAAGGGAATAAAGGGAAAAATAATTTCGTTACGCAGGAGCTGCGTCAACTAAGCGAATTTCCTTAGAATACATAAATCACTCTCTAGCGGTCATAATTTTAGTGTGATCAAAATGAAATATAATATCTGATATGACTTTAGTATTTGCAAAAATTAATGGTAATTAATAGCCAAAATGGAACGATGTTGTATATCGATTATAGTTTATAGTTACTATGGAAACGACAATCAAAATTTTTTACAATAAAATATATTTCATGTATTCGTACCAAACAAACACAAAATATTAAATATCTCTCTGAATATTAGAATAATCGAAAAATGTATAAGGAGTAAAGTTGTAGAAAATCAAGTTTGCTACAATTCATTACTTCATCATTTTTCTCAAACTCTATTGTGAACAGAGATATTAAGAATTTTTACTTTCAATATTTAATTGTAAATATTTCTATAAATATTAGCGTAACAGAAACATAAGAGACAAAATTACAGTAAAACTTAGTACCTACAACTTAACTCCCGATAAATTTTTCGATTTTTCAAATATTAAGGGAGATAGTCAAATTTTGTGTTTTCCCCTCCCCTCGCCCGATTTTACCCATTAACGAACTTGATCTTTAGAATACCAAAAGTGACTCAAATACTAAATTTCATTCCAATCGGAATAAAAACTGTGACCCCAAGAGAGTCCACAGACATTTAAAAATAGTACATATATATATATATATATATATATATATATATATATATATATATATATATATATATATATATTCAAATTTTAGATTTTAGGGATAGTGATTTTAACATCTTATAGGTAGGATCGATGGACATTTGAAGAAATTTTTACGAAATTCCAACATTGGTGCAAAAACAATAGCTGCATTTCCTTTGGAGGAAATTCGCCAATAACAAATCAAAAAATAAATAATCCAGTAACACAAAATAAATAATTAATCGGTTAAATTAAATTTTCTTTATTGCTCAGTGCACACGAGGCCATCAAACAATCAAACTTTTCCGTTTTAGTAATATGTAGTTTATATATTGGACCATCAGTTGCGCCTTTTCAAAATCTTCCACATTTAAAATTTTATTCATATTGCACAGACCATTTTCCATTATTTGCTTCCTCTCCTCACCGTTTTTCCCTTCGAAAAATTTGTAAGAAGTAAAGCTGTAGGTACTAAGTTTTACTGTAATTTTGTTTCTTATAATTATTTCTGTAACACTAATATTTACAGAAATATTGACGGTTTAAGATTGAAAATTAAATTCCTTAATACCTCTGTACACCTTTGAGTTTGAGCAAAAATGATAAGGTGATGAATTGTAGCAAATTTGATTTTCTACAACTTTATTCCGTACGCATTTTTCGATTGTTCTAATATTACGAGAGATATTTTATATTTTGTGTTTTCTTCTTTCTTTATACCCCCTTTCCCCTTGACGTATGTCATTTATTAATAAAATTGGACTTGAAAATACTAAAGTCATATACGACATTTCATTTTGATTTGACTAAAATTGTGACCGCTAGAGAGTCATTTATGAATTCTGAGGAAATTCGCTAAGTTGAAGCAGCTCCTGCTTAATGAATTTTTATATTATTTTATGTCAACTATTTTCATACCATCATCACTATCGTTGTTTTGGAATGTTTTATTCGAGTGGTCTCTATAGTCTTCGTGTATAGTAGTTTGTACTTCCCAATTTCTCTATGCATATAAATTGTATAAATTGTATAGATACATAACTTTTATATAATAATTGAATTTCGAATTTAAATTGAACTTAGAATATAGAATTACATTCAATAGAATATATATGTTACGATAAAAGTTAATATTTTGTAAGAGTCTATCGACATGCGGCAATATTCACAACCACGGATGCGGATGCGTTTTATTCAAATAATTGAAATCAAGGATGTTGAGAATGCGAAATTTTTAACATCCACGGATGCGAATTTATATGTCAAGTTATGTTTTAAACAGATACTTAATTGAGGTACACTCCCGTTCAAAAAAGTGTACAGTCCTGAAATGTTAATTTTTTTACATTTCATAAAACTCCTCACTTTTGTAACTCTCTGTATATTATTTATTTATAAACAAAGATAAGTAGTATATTTTTTAAAAGTGAAAAAAGAAATGGAAGTTTTATATTTTTTATTTATGTACACAAAAACATTTACCACAAGAATAATCGAAATTGTGAGAGACTGATTTGATTGAGGTCTGTTCATTTTTTTGAACGGGAGTGTACATGAATAAAGGAAGCAGATGATTTAATAATCATTATAAAATTTAAAATTTGGGTACATTAAATTTAATAAAGAGTAATGTCGCTGCCTTTTCAGGTTCCATCCTGACTAATTCTGCTCCAGGATTAAAAATTTGGCGCATTATATTTACTAAGTCGAGATCAATAGACAAAGTAAAAATAAAATAAAAATAAATAGAAAATTAACTAAATTAAAATATACTGGATTTAAAATATAATAAATTTTAAATTATATTGAAATTACTCTTGTTAAAATTTCCTTCATTCACATTTATTCCTGTTAATTTTCTTAATGAGCTTAATTGGTCAGTCAACTCAAATAATCCTTCAGGTATAACTTCAGTCAGATCATATAAAGGACAAAACTTTTTGAATATTATTGTGACACGCATCAAATTAGCAACGAGCAACATATCTCTGACACCATATCTAAGAGATTAGTGATGGTTAGCTATTTTTAATTAAATACTGATATGAAAAAATTAACTCGTCAATCAGGAATCGAACCTCGGGTCTCTGGATATCTAGTCCAGTATGCTTCCGCTACACCAAAGACGACTGTGATGTAACAGCCAACTTTTTCATATCATTCTTATTTTTATTTATTTAGACAGTATTACTTCTGTCGAAGTTATTATTCATATATATTTATTTGTGTATACTTAAGCGTCAACAATACGATGTTTGTCCAAATTCCTTTCGGTTACGTTAGACAAACTGTAGAAGACTTTAGCGTATACTATTTAGAAAAATATCATTGCCATTGAAGTTTTAATTAAATACTGATATGAAAAAATTAACTCGTCAACCAGGAATCGAAACTCGGGCCTCTGGATATCTAGTCCAGCGTGCTTACCGCCACACCAAAGATGACTGTGCCGTCAACTTTCATACTAATGATGAGTACCTTGTAGTCGAAATACGTATTTATAAAAATACAAATAATTGTTCCTGGAACTGGGGCAAAATTTGAAATTTAATTTCAAAAAACCTAGAGTTCTCGTTGATTATTTTAAAAATTTTCATAATAATCACAATACTCCCTTTAACGGTAACACATATATTATATTATATTTTAATACATAAATAAACATTATCACGTAACCTAAAATTTTAGTTAAATATCAGTTGATTTCATATACTTGATCAAATGTGATCAATTATCGATAGTTCAACATGATTGGTTAAGAATAAATAAGATTTTGCAAAGGGATGCAGCGGCTCTTTTAGCCAAAGATCCTATTAAAGAACCTTTAAAGACCTTTCTAACATCAATTAGAGGAATGCAATAGAAACTATTTAAGTCTAAAACAATGTCACTACATTTGTTACGACGCGTACCAAAAGCCAATCAACGGAATAAATACTAATGCTAGTTCAAAGTGAATTTTCAATTCGCTCAGATTTATTACAAAAGAAAAAAAAATTTGTCACGCAGGAGCTGCGTCAGCTTAACGAATTTCCTTAAAATATAGATTTTAGATTTAGTGTGATCAAAATGAAATGTTATATCTGATATGACTTTAGTATTTGGAAAAACTATATTTATTAACAATCAAAAAAAACAACGATATAACGATTATAGTTTGTAGTTACTATGGAAACAACAATCAAAACTTTTTATAATAAAATATATTTTATGTATTCGTATCAAACAAATGCAAAATACAAATATCTGTCTTAATATTAGAATAATCGAAAAATGTATAAGGAGTAAAGTTGTAGAAAATCAAGTTTGCTACAATTCATTACCTGATCAAACTCTAATGGGAACTGAGATATTTATAATTTTAACTTTCAATCTTTAATTGTAAATACTTCTGTAAATATTAGAGTAACAGAAAAATGGTTAGAAACAAAATTACAGTAAAACCTAGTACCAACAACTTAACTCCTGATAAATTTCTTTATTTTTCGAAAATTAAGGGAGATATATCCAATTTTGTGTTTCCTCCTCCCTCTAAACCCCCTTTTCCCCTTGTTCGATTTTACCCAATAACAAACTTGACCTTTTGAATACTAAAAGTGCCTCAAATACCAAATTTCATTCCAATCAGATCAAAATTGTGACCGCTAGAGTGATTACAGACACACACACACACACACATATATATATATATATATATATATATATATGTCCATAGATATATATATATATATATATATATACATATAAATTTTACAGATGGTGATTTTCGACATCTACTAGGTAGGATCGATGGACAAAATTTTAAAGTCAGTACGAGACCAATAGCTCTATTTCCTTTCAGGAAATTCGCTAATAATGCGGAAATTCCGCCATTGCGGATGCGAATATCTGCAACATCCCTACTCTATACATTAATAAAATGGGACAATTCCTTTTATACCCAAGGCATCTCTATAAATCTCAGCTTCCTTGAGCGATTTTTTAACGAACATTAATATATCATCCTGTACAAGTTTCTGTGGTATATTGGACATAAGTTTCATACAATTGAGCAGAGTACACCTCTGTATAATATAGTCTGTGCTGTGTCTGTTTACCGAGTAAACTATTCAACCGTTCTATATAATTGATATTTCCATAAGTGAATTATTGTTTTCAATATAATTTTACGGGTACATATACAGAGTGTCTTTTAACGGTCTTTTCAACGCTTTATCGCATATACCATGGAGACTATATAAAGGAGATCTAACTCAAACGGGAAAATTGACAAAATATGGCAACGAAATGGTAGAAGTTATATTTACTTTTTATGCCGCTAGGGTCGCTAGTTTTTGATAGGAACTCATCCGTACCGAAATGAAATACCGTTCGTTTAGTTTCCATCTTCGCATAGCAGATCTCCCACGAGTATGAGAGAGTACATATGTATACATTAAGCAATTTGTATGAGAAGGAGGTCTTAATGTATACATATGTACTCTCTCATACTCGTGGGAGATCTGCTATGCGAAGATGTAAACTAAACGTACGGTATAGTATAATAAATAGAAATGAAGTATGAAATTTGTTTAAAAAAATTTATTGAATAAAAAACTGTTTAAAAAACATTTAAAATGGGAAGAGTATGTGCAGTTGACAATTGTAAAAGTGGTAGTGCTTGTGACAATAAGCAACGGGATCAATTGGGTTTAAAAAATCAGGACTTTTTAAAGTACCAAAAGCGAGTATAAATATTCCAAAATTAATTAAGTTGTATGACATTATATTAAATATTAATTTTCAGCATTATTATTAATAAATAAAAATTTTATTTAATATCTGATTCAATAATTTATTTTCATTTTTACAATTCCAACATTACAGGTTACTATTTAATTATTTGATTTTTTAAATTTATTTTTATGTAATTATTTTGCGAATTTTAACTATCACTTCAACTTCAAAAATTGAAATTACTTATCATTTATTTAAAAAAATATTTTATTGGAAAAATACTTTTTAAAATATAACTGGCTGGAAATAATTTTTATAATACTTATAAATGCGTAATGTTTTTCTATTAAAACTCGCGCCTTATACTCTCTGTTCTGTTTCCGGTGCCGATGGAACACTACTGACATCTTATTTTTGCCAATTATTTGTTTACATGGATCCTTGTTTATTGTCTATGACATATACTATGGCTTAAATCGGGTACCCGCGCGAAAAGAATTATATAGAAAATTATATGCATAAAAAAATATGTTGGTACTCCTGCGCGTTATTGGAAACAGCTGTCCGTTGTATAAAACATCATACATATACTAGTATATAATTTCAAACGACTTTCAAACAGAGCGCCGGTACTCATGATGCCAACTGAACCATAAAAAATAACCATTTGATGCGGACATGAAAAAATGAACTTTTTTACGCATATTTTATCAAAAAACTTAACAACCCGATGGTCATTCTCCCAAAGGTTTATGGAAAAATATTTGTATGGATTTGAGGAAAGTTTGTGTCGAATTTTAGAACAACCGACTGACTATATTGAGAGAGTTCGAAGTAAAAACAATCGGAATCGTGCATTTTATTTGACCATGTTTATGAAGATGCTTGTTAAATTGCTCCAACATAACGATTTTCTCAAAAACGCCATGGTGATAAATTGTCAAAGAAATTTAGCTGATTTCTGAAGATTCATTTTACTAATATTGTGAATTTCGTGAAGTTCTTGACAACCTAATAATAGTTTGGAAATACCTTAAAACAAGACGAATAAGCTAAATTTTCCCCAGTAAAAGTTGCACTGTTTGGTCGCAATATATGCTTCTGAAGTTTCTAAATCGTTTTTTTTTTTTAATTATAATGGATCGCGCATTTTGATAAAATTTGGTTTGGTGATACTGTTTTTTCATACAAAACAACCCATATGTTGGCTGTTCTTTAAAGTGCTATTTTTATTTAAAAAAAATTCGTTACGCAGGAGCTGCTTCAACTTCGAATTTCCTTAGAATACATAAATCACTCTCTAGTGGTCACAATTTTAGTCTGATCAAAATGAAATGTCGTATATGATTTTAGTATTTGCAAGTCAAATTTTATTAATAAATGACAAACGTCAAGGGGAATGGGGGTGGGGGTGGTATAAAGAAAGAAGAAAACACAAAATATAAAATATCTCTCTTAATATTAGAACAATCGAATCACCACCAAATATAATTTTCTACAACTTTATTCCTTACGCTTTTTTCGATTGTTCTAATATTAAGAGAGATATTTTATATTTTGTGTTTTCTTCTTTCATTATACCGTATGTCATTTATTAATAACATTGGACTTGCAAATACTAAAAGCATATACGACATTTCATTTTGATCAGACTAAAATTGTGACCACTAGAGAGTGATTTATGTTTTCTAAGGAAATTCGAAGTTGAAGCAGCTCCTGCGTTTGGTGGTGCCACAGTTTATCATTTTTGCGCAAACTCTAATGTTGACAGATATATTAAGGAATTTTATTTTCAATCTTAAACCGTCAGTATATTTCTGTAAATATTAGTGTAACAGAATAAATGACAAGGAACAAAATCACTGTAAAACTTAGTACCTACAACTTTACTTCTTATAAATTTTTCGATATTTCAAATATTAAGGGAGATATGTCAAATTTTGTGTTTCCCCCTCCCTATATATATGTATATATACATATATATACATATATATATATGTATATATACATATATATGTCCATAGATATATATATATATATATATATATATATATATATATATATATATATATATATAAATTTTACAGATGATGATTTTTGACATCTAGTAGGTCGGATCGATGGACATTTGAAGAAATTTTTGCGAAATTTTGACCTCGGTACGGGGCCAATAGCTCTATTTCCTTTCTGGAAATTCGCTAATATTTGGAACACATTGTATATAATTCTTTCGTAATTTTGTCTCGAAATTAATGCTACAATGATTAAAATTCAAAATTTTGAGTAAACCGAAAGAGTAATCGACTTTTAAAAGGCGTACCTTACAATTTTAGAACAACTACTAGACTACCTTACAATAACATACATCGAACCTAAAATCCTTTGTTTCGACGAGCGTACAAATTGAGGGGAGTTGAATTATCAAAATCTTCACGTTCTACGCCCATTATTTGATAGGGTCAAAATTTTCATATGGGTTGTTAAGATAAAACAGTATCACGATACCAAATTTAATCAAAATCACGCAATTCGTTCTATTTAAAAAAAATTAATTTAAAAACTGCATCGTCAAGAGTGTACAGCACCCAAACGGCCCAACTTTTACAGAGGGAAATTTAGCTCAATTGTTTTGTTTATAAGCCGTAGTATATGTTATATTATCGAATGATAGTTAGTGAGAACTCTAGGTTTTTGAAATAAAACTCAAATTCGCCCCCTTTACCTAGATCAGTTTTTTGTATTATAAATACGTATTTCGACTACAATGTAGTCATCATCAGTATAAATTAGCTAGTTGTATTTTACTCTTTGACAATTAGAAATAGATAGGAAGTCGAGATCAATAGACAAAAATAAAAATAAATAGAAAATTAACTAAATTAAAATATACTGGATTTAAAATATAATAAATTTTAAATTATATTGAAATTACTCTTGTTAAAACTTCCTTTATTCACATTTATGCCTGTTAATTTTACTCTTGTTAAAATTACTCTTATATTGTCGCAGGATATGTTACTTGTTACTAATTTGGTGACAATTTCAATATAATAATACAAGAGTAATTTCAATATAATTTAAAATTTATTATATTTTAAATCCAGTATATTTTAATTTAGTTAATTTTCTATTTATTTTTATTCTTGTCTATTGATCTCGACTTTATATCGATTTCTAATTGTCAAAGAGTAAAGTACGACTAGCTAATTTATACTGATGATGACTACATTGTAGTCGAAATACGTATTTATAATACAAAAAACTGATCTAGGTAAAGAGGGCGAATTTGAAATTTTATTTCATAGTATATGTGGTAAAGCGTTGTAAAGACCTTTTAGCTCCACCCTGTATATTATTAGAAGCTCTAGTTGGTATTCAGTTTATTAACTGTCAATATGGATATAAATATGCGTCGTAAATCTATATTGAAAACGATTTTAAAATTCATTTCCCAGAAAGTTCAAATTGTATTTAGATCGGAAATATTGTGGTATTATTTGTAATATATTTCTGAATGTTTGTTATCGTTTGAAACTTTTCTTTTTTATAAACTGAATAGTTTTGCCATGATTTCAGCTCAAACATGTTAGTTAAATAGAAAATTATATATTAGATTATCAAATGATAATGAGAACTTTAGATTTTTGAAATAAAATTTCAAATTCGCCCCAATACCTAGATCAGTTTTTGTGTTATAAATACGTACTTCGACTACAAAGTAGATCTCATCAGTATAAATTAGCTAGTTGTAGTTTACTCTTTGACAATTAGAATTAGATGGAAAGTCAAGATCAATAGACAAAAATAAAAATAAAATAAAAATTAAACAAAATAAATTAAAAAATAATAAATTTTATTGAAATTACTCTTGTGAAATTACTGCTTTCATTCGATTTACTCTTATTAAAATTATTCGTTGCTAATTTGGTGATAGTTTCTCACACATATATAGGCAATATAAGCACGGCACAACCAAGAATTGTCGTGAAACTGTCACCAAATTAGCAACGAATAACATATCCTGAGACAATATAAGAGTAATTTTAGTAAGTGTGATGTTTAACAAGAGTAAATTGAATAAAAGCAATTTTAACAAGAGTAATTTCAATAAAATTTATTATATTTTAATTTATTTTGTTTTTTTTCTATTGATTTTGATTATCTATTTATTACTAATTATCAAAGAGTATATTACGACTAGCTAATTTATACTGATAATGACTACTTTGTGTTCGAAATACGTATTTATAATATAAAAATTGATCTAGGTATTGGGGCGAATTTCAAATTTCATTAGAAAATTGTATGATAAGTAACAGTTTGTCTTATGTAACCGAAATGGAATTTTGACAAACATCGTATTGTTGAAGTATAAACAAATAAATATATATGAATAATAACTTCGACAGAAGTAATACTGTCAAATAAAAAATGAGAATGATATGAAAAAGTTGGCTGTTACGTCAGAATCTTCTTTGGTGTAGAGGCAAGCACGCTGGACTAGATATCCAGAGTACCGAGGTTTTATTCCTGGTTGACGAGTTAATTTTTTCATATCAGTATTTAATTAAAAATCCAATGATATTTGTCTATATAGTATACGCTAGTCTTCTACAGTTTATGTATCCGAAATAGAATTTGAACAAACATCGTATTGTTGACGCTTAAGTATACACAAATAAATGTATATGAATAATAACTTCGACAGAAGTAATACTGTCAAATAAAAAAATAAGAATAATATGAAAAAGTTGGCTGTTACGTTAGAATCTTCTTTGGTGTACCGGTAAGCACGCTGGACTAGATATTCAGAGGCCCGAGATTTGATTCCTGGTTCACAGGTTAATTTTTTCATATCGGTATTTAATTAGAAATCCAATGACAATTGTCTAAATAGTATACGCTGGTCTTCTAAAGTTGGTCTTATGTAACCGAAATGGAATTTGGACAAACATCGTATTATTGGCGCTTAAGTATACACAAATAAATACATATGATTGATAAGTAAGTTAAAAAATCCATGTACCTCACTAAAAAAACGTAGTCCTAAACATATTTTTCCCCTTAAATCGATGTTGGAATTATCACGTCACTGGTTACCTTTGGACTGCTTCTCCTACCCCCTTTATGTGTTCGTATTAAGGATAAGACAAGGATAAACCAATAACAATATGTGTTTATATGAGTGAAATACATTTATTTATTTATAATTAATCTAAAATTTCAAACAATAAAATTTATGTTAAATATTAATTATAATAAAATATAAAACAGCAGCTGATGTATACAAAAATAAATGAATGTTTGATGTACATTAATGGATTTTGTGCGAAGGAAACGTATATACAAAAGATTCGATCGTTGCGAAATGTGGCACTCAGTGCAAGACCCATTTGAATTTTCGATTTACCATAATAGTTCATATCATAAGCAAACAGCTTCCCATAATAAATGTGTGGAACCCTTTAACATTTCAATCGTTAGTATATACAGTCCGGTTCATTAAATTTGAAACACCTGTAAATGACATTCTAAGCGTATATATTACTAAATATATGTGTACAATAACAATTACATACAATAACACTTAGAACATTTCAATTTTTATGAACAGAAGTGTACAAGATCATTCACAAAGGTTGTATTGTGGCAAATCAAAATTAAATAGCCTCCAATATACTTCAACTGTATATAAATAGTTGAGAAAATTAATTTGCAGGCTGTAGTATACGTGTACTTGACGAAAAATCCATTTGCATACACACAAAAATGCACGTAATTAGTGATGTGTCAGCGGGGCCGAACTAGTAATAAATAAACAGATTACCTACATAAATAAAATACATAATTAATAAAATTATTACAATGTAAATATGTACACTTGAATGCACTAGATTTGAACCAGTTAGTTACAGTCTACGCGCATCATTTACTGTATATATATGATACTGTATATATAGGTTGCCAAAGCAAACAAGAAAAGTATGGTAATGACCTTATGCACTAGCACATAGGTGGGCAGACGTTGACTGTACTGAGCTCTGAGTCGAGGTAGGAAGATAAATATAGGGTACCTACCAATTATTATTATTTTCTTTTTTTAATTAAAACATTTTCTGAAAAAATATAATAATACCAACTATTTTTTATGGTCACTATTATTCAAAGTATACAATACATACAATACATTGAATACATACTCTGGAATTTTGAGCTGGCAATTTGGGGCTGGTGATTTACCGATTGTAAATTTTTTGATGATTTAGCTTTAGTTTAGATTTTAGAATTGGATTTTAGGAAATGCCGAATAATTTGCCTGAACTATTCATATCGGAGAACTAATAAACAATTATTTACTTGATTTAATTATTTTTTCTTAGTAGGGAGTATAGTGTCATGGGAATTTGATGACACTGGATACAAAAAAGATGCCAATGATAAAGCTGGGTGGGGGGTAGGGTTTGTAATTTGTTATTAATTTTTAAATGGTTAAATTTTACATAAAGTGGGAACACATATAGTTGTTGTTGTTGTTGTAATTATTGTTATTGCTATCATCATTATTGTTATTGTTATTATTATTATTATTATTATTATTATTATTATTGTTATTATTATTATTATTATGTTTTTTGGTGTATCTCTCCATATTGTAAAAGATATTGTTTAAACAATAAATATTTTAGAAAACTAATTCTAAATTGATTGAATAAATTATTGGGCAATAATCGGTAGGACAACCTGTATTGAAGCATCATTCCGTCTTACTTCAAAACATACCTTTTTTCCTTACTTTCACCCAGCTTATGGAGAGTCCGTTCGACTACGGCGAGCCGTCTGCGCCCACCTCTGTTGACTAGCACACGATTTACTATACTAAATATTCGCCATTTTGTTTTTTATGCGTATTCATTTATATTTCCAAATGGATATAAATATCAAACTATACACACATATTTATTTAGTCACGACTGAATTTTAGAAAAATCACTAAATGTTTCCAAATGGCGAACGTTCGAAAAAAAACAAAATGACCTATAGGTGGTCAATTAAACGTTTTCGGGCATAAAGTCAACACATATTTTTATTCAGTTTAGGGTACTGGCAGTTATGTAAGAACGTTACATATACAGACTGTTCTGAAATTCATTCAAGAAAACTATACCACGGTGTAGAGCTGTAAAAAATTAACAAAAAAGTTAAATAACGTTTTTCGATTTGACGCTAATTTTTTAAGATATAAATTAAATACAATCAATTAAACATTGATAAATTCAATCAATCACACAGAGCGCATAGTGTAAGGAGGCGTGGCTTCAGCAGTAGAGCGTGGTGCTTTACCTTTTATAGGCTGGCAGACGGTAATAAACCCCGTCTCTTTACACTATGCGCTCTGTGGTTGATTAAATTTATCAATGTTTAATTTATTGTAGTCAATTGATATCTTATAAGCGTAAAATTAATTTTTTATTTTTTCAGCTCTACACCGTGGTATAGTTTTCTTGAATGAATTCGAGACACCCTGTATGCATAAATATATATATATATATATATATATATATATATATATATATATATATATATTTACACAACGTGGAATGTAATGTCAACTGGCTCAATTGTTTTGCTTCTGACTGTATAAGTGTGTATCTATGTATAACGTTGTTGTGTTTTTATAGTTTATCTTTATACATTGAAAACTAAACTATTGAAAGTCTAAGAGCCAAAAACCACCCGTAACGGCCTGAAATTCGATGACAATGATAATTAACACAAGGCATATTCTTTTGTAACGAAATTTCTTTAGCGGGGCTAGTGAATCTAAATCATCTTGACACAAAAATCAAATATATGAATATATTTGTTTATATCTAATAAATACAAAGATAGTTTGCTATCTTTGTATTGTGTATAATATTATCTTTGCCACTGACACTTTGTCAAATATATAAATATATATATATATACAATTAATATACACTACATATATATATATATATATATATATATATATATATATATATATATATATATATATATATATATATATATATATATATATATATAGATTGGATATTGGATATATATATATATATATATATATATATATATATATATATATATATATATATATGTATTTATTTGTCTAATTTGACTACAAAATATAACCTGTTGCTAGAAAATAATTGTTAAAGAAAAACATGCGGTTACGCTACGGCAGCAATTTCGCTCTTTCGGTCTATCTGACAGTTAATATTTACAAATTATCATAATTATTATAATTATTGTTTTTTTTTCCTGTTTATAATAACAATTTTATATATGGTATAGACTATAGAGATAGATAGAGATATGTGTTCATATATTGTTTTATACAAAAATTTGTTATGGGTAAATTTAGGTCCCTATTCTTGTTTTTATTAATTATTTATCAATTTTATTATACATTAACACACTATTCATTTAATATCGAAAATTAATTAATTATTGAAAAAAAAATTTTAATTTACTTGTTTACAAGATGAAATAATGTTCACAAACATTATTGATTACTTAATTGAATTAAAGTTATGTTAAATTAGTAAATATTTAACATAACAATAAATTTTTAACATTAAAAAAATATATATAATGGTGAAAATATATTTAAACTGCAATGTATAATAATTTATTTAATTGTATGAAAATTCTGTTTATACTCCTGTAACTTGAGTTCCCTGTAACTTCGTTCCTCCTGTGAACTTTTCCAATAAATACATTTCACTGAATCAAATCTACATGTATAGTCTATTTTCAAATGCATTTCTCATAGGGAGTCAATGTTAAATAAATAAATAAAATATTTACTATAAAACCATACATCCATACACATACTTACAAACATCTGGGCTGCTTGTGTTATGATGTTGTTTTGATGTCATTTAAGAGTGGGGATTTAATGATGCCCACTTAATTTACCCCTACTATTTTTCTTTCTTTATGAAGAATTGTGTAGTTATATAGTAAATAATATTTAACATTGATTCTCTATTGGCAAAGTTGTCCAAAACAGACGGTATGTATGATTCGAAGAAATTGAATATACTTTTGTCTTGTTTTAAACATCTTTCTATACACTGAAATAATATTAACTTATATCAAATAATTATTTTACAAAATTTGTGTGACTTTTTATGACGTTAAATTTTTTTGTCTAAAAATTATTGGTTACCAAAATTTATAGGCACGTCTATTGGTAAATTTACTAATGACGTCATATTCCAAGATGGCGGCTTCAGTTAGGCTACATTTCAACTTTAAGTTAAATCCCTAAAATACTATAGATATGAATTCACGCTCTTTTAAGAAATTTACATTTAAAACAAGAAGCGTTTCATTAACCAAATAGTACGAGATAACGGAGTTGAGCCTGAATACTCTGTTTTATTTTTTGCCACCAGATGTCATAGTTATTTTTACATGTTGGGGGTTGGAAACCTGTCTGTCAGACCATCCATTTTGTAGGACACAAGTTTTTTTGAATTCTTTATTACATTATCTCTCAATTTAACTAACAAATGAAATGTTACTGATCAAATGTTTGCTATCGTCAAACAAACAAGTTACTCTCTTATGCGCTTCGTTAGTCGCTATCATCGAGAATTTTCGCGGGAGAATAGTTGGGCGTCTCGTCGAAAGGAAGCTACCGGCAAAAATTTAGCTTGTTACTAATCATTTAAAAAACCGTGCTGTACTGTGGACTAATTGGATTTGTTCTGCGTATTTAAACACACAAAAAAACTAGAATTATTGACCGTTTCATTGTTTAGTTATAACAACGCAAAGTGAATCATTTTATAAATAAATAAACGTGTTAGGTCGTATTTGTATATACGTATAGACACGTATCTTATGTGTAACGTGTCCACAACTTTTTGATAGTATTGTATATAGAATTTGTTGAACCATCTGTACAAAACTACGGAATAAAACCTATTTTGACAAAATGGAAACCCGACTTCTAAAATCAAATATTCTATAACAAAAGATGCACTAAAAAGTAAAAAAATAATTGCATATTCTTGTGCCAATTTTAGTCCACCAAAGCAAAAATTTTTAAATATATATGTACAATTATTGTTATTTTTGGAGGCGGTGTCACCATAGAGAAATTCACATAACTTTTCGACACCGCCTCCAAAAATAACAATAATTGTACATATATATTTAAAAATTTTTGCTTTGGTGGACTAAAATTGGCACAAGAATATGCAATTATTTTTTTACTTTTTAGTGCATCTTTTGTTATAGAATATTTGATTTTAGAAGTCGGGTTTCCATTTTGTCAAAATAGGTTTTATTTCTCGCTTTTTAGTGACTTTGTAGTTCTATAACTGATTTTATTTGTCTAAATATGGGTAGACCTACTAAACGACCAACTAATTTTTTTATAACACTTTTTTTTTTATCCGTTTTTTTTTTTTTTATAATTTTTAGTGCATTTTTTTACAACAGATTTTTAGTTTTTTTTACAAGGAATTTGGTTTTTTTTTGTAAAAATTTTTTTTTTTTGGGGTCGGTTTTTTTTTTGTAAAAAATTTGTTTGAAGTCGGTTTTAAAAAAAATTTTGTTTTCCCATTATGATTGAGTATACCCTTTAAAAAAGAAAAATTTCGCAGAAATCGTTTATCACATATAAAATGAGGATTTTCCTCGATTTCCCGGAGATCCCCTCATCAGAATGCGATTTGGTGACAATGGGACCAATGGGAAACCAAACCCTTTAAAACAAAAACAAAAAATTCAAAATCGGTTCATAAATGACGGAGTTCTGAGGTGACACACATTAAAAAAAAAAAAAAAATACAGACGAATTGAGAACCATCCTCCTTTTTTGAAGTCGGGTTAAAAAGATGTTATCAGTGTGAGATGAGCACTTTTCAATATAAATTTTATGAACTGATTTAATAAATCATGAATATATTAAAAATTCCTTTGACACGTACACATTTACAGAACTGAATGATGGCACACGATGGTGCAGAACTGGAACTCAACTGATATTTTATTGTAAGTAATAGTTGTTTGATGTAGTCTTTGTCATATTATACTTATATAGTTAGTCTGTGTTATTAGTCTGTCTGTAGTATGTTATGATGTGCGGTTGTTCGTAAACAAACCTTCAAATCATCAAAGATTATGGTTATGTTTACGTAATAATATGAGTGAAGTACAAACGGCGTCAAAAGTTGTACGATTATTTCAAAATTTTATAACTGATATTTATTAAATAAAAAAATATATATGAAATTTTCGTAAAATCAGTTTATTATGGAGTAGTTTCGGAACACATCAGTTTATTATGGACTAATTCTATCTTCAGAAATAAAAAATAAGTAGTTGTTGTTGGTCTTCAGTTTTATATATTTGGGGCACATATTCAATTTACGGCAATAGAGAAGTTGCATTTGAACTATGTTTTGATAATTTTATTTTTATTAACAATTTCATTTTTCATAAATTATAAATAAAAAATACATAAATTTTTGTATAGAAAAAACTATTTGTGATTGATTGTGACGTCATTATATCCGTTGAGGCTGAGAGTCAATTGGAATCAACCTATACACTTGTATTTTCTATATTCAGATCACCATGTCTCTCTCGTAAACATGGATGTTTTATCATTTCTGCATGCGGTGGCGTTACTAAAGCGATATAATGACGTCACTGGCGTTTGAATGTACATTTTCAAAAAACAATTAGTTAATTGTAAAATTACATAGCAAATCAATTGTTTAAAATTTTTTTCAAACATTTGTCTTAATAAGTTTTAGTAAAGTTTCGAAAAAAAATTATATTATAAAACATGCAAGTTATCTATTGCTAAAAAATCACAAATTTTGTGAAATCAAAGGAATTTTTATTAAAATTAATTTTAAATACCCCTTGATCAAAGACTCCGTGGGTGCCTGTTTCAAGTTTTGTCGTTACTTGACGAAAATCCATTATATATATTAAATAAAACAAAATATTTGAAATTTTCGTAAAATTCATATGTACCATATCTATCTATTCGGCTTTCGAAAAAATGTTTCGGATAAAAGTTGGTCATTATAACGATACTATCATCTTTTATTCGATAACGTTTTCCGTATAGCGAATAAATAAGGCACAAATCCATTATGATTATTTTAAAATGATACCACGACTTTTGACGCCGGATGTACCATACAATGTAATAATGAATGAATGGATATTGTATGTTTACTCATAGCAAAAAATATACAGCGTGTTAATAAATGTTCGCGTGTTATAATATGTTTCGTTAGTTCAAATCACACACAAATTTTAATTTGATTTATTTTGTTATTTCTGTAAATGATAGAGTAACAGAAAAAATTATAAGATATGAAATTGTAGTTAAAATAGTTTTCTACAACTTTACTTCTTATGTATTTTTCGATTTTTGCAACATTACGACATATATACCAAATTTTGTGTTTTCTGCCCTGTACCCTTATGTGACTTTGTCCATTAACGAACTTGGCCTTAAAAATAAACAATAGCGCTCCACATGGCTACAGACACATATCGTAAATGTAAATATATACATATATACTGAAATTTGGTATGTGAGGTGCTTTTGGTGTTTGAAAGGCCAAGTTCGTTAATGGTCAAAGCCGCACAAGGGTACAAGGGGGATTTACGGAGGGACAAAAAAACAAACTTGGTATATTATCTGTCTTAATGTTGGAACCATCGAAAAATTTCTCAGAAGTAAAGTTATAGAAAATAAATTTTATTATAATTTTGTTACTTATCATTTTTTCTATTACTCCAATATTAATTTACCGTCATATTATTCACAATTGAAAATTAAAATCCTAAATATCTTTGTAGACATTAGAGTTTCAGAAAAAATGATCAAGTAATGAATTGCATAAAACATGAATTTCTACAACTTTACCCCATATAAATTTTTCGATAATAATATTAAGAGAGATATTTTTATTTTGTGTTTTCTATAAAATTGACCTTATAAATACCACAATCATATCAGATACGATATTTCATTTTGATCAGGCTAAAATTGTGACCACTAGAGAATTACTCTAAGGAAAAGTATTCTCAGAAATTCTAAGGTAATTCGCTAAGTTGGCGCAGCAGTTGCGTAACGAATTTCTTAAGGTTCGTTTAGACTACGACATTATACACCGTGCACTCAGTCTATACACCGAGTGTCTATGTGTGCACACGGGTGTCTCTAATTGTTGCGATACTATAATTAGTGTCGAATCAGCGGCTGTGTGAACACGTTGTGTCCCAGTGTCCAAGTGTCTCTGCAGGTTTTCAAAAAGGTCCGACATTTTTTCATACACTCCATACATCCCATATACATATTATATTGTAATAAGTATAGCATTTACGTTGTTGTTTAATTACAATATATGCAGCAATAAGTTATTTTGTATGTGAATAACTCGGACACAAGTTCCGTACATTTTTATACATTTGGGTCTGGATAGTGTCCAGACACAAAAAGTCTGTTTAAATGTGAACAGTAAAGAAATTTATGTCTGACATTTGTGTCGCAACTTACATCTTAGTCTAACCCGCTGTATAAAATAATAGATATATAATAAGAAAATTTAGACAATTTTCTTCAAAAGAGGAAAATTTTATAAATATTAATCAGCTTAAGCACACACACTCACACTCACACACACATACACACACCAACAAGCATTCACACTTCCATATTATATACACTATGTTAAATTTACATCTTCGTATCATAGATCCTACGAGTATGAGAGAGTACATATGTACGTATACATTAAGCAATGTGTATGAGAAGGAGGTCTTGTAGGTGTGTGTTGGTTGTCTGTCGTACGATATACTTTAGATGACGCTTGTGGAGTGGGGTCTTTTAAATAAACAGATCAGTTGTTATGATATGTTATGTTGTTCAAACTTCAGTTGTTTAGTTTGCTATAACATCTAATTAGAGTGCGTTAAATATGTTCACTGTTGTCTTCTTAAGCATAGCATTACTTCTAATAATTGAAAATTCTTTTTTGAATATCCCTTTTTATTTGTATATGGAATGTTTGAAAATAAATGATAGAATTCGATTAACGGTATAACATTTAACAACAATCCACACAAATTAAATGAAAAATAAAACCCCAAAAAGAAAAAAAAATAGAATTCCGACAAAAAAAAAGTTAAACCAACGGTTCGAATATTCCTCCATCACTTGCTAAACAATATCCGAGTCGATTGTAGAAATCTGCCCGGGTATTTTCTAGCATTTGAGGAGAAATATTCGCACAAGTGTCAATAATTCTTTTCCTTAATTGTTGCAAATTTTCTGGCCTATTCCGCGAATAGATCTGTGTTTTGAAACTCCACAAAAAAGTCGTTAGGAGATAGATCAGGCGATCTGACTGGCCACTTGAAGGTTCCAAAACCACTCATAAGACGTTCCTGGAAAGCCTTACTATCATGGCATTGTGTGCAGGACAACTATCTTGTTGCAACCATACAGATTCCAGGTCTAAATTAGGAAGAGCTCAAACAGTTGGCAATAAATTATCTTGTAACAAACTCAAATATTTTCGAGAATCTAAAGATCCGTCAATGAAGAATGGTCCTATAATATGATCACCCAATATTCCAGCCCAGACATTCAGTTTCTGTGGAAAATGAGTTCGGGTACTGACATATCGATGCTGATTTGTCTGAGACCAATATCGCAAGACAGATGGATTATGTTTCCCATGCAATGGAAAAGACCATTCATCAGTAAATAAAATATTTCTGAAAAAATTTTCTTCTTGATTCGCCTTTTCCATCGCAGTTTCACAAAACTCCATCTTACGATAAGGGTCCTCAGACAAAATTTCTTGGAGTTTTTCATATTTAAAACATTTGAAACTGTTCCGTTTCCAAATGTTTGCAACTGTAGCGTTGCTTAGGCCCAGTTCTTCACCAACTTCTCTTGTCGATTATTTATCGTCAATAGATAGTACACTACAAACTGCTATATCTCTCCCTTCATTTTCTGGTGCGGCTTCCTCATCTTTTTTGTGGCAATTTTTACAATCAGATAAACAAGCATATTTTTCAAAACAGTGAATAATATTCAGAATTGTTCGAGTGGTTGGTGATTGTCTACCTTCAAATGCCACAATAAATGAATTGACACATTCCTTCCTGTGCGGATTGTCCGGAATATAACCATTTAACAATTTGCACTTTTTCTTTTATTGTGTAATAATAACCCATTATTGAGATACCAAAAATAAAATAACACGTATTTTGCAAAAGCATTCACATACTAATGATTGCATCAGTGCACATACATCACAAACTCCACTCCACAAGCGTCATCTAAAGTATATCGTACGACAGACAACCAACACACACCTACAAGACGTCCTTCACGTACACATTGCTTAATGTATATGTACATATGTACTCTCTCATATTCGTGGGATCTGTGATACGAAGATGTAAACTAAACGCGTTGTATATCTGTATTATATATATATATATATATCTTTTTCTATTTGATACACTTTATAATTAAATGTGTGCTCACTCACAGCGAACATTTAATAATAAAATAATAAAACTTTACAAAATATTTCCTTCACGTACCTACACAAACAGGGTCACAAAAGTAGTGTTTATTTTGCAAAATTTTTATATAATTTCAAATTCGCCCCGAAAGTATTTACGTATTTCGACTAAAAAGTAGTCATCGTCAGTATATATTAGCTAGTCGTAATTTACTCTTTGACAAATAGAAATAGATTGAAAGACGAAATCAATAGACAAAAATAAATATAAATATAAATAAAAAATTAAACAAAATAAATTAAAATATAATAAATTTTATTGTAATTACTCTTGTTAAAATTGCTTTAATTCTAGTTTACTCTTGTTAACATCACTCTTATTAAAATTACTCTTATATTGTCTCAGGATATGGTATACGTTGCTAACTCGGTGACAGTTTCACGACGTTTCTTGGTTGTGCCTTGCTTATATATGTTTGATCGTCGTTTAACTCTATTTTGAGATTGCACTTGATTGGTGCTGAGTACGCGTTGCGCAATAAACGAGTTTTTGTATTTTGACATCTTTAGAAAGAGAGAGACGGACATACGACGGATAGACGGACGATTAATTTTCAATCTTATTGATAAAATTGATTTGTGACTTATTCATTCGATTTTTGGGCAAATGATTCGATTAAAAATTTTTAGTATATTTATAATGAACAAATTTTATTCAGAGCATTTATTCGAAAATCGATTGAATCAGTCACAAATCAATAATAAATAACATTTGGAAAAAGGTATCGGTACTTTGGTGACACGTAGTACAAAGTAACGTTACACAATTATATACAGTTTTACATGATGTCGTTGTGTAATATTAATAATACCGTATCTTTATTTACATATATTTACATGCTAACGTAAATAACTTACAAACATTATTTACACGTTAGAAGATAAGAATGTTCTATTAAATTAAAATTGAAAATTTATAGTCCATTGAAAACTTACATTTAGGGTTGCAATTGTTAGAGGACGCAATTTTATTTTTTGGATGTCAAAAGAGGGTTAGTGTAATGTTAAATCCATGTTTGTGGCGTCACAACCCTTGTCCTGCAGCCGCCATCTTGTAAAAAGGGGTGCGAATGCTTTTTCCGCTATATCGGGAAAACTATTCGTCGCACAGAAAATTTGTAAATATAATCAGAACAAAAAACTGGTTTGATTTTATTATAGCACAAATACATAAACACACATATACAACACATAGACAAAAACACATATTTCGAAAACAAGACGGTAACACACGATTTTTTTTTAAATTTATATCATAAATAATTAGCTTTACTCTCCTAGTTTTTTTTAAAATTCTGTTGAGTTTTTTTTTTCTAATACAACAGATAATAGTTGGGCGGGCATGAAGTTTTACATGCTTCTAATGAGAGAGAGTGAGAGAGAATGATAACTTAGATACTATTTATCTCGCGTTCAAAACGGTCAAAAATTCTGAAACTTCGGGATTTATTAGAAAACTTAATTTTTAGCCTGTGAAAAAATGAGCAAAATCTGTGGTGGTATGCTGGAACATCCTTAAAATAAAATAATTTAGAGAATACGAAAATGAAGTTTTTTGTACGTCTTTCCATGAAACTTTACATATTTAGCGTAACATTATATCGTTTTCAAGCTTATTAATTTCGCCAGTTTACCAGGTAATAAAACATCGTATTGATTGAGCGATTTAACAGGTTAGGATCCCAGGAAAATTTCGCGCAATATTATTAGACATTTAATAGAATCTTTCTGACAAATTAGATAGTTAGTCGTAATGAAAATTTTGCGATATTTCGAATAGTGAAAACAGAAATTTTTTATCTCTGTTCGTTCAAACGCTATAAGATAATCTGTAGAAAAAAACAACTAATCCAATGATCACAAAAACCGCTATTAATCGAAACGAGAGGGTGATAAACCATGCTTTTTTAGGAACTTATCTGACTTGTACAAATAACAACTTTAATATATAAATAATAATAATTTTACACACGTTACCGTGTAAACACACATTTTAATGATAATATTATTAAAATGAAAACAATTTATACATACATTTTAACAAATAATTAAGTATAATATGTGTGTATTGCTATATACCCCGTTTTTTGAAAAGAAAGGAACTGTTTCTAACTGAAAAGTTGAGACGACTACGAAGGATATCTTTAAAGTAATAATAAGTATGTGAAGTATTAGAAAAGTATTCATTAAGAATTAATACTTTAATATAGTTTTATTAAGAAATACATACAAGTGAATGAAGAAATCCTGCTGTAACTTTTCCTTTACTCGAAATTTTTGTTGTTGAAATCATTATCAAACTTTTAAAATATATTAAAATAGTACACTCGCAAAATTAGGGTTACCAACTCAAAATTTTACAGAATCCGGATATTGATGAGGATATTTACAAAACTCTATTTATGTATGTATGCGCAAGCGTAAATGTTCAAAATAGGAATAGGTAAATGTTCAAAAACGGAAATTTGAAGTCGAATCCGCAAATTAAAACATTTTTTAATACTCAAAATTTTTATTTATAGTATTATAGGCATAACTTATTATTGAAATGTAGCCTGACTAAAGCTACCATCTTGGATTATGACGTCATGAATAACTTTACCAATAGTGTTTATAGTCTAACTTTCCGATTTAGAAACAAAGACCATATTTGTCTCTTATACTAACGACTATGTTTAAAAATTTGAAGTTGATTGATGGGTATCATTTTTTTAGTATCTGCTAAAGAAATTTAAAACTATATAAATTAATTTTCCGTATAACTGAAACGTAGTATGCTATGTGTTAGTGAAAATTTTAACCAATGTGTTTAAACTGACTTACATTGCTATCTACTGGAGAAATAATGAAGTATAAACATAATACTTAACAACTATATCTACAAATTTGAAGTCCATCCTTCTTTCGGAACTTCTTAAGTTTATTATTTTGCCCCAATTTCTAGAACAATTTTTTTATTTTATAATTACGTATTTCGAGTACAAGGTAATCCTCATTAGTATTAATTAGCTAATCATAAAATTCAGTATGAATTAGCTTTACGAAACAATTCCACCGTACTGGTAACACAAGAGACTGGCAACGTTGAACAAAATAAATGGTGCAAACTAACAAACTTCTGCCCATTCACAAATAAAATCACTAGAGAATTAAGGGATCATAACATAAATACAGCGCTTTTTAGTAAAAATAAAACTAAACAGTTACTAGGCAACCCTAATGTCAAAATTAACCATGAAAAACAATCGGGCATATATAGTGTCAGTTGTCAAAACTGTTCGACAATTTATGTTGGTCATAGTCATTGCCATATCGGACCTCGAATCAAAAAACATCTGGCACATGTGAAATTTTTAAAGCTGCGCACGTTATTGAGAACAACCACAAAATTGACAAATCGAATTTAAAACTACTGAAATCGGTACAAAATACAAAACTCTACAGAATTAGATGCATACGAAAGTATCTACATACACAAATTAGAAAACAGATATTGAATTTAGACAATGGCGCAATTCTAAATTCTGATTTAATAAAATTAAACAATTTTCAAAAATTTAATACCTGAATATCAAGGTTAGCTTCGATCAATATCCTCACCTTATTGACAATACCGCATGATCAGTAAAGGATACCGCCAATAAATGGGTTGGGCTCTTCACACACTTAATCTCTTAATTGGTCAGTCAACTCAAATAATCCTTCAGGTACTACTTCAGTCAGATCATATAAAAGACAAAACCTTTTTAATATTAATGTGAGACACGCACCAAGTTAGCAACGAGCAACATATTTCTGACTCTATATCCCAGAGACAGTTACGATTAGCTAATTCATACTGATGATGACTACCTTGTAGTCGAAATACGTATTAATAAAATATAAATAATGGTTCTAGGCACTGAGGCAAAATTTGAAATTTAATTTCAAAAATTCTAGTGTGTAATCCTTAGATTCTTACATTTACTTAATTATCTAGTATTTGATTTAACATGAATTTACATATTTTGCTAATTTTAATAATTAATTTTTGTTTTTTTTTTATATAATAAGGCATCTTTTTGTATGACTATTAAAAACGAAACAATTCGAATAAGCTATAGTTTATAATATCGTGTATTTAAACGTGTGGTCAAAAAGCTTTTGCTTGTATGAATTTGAACTAAAAATTCTTGTAATTCGTTGACGATTATTATTATTATTATTGTGTAATTGCTACGCGGTTTTTATTTAATTACATTTATATACAAATAGAAAACAACTAACAAGCATGTATTTTGGATTCCAAAAAAAAGAAAAAGATCTGACAATATATTTTTATGGATATTATTCAGCTCAGGAAAATTATTGGCTGAAATAAATATTTCATTGGAATTATTGACTGAGAAGTTATAATGAGAAGGTTAAGTCACAAAAATATTGGGACATAATATGGCGGCTTGTCATATTCGAAAATGCAAATCGTTGAAAAATCTCCAGTTATGGTTCCAGATCAAAAGTTGTATCGAATAAAATTATTTTTCTTTTCGTACTGATATATTTTGTCCTACAATCATTTTATACCTAAGTTTTGGGCATAAAACTAGTGAAGAATGTAATTACCTTAATTTAGGCTTTTTACGGTTCGTTTTGCAAATTCAAAATACAAATTTGTGTCCGAATTTTCCAAAGACATAGAACAAAATATCAATAATATATATTACGTTCAATTCCAAATATTTTAAAAATTATAATCAACAGTGATTAAACTTCTATACTCGAGTTTAGAAGTTAAACTTCTTTGTCGTGCCGATATAAATACACAATTCTGTTTTGCAAAAAAAAAAACCGTACTTATTATTTTCTTTGGAATGATTTTGCATATTAATTACATTTTTATAAATTTGTTTATATTTTCGGTTATATGGAGAGGGGAGAAGGTGTAAATTTACAAGAACAAAAAAAATTTAAAAAAACGAGAAATTTTCATAAATTTTTTAATTTAAAAAAAGCGTTTTATTTCGAGGTTAATCGAAAAAAAACTTTTAACACTGGATATAAACGTATCGTGCAATTATAACTGCCTCAAGCCTTCTAGGCATACTTTTGATTAAGTGTGCTACGACATCCTGGGTGATTATTTCCCATTCCAGCAGTAAAGTTATTATGAGCTCTTATCAGCTATCAGAATGGGTTAATACATCTTCATATTCTCCGGGCAAGTTAGGACTTAGATAGACTAAAAAGTTACTTTTTTATTTTTTCTTTTCTTTTTTCGAAGGTTTAATTTTTTGTTACAAAGTTGTTATTTTTTGCTTTTCAGTTATTTTCATCTTTCGTCGGTTCTATTTTTTGTTAAAAAGTATTTTTTTTGTATTTTGTTGTGGCTTATAGTGTTATTAGAACTACATATGTGTGTCAAATTTCAACAGAATCGGTTCACAGATCAAAATTCAGTGGTGAACAGTCAACCATTCCCTATTTTCCTACCCTTAGGGGCAAAAGTATATCTTATAAAAAAAAATCAAAATCAGATTACTCTGTAAAAAGCCATACATAAAAAAAATATAGGGGTTGACTTGAGAACCTCCTTCCTTTTTTTAGTCGATTAAAAACGATTCAAATTGCCCAAAAATATTGAATGCTTTCAAATAGTGTTTACATACAGAACATATATAATCGATTATGATATTTTTTCCTTAGTGGAAGCGCTGGGAAGTCTTTTTTTTGTGACTAAAATTTGAAATGTTCAAATTTATATGGGACCAAATTAGAAATATACCCTATCCAACAAAAAAAGAACTATCAAAATTGGATTACTCTGTAAAAGGTTATGCGTGATCGTACATTAAAAAAAATATACAGGTTGAATTGAGTACCTTCTTCTTTCGTCGGTAAAAAAAATATTGTACAGTGATGCTTTATCCTTTAATAACAAACGAATTCACTGTCCAATACTCCGTTCTTCGATCTTAATAAATCGAAGGTAAACCATCTTTCTACTCTAGTCTACATTTTATTTAGTAACTCGAAACGAAAATCGAAACGAAGCTAATATGCACACAAAATGGAAGAAAGCTGACATTAGCCACCATATATTTATGCCCCGAATTTTGATTTAAACTTCGTTCCTAAACCTTTGATTTCTCAGTAATAGAAATCCCAATGAAACATTATCCTTTTTCAAAATATAATATACATTTTACATTTAAACTATCCTGAAATATTTTAATTAAAATAAGCACACATTTTTTTAATTATATAAGACACTACTGAAATGTGTTGAAAGTTTTAAGGTTCGAATGATGATTTTCTTGTCTTTGATTGATTGATTTTTGTAAATAATTATAATGAAAGCTGTATACATATGACGCACATTAGATTCAATAACGTCTCAACTCGAAAACTGACAATTTTGATATAAAAATCTCTATTTGACGACACTTCTTTGACTTTCTTCGACAGAGTGCGTTCAGTCCGGACACTATCATAGAGGAACACAATTTTATACTGTTTCAAATTCTGGAACAGTGTGACTTTGCATATGCTACAGAAAGGTGTTGTATGATGAACATTGTATTACGGAAGTTGGGATTTATAGAGACGTTTGAGGTGCGAAGATAGACCTCCCATGTTAACGTATAGAGAATGTTAATTATAACAAACTTTACAAAAAGAAAATTTATTGAAATTCATTGCTAATAAAGAGCCAAAAACATTGGAAATTAAAGAAATAAATAAATAAATTTCGTTCGATTATAATTTATAGTTTATTCTATTTGATACTAAATTTACAGTGGGTACAACTGAGGGACAAGCTGAGAAATGTGTTTGTATTGGTTTACTGTTGCTTACATATTTTTTCGCGCTTTGAAAGTCATGAATATCATGTGCAGTCAAATTTTAAAAACAATGTTGGATGTTTTTGTCATATATTGGACACGGCCACAAATGATTGTGCATATTCATTACAGAAAATATTAATAACAAATAAAAAATTCGTTACGCAGGAGCTGCGTCAACTTAGCGAATTTCCTTATAACACATAAATATCTCTAGTCATAATTTAAGTCTGATCAAAATGAAATGTCGTATCTGATATCATTTTAGTATTTTCAAGGTCAATTTTATTAATAAATGACATACGGCATGGGGAAAGGAGGGCATAAAGATAAAAGAATACACAAAATATAAAATATCTCACTTAATATTGGAACAATCGAAAAATGTATACGTAAATGTAACGAGTAAAGTTGTAGAAAATCAAGTTTGCTACAATTCATTAAGTGATCATTTTTCTCAAACTCTAATGTGAACAGAGATATTTAGAATTTTAACTTTCAGTTTTTAATTGTAAATATTTCTGTAAATATTAGTGTAACAGAAAAATGATAAGAAACAAAATTACAGTAAAACTTAGTACTTACAACTTAACTCCTGATAAATTTTTCTATTTTTAAAATATTAAGGGAGATATGCAAAATTTTGTGTTTCCCCTTGTCTGATTTTACCCATTAACGAACTTGACCTTTAGAATACCAAAAGCGCCTCAAATACCAAATTTCATTCTAATCGGAATAAAGCTGTGACGGCAAGAGAGTCCACAGACACGTAAACGTATATATATATATATATATATATATATATATATATATATATATACATGTATAAAAATTTTAGCGATAGTGATTTTTAACATTTAGTAGGTAGGATCGATGGACATCAATGAAATTTTTACGAAATTCCAACATTGGTGCAAAAACAATAGCTACATTTCCTTTGGAGGAAATTCGCTAAAAACTGTATATGTGATTTTGATGGCGTTGGACACAAGTGACTAACTTGACATCTATATATAAATAAAATTTAAACAAACGTAAACAAACTGCGCAACTCCCTTAAGTCTGTCATCTTTTTTTATAATTCTTAGAAACTTGATACAATGATATGAAATATAGTTTTGACTGTTCCTGTTCCTGAGTTGTGACATTATTGTAATCGACGTTGTGCGAGAATTGTGATTATGTGATGATATTCATACATTTATTTACGTGATTTCTGTTTTTTTTTTTGTTTCAATAATTTTACAAAATGTCCGTACAATTGTATGTATTATTATTACATGTAAATATAAATTTATGTAATTATTTCAAACAGCCCTCGTATCACAATTTTTATATTTATTATAAACAATTCAATTTTATTATTTTATCCAAAAAAAATTTTCGATAATATTCGAAACAAAAATTTATATTTATACCACAAAAATTTTTGAATAGTAAGACATTTTTATACAAATAAGGCCCTATTTTTAAGGATAAACCTAGTTAGTTGACTCGCGTGGTTTAAGTTAAGTTCCCCCACCTAGATTCCGAAGCGTTGATCAGAAGAATAATAAAATAATAATATATATTATATTAATATATTATTATATTTTATTATTATCATATATATTATTACAAGATCTGAATAATAATTTATTATATATTATCATATATATTATTTATCATAACCTCAAATATTTCAATTCAAAGTGTTAAATATTTTACGCAGTGATATCAAGTTATTAACAAAGAGTGATTTTTGTGTAATTGTCTTTAAAATTGTAAAGATTGCAACGTTATTGACACTTGTACAGTATGTCATCGGGGGAAGGGACTCGAAGTGGGGGAACTTTACTTAAACCACGCGAGTTAACAAACTAGGCTTATCCTTAAAAAAACTAAGCCTAAATCTAATAAATAAGAAGTTTAAATAACAAAAATAATTTCAAAAGGCTTGTTGACACTTTTACGAAACGTGTATAATATTGTTTGTAATGTACATATGATTATCTTCTTAATTTGCCATCAATATGGCGTCAACTGGCTACGGTACACATCATTGTACACTCGATTACACTAATTTGTCTCCAATATGGTGTCCAGTGGCTGCAGTATACATCAATGTACACTCCCGTTCAAAAAAAAAATGAACAGACCTGAAATGTTAATTATCTTACATTTCATAAAACTCTTCACTTTTGTAACTCTCTGTATAATGTATAATTTTATAATAACAAAGATAAGTAGTATATTTTTTAAGTGTGTAAAAAAGAAATAGAAGTATAAACTGAATTTATATTTTTTATTTGTATATACGGTGTCAGTGACAGAGTGAGAATTTAATAAATATATGTAATGTAAATACATGTAAAGTGTTATATCTTACTAACGTGTAAAAATTAAATAAAATGTTGTATCTGTTACTACAAGAATAATTAAAATTGTGATAGACTGATTCGGTTCAGGTCTGTTCATTTTTTATGAACGGGAGTGTGCATCACTTGTTAATTCATAAAATTAAAAGGTGATGTTTACTGTGGGATGTCTCTTAGTCTAATCGAGTGTAAAAGAGGTGTAAAATGTAACCAGTTGACGCCATATTGATGACAAATTAAGGAAATTGAGTGTACATTAATTTATACTATAGCCAGTGGACGCCATATTAGTGACAAATTAAGGTATTTGAATGTACACAGGTTATTATACAAAGGTTTGTTTTTATGAACGTACAAAACCGCTGTCTGGCCATGATGGTTGAAGTTGTGACATCACTGTCATAATAAACATCCAATGTCAACGTTGTATTGCATACAACTTAAGTATATAATTTAGGGTTATGATATTTAAATCAACGATGACATTTGATTTGTATTAAGGAAGTGACGTCACGACCAAAAAAAATATGGTCGGATAGCGTTTTTAATGATTCGAATGAGCGACAAAATTCGGATCCTTATTTTAAAATGCAATTTGTATCAAAATAGAAACAATACTCTATGAACCCAGTTTTGAACTATTTGTTGAGAACCAATATATCTGCTTACATTCAATATGACGACAATAATATTAAAATCTGTAACAAATGTCAAATTATAAAAAATAAACAAAATTTGCCATAAAACAACGTTTTTCTTAAATTAAAAAAGCGTCAAGTATTATAAGACAAATATGAGTAATATTTGAAACAAATATGAGAATTGCCATAAAACAAAGTTTTTCTTAAATTAAAAAAGCGTCAAGTATTATAAGACAAATATGAGTAATATTTGAAACAAATATGAGAATTATTTGAGACAATTGTAATTATACAATCTGTGAAACAAGAAGACAACTTCAAACATTCAACTGGATCCATAAACTGTTAACGCAAAAATTATTTCTTGTGTTGCAATTTTCTTTCCAGTCGCAAATTCATTAAATCGTGTATTGCAATTTTGGCAAATATATTTTAACAATGACAAATTATTTAACTAACCTTTAAACAGTCAGATATTGTGTGGCCTTACAAAAAATTGCATTGACACTCAAAAAAAATGACTTACTTTCAAAAATTATGTATTTTTATGCAATTGTGAAAAATGATTTAGGGAAGTATTTAAGGAGTAAATGTGATTTTTGATAATCTGTAAGAAGGCACAAAATGCCCTACATAATGGGCTCATTCATTAGCTTATCAAATACGTGTAAGACTATTTAACATCAGTCCAATTTAAATCGATCTGAGTTCAATATCTCTGTCGAGATATAAACCCCAAACGCTGATAATACACGAGTATAAGTTTCTTTATACTAATAGATACGTCTTTGAGCTCACACGATTGCTTAAGTTGCACGAGTCGATAAGCAGGCCAATGTGAAAACGTGTACAAATTTGGCGGTAAGAGAAATGCTTTTAAGCTGACCATAAATTTTAGACATATAACCTAATGGTCTAAGATCTGGCATTAGAAAAATCTTCCCTCATCTGTTAATTGAATGAAATAATGTTTAAAAGGCAGATAACAATATTTTAAATGTATAAGTGCAATGTCTGCCACCGTAGTCCTGCTGGCTATTAATATTAATTAATTAACTAATATGATATAGTGTCTTTGTTTGTTGCTCGAACAAATATAATTGTGTCTCTCTCTGCGTAGAACACATTTTTTGGAAATTTTATTACTTAAAAATTTTTTTATATAGGCTGCAAACAATTTAATTATATATTTATTATATAAAATATATTTTATAATATCACAGTAATAAAATTTTCAAAAAATGTGTTCTACGCAGAGAGAGAGACAATTATATTTGTGCGAGCAACAAACAAAGACACTATATCATATTAATTTATTAATTAATTACTCTTAATAGCCAGCAAGAATACGGTGGAAGACATTGCACTCATACATTTATAATAGTGTTATCTGCCTTTTAAACATTATTTCATTCAATTAACAGATGTGGGAAGATTTTTCTAATGCCGGATCTTAGACCATTAAAACTCATCTCAAATATTTGACAGTTCATTGTAACACAACATCTTCCAGTGGGATTGGACAAATACGATATATCTATAAAGAAATTATCCCAGTATAACCGTAGTGTTCCAATGGGAATTGATGAACAACCACAGGTAAGGATATATAATTAATTAATTTTACGTATAACTGAGACATATTATGCAATCTATTAGTGAAAATATTAATAAAACTTTTAAACTGCCATACTTCGCGAGTATCTAAGTGAGTCTTGCTTTGGATATTAGTTTAGCTAGTTCAATTTTATTTGACATTGTAATGCTTAGCTAACTTTGCCGCCATTATGGTAAGACCCCTTCAACTTAAATTGTGTATGACGTTCATGAGTGAGCCCATTTATTCTATGAAATAATCAGAAAAAAAACTATTATTTAACACTGTTTTCATTTTTCAAATGAACAATTTAAAAAATAAGTGTTTTTATCTAATGTCATGGAGGAGCTGTTCGATGTACACGATGTAAGACTGTATCCTTCGGTGATGATTCTTCGGTAACAACAACAATGTCACTGGTATCATTACCACAATCACTGTTACAAACACATTTTAAAATCCATTGAATATTCACGGTTATTGTACGAAATGTTTTCTCAAAATCAGTATTTTTCCCGGTTACATTTGATTTTGACAATAGATTCACACCTAATTGTACATTTTCTAAAATCACATCAAATTCTGGATCTTTTTCAATCGAATCACCATCTTCATTCTTACCATCATCATCATCACCAAGATCACACAGGAAATCTACTCGAACTGTTGTACTTAATTGTGGATGACAGCATACACCTGGAACGGTACATTCGCCACAATATTTTGGTCGAAAATGTTTACGGCTTGTACATGGACCAAAACGGAAATGTACCGGTGTATAGAGACGATTGGTTGCTTTGCATTCGTGGCCTTTCTGTAACAGAATAAAAATAATTGATTATTAACTAATGGCTCCTGTAAGGCTCGCACACCAGTCCATGTAGCCGAGCGGTCTAAGGCGTTATGTCTGCGCAGTATGCATGCTTTGAAATTGGGATCCCGACATCGGCAGTTTGTCAATTATTAAAAAAAAGGGGTGGTTAATTGACTAAACTGTCGGCGTATGGACAAGAACGAAGTAACCGGCTATACTTGAGAAGGTTTTCTGCAGTTTCCTTCATGAACTCCAGATTAATATCGGCATAGGTCCTATCATAGTAACGGATAAAAAAAAATGCACTAAAAATTAGTAGGTCGTTTAGTAGGTCTACCCATATTTAAAGAAATAAAATCAGTTATAGAACTTCAAAGTCACTAAAAAGCGAAAAATAAACCCTATTTTGACAAAATGGAAACCCGACTTCAAAAATCAAATATTCTATAACAAAAAATGCACTAAAAAGTAAAAAAATAATTGCATATTCTTGTGCCCATTTTAGTTCACCTAAGCAAAAATTTTTAAATATATATGTAGAATTAGTGTTATTTTTGGAGGCGGTGTCCAAAAGTTATGTGAATTTCTCTATGCTGACACGGACTCCAAAAATAACGATAATTGTACATATATATTTAAAATTTTTTGCTTAGGTGAACTAAAATTGGCACAAGAATATGCAATTATTTTTTTCTTTTTAGTGCATTTTTTGTTATAGAATAATTAATTTTTGAAGTCGGGCTTCCATTTTGTCAAAATAGGGTTTATTAAATATGATGATAAATATGATGATGTTGTTTTATATAATTTACCCTTAAATGATGTTGTAATGAATTTGATGTTAAGCCTGACGTTATATTGTTTGTCTCTTCGCATTTACGTTCTTGACAGATACGTGTCTCGGTGATTTGTTCACATAATGCATTCAAATTGGATTCTCTGTGTGATAAACCCATTCCACATGGTGCTGTACACGTAGTCCATGGTGTTACTTTTGGTTCACATGGATGATTCATCAGATCACCATCACCATCTGCAAATAAAAAAATCGGATTGAAAATCAATAATTCTATTTAATGGTTCACAATACATTAAATTATTTAATATGAAAGTAAGTTTGTTTAGACATCTTAAGGATGTTAATAAGCGTGCGGTGTTTCGTAAGGATTATGTTAAGACCGCGGGGCCAAGACCGAAGGCTACACACATGGGTCAAGAATACAAAATCTAACCAACTTCTAGAAATGCTAGAAGGATGCGTTTTTGCATTCGACGATGAATAACTTCAAACTTACGAGAAAATCGGCAAATTGAAATTTTCCCAACGCAACTCCCCTGAATATATGAAAACCTCCCTAAAATATCTCAATTACTTCTGTTTATGCTAGAGGGATGGAAGCATCAGGGTATGTGTTATGTATTGGACGTTAAGCCAAGACCAAAGACTACACGAGGGGGTCAAGGGTGTAGTACCTGATTCCCGGTGCGGAACGAGTATATACAGGGGGTCTCGTAAGTCACGGACACAACTAAAGGAATGGATAGAAATTTGAATTATGAAAACCCGTTTGCTATTTTTTAATCAGACGTACAGGTAATTAGTGATTAATTAAAATAAGTAACCAATCAGAGGCGCCCAATAACGTGCATGAGTGAGTGTTTGTGAGTATGTTAGTGGGGAATGAATGCATGTACGTGTGTCTGTCGTAACCCAATGCGCGCCTCTGATTGGTTACTTATTTTAATTAATAACTAATTACCTATGCGTCTGATTAAAAAATGGTAAAGAATTTTTGGTCTCAGAATTCAATTTTCTATGCCTGCAGTTGTATCCGTCACTGACGGGACATCCTGTTTATGAATTTGTAATATTGAATTATTATTATATTGGTAAAATTTTGATTACAATAATTAATTTTCAATTTTATAATTTATCAAAACTATAACCAAATTAAATTAACAAAAATTATTAACAAAAAAATTCGTTGCGCAGGAGCTGCTTCAACTTAGCGAATTTCTTTAGAATACATAACTCACTCTCTAACGGCCACAATTTTTGTGTGATTTTAGTATTGGCAAGGTCAATTTTAATACTAAATGGCATAGGTCAAGAGGAAAGAGGGGGCATAGAGGAAGAAGAAAACACAGAATATAAATAATTTCTCTTAATTTGAACAATCGAAAAATTTAAGGGGTAAAGTAGAAAATTATGTTTGTTACAATTCACTTTCCGATCATTTTTCTCAAACTCTAATGTGAACAGAGATATTAAGAATTTAAACTTTCAATTTTATATTGTAAATATTTCAGTAAATATTAGTGAAAATTATAGTAAAATTAATTAACTATACTTCTTATAAATTTTTAGATTTTTCGAATATTAAGAAAGATATGCAAAATTTTGTGTTTCCCCTCTCTCTAACCCCCCGCCCCTTTCCCCTTGTCCGATTTTACCCATTAACGAACATGACTTTTCAATTACCAAAAGCGCCTCAAATACCAAATTTCATTCCAATCGAAATAAAACTGTAAAGACAGGCACATAAACGGATATAATATTTATTTTGATATACAGCTTGTTTTTTAAAATACACCCAATCTGGAATACTGTATAGTGTATCTATCGCTGTCTATATGTAATGTACCATGATATGGTTTACTTGGTCACACTTAAACAGTATCAGTATTGTATTATAACATAAATAACTATTATATTATACTGATCACACTCTAACTACAATCATTTATATATAGTTGCATCTTACTCGTACATGTATACATCGTCGTTATTGTCCGTCATCCGTCATGAGAGTTTAACACCATACCATGGCATACCGTGCCTAGACAGTGATAAATGCACTACACAATGTTGCTATTGGGTCTATTTTAATTTACGTAGTGTATATATAAATATATAAACATTTTAACGAAGGTAGGATCGATGGACATTTGAAGAAATTTTTACGAAATTCCATCATCGGTACAAAAACAACAGCTGCATATCCTTTGGAGGAAATTCACTAAAATTGAGTAACATTAAAATTAATCAATTCCTGCAATTTTTACTTAGTTCAATAACATGCGGTAGGTGTCGCTTTAGAATACAATAATTTATTGCCAAACAATTAACACGTATTGACCTGTCTTGAAAGTATGTTTGTTGTTTGTCTATTTTTGTGTTTTTTCTGTTCGTGCTTAGGTGGTATTCATTTAATAAATATTTCTCAAGTCGATAATTCATTCAATGGCTGTTTGGTATTTGAATTGATAAGTTAAAAATCTTTTTTTTTTACTACGGTAAGTTTTCTATTATTTAGTTTAATTAAACTATGTTTAGAATAATTGTTATTTTATAAATACATAAATGATCTGATTGAATAATTTGTTGATTTGGTCTATTATTTTTATTTATTTCTATTGGTTTCGTCTACCAATCGTTAGCATATTTAGTTTTTATTAATAATTTTTATTAATGAACAACATTTTAATTCTCAACTATTCTTAAAATATTATTTACAATTCTTTAACTATAATATTAAACGATATGGCTATTCGAACACTTCGAATAGCCATATCGTTCCCGCGTGACTTCAGCGTGAAGCGTTCGAAAAGCCATTATGACATATTTTTCATAGGTGATACCCCGAGTTGGTCAGGTTTGTGTGTTTTTGGGCCCCCGCACTAAAAAGCGTTCTATATATTGCACATATTGTGGCTAAAACTAAAGTACTCGGTTGGAATAGTTACCTTATTTAATTTCAATAGTTTTTTCAACAATATCTGAACGTTAGTTTAATCTAAATTTTAACTCACACAGGAGACCTGCCTGTGTCCGAATAGCGTGGCCCTAGATTAAAATTATATGTATTGTTTAAAAGTCATTTAAATAAAATTTAGATAAAATTAGAAATTGTATTCGAAACAAAATGAAATTAATATTCGATTACGGATGTTGTGAAGAAATTCAATTTAATGACAAGTTCTTCAAAATTTTACAGCTTATTATTTTAATAATAAAGAATATCCCGTCAAAATTTGAAGTTGGTCCTGTTTTTAGTTTTTGAGTAAAAAAATGTTAAAGTTACGATTTTTAAGAGATTTTTACATGGGTTAAATGGACTCGTCGGTCAAAACATGAATACAAAACTTTATATCTCGATAACCAGAAATGCCAGTGTTACGAAAAACTGTCATAATATTTATTAAAGGCTTATAAATACCTGGACCTAATTTCAAATTAATTTTGTTTTTTGTTTCTGAGATAATTAAATTTGTAGATCGAAAAATGTTCTAAATCTAGTTTTATTTTTAGTGTATTTATTTTTATCTACTTCTATTTTTAGATATATTTATCTAGTTTTATCACCATGCAACTTTTTTGAAATACATAAAAACATATTTTTAATTATTAAAACTCTTCGAAAAATTGAAATTTCGGATTTAAGTTTTAAAAAATATGTTTTTTTTTTTACAAATATTTATGTTTTTTTACAAAAATTAAATTATTTGAAACGATTTAATTGCAAAATTTTTAATTATGTAGAGTTAGCAATGGATGAGATACCAATGCATTTAGTGTAGGACAAACTCACCACCCCCGACTTTCCCTTAACAGTTTCACAACAACCTTCAAGCTTAATATATCCGTTACACAATTTTTCATCCTTACAAAATGGATGAATTTAATACTTTGGTTTTAGATATTTGTTGTATATTTTTGTTTTATAGTTTAATTACATCTTGTATTTTTGGTCTAATGAGAGAAGTTGCATAAATTTTTTATCGCTACAAATTAAAATATAAATGAGAGAATAATTCATTTGAAGTATGTTTTGATAATTTTTTTTTTATTAACAATTGCATTTTTTCATTAATTATTAATAAAAACTAAATAAATTTTTGTATAAAAAAAACGACTTGTGATTGATTGTGACGTCATTATATCTGTTGAGGTTGAGAGCCAATTGGAATCATGCTAAACACTTGTATTTTCTATGTTCAGATCACCAAGTGTCATAAAAAAATAGTCTAATAGTCTCTTGTCCCTCTCGTAGCAAACTTGATTTTCTACAATTTTACTTCTCATACATTTCTCGATTGTTCTAATATTCAGAGAGATATTTTACACGTTATGTTTTCTTCTTTCTCTATTCCCCTCTTTCGTTTTGACCCATGTCATTTATAAATATATTTGGCCGTGCAAATACGAAAATCATTTCAGATACGTAAACATATTTATTTATATATGTAACGTATAGAAATAAATAAAAATCATACACCTAATCAACAAATTATAAGTTCCTTTATACAGGGTGTCCCGTAAGTAGTCAAGTTCCATAAGAGTATAGGTAGAGGGTATGATTTTGGAACGAAAAGTCCTGAGACATTTTTTTATTAGATGCACCGTTAATTAATTATTAATTAATTAAGGAAACTAGGTTGAAACCAGAGTTGCAAAGTTCATTTTTTTGATAATTTATTCTTGATTTAATTATCAATTTTTGGAACAATATTGCTTAAATTTTTCAAATTATTAATTCCTTGAAAAGTGCATTAATTAAATATTTTATTTTAAAAAAAATGTAATAAATAAATTGTTTTAATAATAATTTTTTTTTTAAATTGCGCAAATTAAATTCGTTAAATATAAAATTTTCTCAAAAGTGCATTAATAAAATTATTTTATTGATTAATTTTTTTAATAATGCAATAATTAAATTTTTGGAATTATCAATTTTTAGAAAATCACAAGATATGCACCCCCATAAAAAAAAGATTCCACCCCTTAAATTTTACTTTCCTGTTTCTGTGGATACGAGCGACAAATAAAATTCATCGTAGCTTTGGGACACATAGAGACTAGCTTTACATAGATACTAGCTTTACATAGATACTAGCTGTACATAGATACTAGCTATTCTTTGGTTTCAATCCAGTTTCCTTAATTAGTTAATAATTAATAAACGGTACGTCTAATAAAAAAATGTCCAGGACTTTTCGTGCCAAAATCGTACTCTCTACCTACCCTCTTATGGAACTCGACTAATTACCGGACATCCTGTATATCCAACAATCTAAGAAAGTAATTCTTATTTTGATAGGTTAAGTACAGATGGATACTGTAAACAGGCGGAACACATTGCTAGCTACAAGTCAGATTGTTGAATGGAAACACATCCAAAGAAGCACTCAAAGAACGTTTTAATTTTTCTGTTTAATAACGAAAAACTAGCAGATATCTATTTTATTGTTGGCAGCGATTATCAACACCGACGGATACTGGCTCACGAATTAGTTTTATTTGGTCCGAGTAGTATCTTCTAAAGAATGTTCTTTGGTTCTTTGGCAACGTAATCAGATGAAATTAAATTACCTGACATCAGACCATCAGAGTTTTTGGCATTTCTTAAATTTATCTATTCAGATGAAGTAAAAATTGATGCAAAAACAGTGACAGCCATTCTGTACACAGCAAATAAATACCATGTCCCCGCATTAGACCAGCATTGTGGGGACTTTTTAATAACCAATTTAAAAACAGCGATAACATATTTTTACTATTAACGCAAGCACGTTTATTTGATGCGCCACAACTAGTGGATTTGTTTCCAGGAGTGATTGATACAAAAACAATGGATACTTTAAAAGCCGATAGCTTTAACGATACCGATTTGGATATTGTTTACCGAATTAAATTATTTGAAGCGATCTTTTACACTGGTCAAAGGCTGCTTGTATCAAAGAAGGATTAATTAACCGTATCACCAGAAAATCAACGTTCAGTTTTAGGCCGCGACTTTTCATGTTTATACGTTTTCCAATGATGTTAATTGAAGAATTTGATGTTGGCCAATTAAAAAGCGGCTTGGTCATGTATCACGAAATTCAACAATTAATGTTGTATTTTTTAATTGATTCAAAATTATCTACTAGATTATCAAATGATAATTAATGAGAACTCTAGGTTTTTGAGAAAAAAAAATTCAAATTCGCCCAAATACTTAGATTAGTTCCTAGAGTTCGCAATAATTATCATTTGATAATCTAGTATTTAAAGGTGGCTTCTCGGTCATTCAAGAATAATAAATTCCGCAAACTAGCGAAATAATTATATTTGTCAAATCAAACGGCTTACTTCCGAATTTTATAAAACTAATCTGGGTATTGGGGCGAATTTGAATTTCTTTATATCAAAATTATCTGTTGAATCAGAGAAAAGATTTAAAAATGATTATCAGAACTTGGACATGGAAGTATGGTATTCAATTTATGATGGACCGACGTATATTTGTTAAGGGTTTTGGTTTATTTGGTTTCGCTAATTCTGGTAAATTCGATGCATATAGAGAATTGATACATTTAGCAACATATAAATCACGCGGCTTCAATAAAACTTCGATTAATTGCGATGGTTCGCCTTAAACGTATCGAACATTGTTCAAGTCACTCATTGCAATTATTCCAAATACAAATTATACGGCTATTGTCACGCTTAAGGCAACAATTTTAATGTTGTATTTTTTAACTGATTCAAAATTATCTGTGCCCAGAAGGCCTATGGTATGTACCGAATAATTAGTGAAAAGATTTCAACACAAATATATGAATAAAAAAACTCGCGGCTATGGATCCATGGTTTTAATGCTGTTTTAGACTTTATGGTAGATCAACAGATATTTCTTGTGGGTTTGGGTTTATATAGTTCGAATGATCTTGATGATTTCGACGTACATATGGAATTGAAACATTTAGCAACGTATCAATCATGCAGCTCCAATAAAACTTCAATTAATTGCGATGGTTCTCCTAAAACGTATCGAACGCTGTTCAAGTCACCCGTTGAAATTATCCCAAATACAAATTATACGGCTATTATCACACTTAAGGCAAGTAATATTTAACAATTATTTTTTAGTTTTTCAGATAAATATTTCAATTAATATTTATATCAGTTTAACTTCACATCAGATCTACGGCATATTCTGATAAAGAATTGAAATAATAAGAACATAAAAAAACCTGTGTTACAAGGTGATTATGTATCGCGAAACGTTACTTAATTCTTTGCACTGCTTTGTATATTTTAGTTTTACAAAAAGGAGGGATTCGATCAAAAACATAAATGTAAAAAAGGGCCGAGTTTTCGGGGAGATACGTCATGTAATAGTTATTTATAAAGTAAATAGCGAAAACTAAAATGTGAGAATGTAAGTGCAATGTAAAATGAAAACAAAAATTTGGTTGAAAAAATTTATTTCGTAAGTTTTTTCTTAGTATGTTTCTAAAATTTTATAACGCGGCAAGTTTTAATTTAAAATATTTGAATCAAAAGAAAGCAAATTACTTGCCGCGTTGTAAAATTTTGAAAACGTACTAAGAGAAATATTTACGAAATGAATTTTTCAACAAAATTTTTTCTTACCTTTTACTTTGCACTTACATTCTTACATTTTAGTTTTCGCTATTTACTTTAAAAATATCTCGGCTCTTTAAAGGGATATCATCACTTTTTATGGAGCAACTATTATATCTCCGAAAACTCGACCCTTTTTTACATTTATGTTTTTGATTGGATTTTGGCTATTAATAAAATTAATTTTTGCAAATACTAAAGTCATATCAGATATTATATTTCATTTTGATTACACTAAAATTATGACCGCTAGAGAGTGATTTATGTATTCTAAGGAAATTCGCTAAGTTGGCGCAGCTCCTGCGTAACGAATTTTTTAAATTAAAAAAAAACATGAATTTAACTAATTAAAAAAATAAAATAAATCTATCAAAATATACAATGCACAAGTTTTGCTAATACCCATTTTAAAATGATCCAATAAATATAAAATAACCAAATTATGCTCTACCAAATAATCATTTAAAAAGGGTTATCAATAATAAAAATATTATGGGTTGATAAATATTACATAGAAAAATGTGAAATCCCTTCGTTTTAGTATTGAATTTTCATGGATTTTTAATGGTTCATTTAATTGGCCAAATTTGTGATTTTTTTAAATAAAAAAATGCATATCTTTTAAAACTTAAATTTTATTTAAAATTGTCAGAATACCTTCTAAATAAGAATGCTGACAAACAGTATGAAGAAAGTTTATTCCGTTCGAAAACAAAAATGTTTTGAAATTATTTAAACAATTTTGCTTTAAAAAAATCTACATATTTGATAGAAAAGATTTATCAAAAAAATCGCAACAGAACCATTTTTGAAACTCATACGCCAATTTTTGATAGCCTACACCCAACTTTTTATAGGTAAAGTGATTACAGGATAGCCATATATTGATTTCAATGTAATACACAGAGTAGAACATTGTTAAATACTATTAGGATCAAATATATTTGTTGAATATAATAATAATTTTAAAATTCCAAAAGACAACAACAAAAATGAGGGCTTTAAATTTTTTTGAAAATTCACAATTTAGATTGGTTTATTCTTTTGGAACGGGAGTGTATGTTCTATCTGTGTACAGATATTAAGAGTAACTATATCTCATATCTAGATATATTTAATGTGTATCTATTTGTGGATTTTAGATAATTCCATTTAACCTATTTATAAATCGGTCCCTATCGTTTTTTTTTATTACAAGCCGTTACTCGCCCGCTTCGCTAAGCGTAACTTAAAACTTATAATAGTAAATAATTATTGATTTTAATGATTATTCGAGTTTATTGTGATATTATCTATTAGTAAAATAATCAATTCTTCGTTATTTCTAGCCTTCAAATTCGGATTTTTAAGACAAAAAAAGAGTTCGAAAAGAGAACCGCTCCCGTAGGGGTTAGGGAGCAGCTTCTTGACGAGCAGAGTAAGTTTTTGCTGTTGTTCTGGTTAAGGCGCTGCGAGGTAAAAGGAGAATCTGTTAATGGCAACAGTTGAACGCCGTACAAGGTATATAGAATATGAGGACAAAATTTTTTAACATTTTTAATTGAATTAATTTGGTAGGCTTTGGGCCTTTTAAGAATTTTCGAAGAAAATGTAGCTTTTATACCGATGGTGGAATTTTGGAAAAATATTTTCAAATGTTTATCGAACCTGCTTAGTAGATGTCGAAATTCCCCGCCTATTTATGTATGTATGTATTTGTCTGCCTATGTGTCTGTTCGCGCCCTTTAGGCTGCAATTTTAGGTTGAACGAAATGAAATTTAGTATAGCACGTCACCTATCTGTATTTGAAAGGTCAATTTCGTTAATGGACAAAATCGGACAAGGGAAAAGGGGGGCTTAGACAAAAGGGAAAAAATAAAATGTTGACTTTCTCTATTAACATTAGAGAGAATCTAATATTTGTTTATTTGTGTATACTTTCGTGTCAACATAACGATGTTTGTCCAAATTCCTTTCGGTTACGTATGACAAACTGTAGAAGACTATAGCGTATACTCCGACAAATTTCATTGTCATTGAATTTAGTAATTAAATTAAATACTGATATGAAAAAGGAATTTGGACAAACATCGTTATGTTGACACGAAAGTATACACAAATAAACAAATATTAAATAAAGAAATCACTTCAAACAGAAGTAATACTGTCTAATAAAAAATAAAAAAATTAGAATAATATGAAAAAGTTGGCTGTTGCATCACAATCGTCTTTGGTGTAGAGGAAGCATACTGGACTAGTTATCCAGAGGCCCGAGGTTCGATTCCTGGTTGACGAGTTAATTTTTTCATATCAGTATTTAATTTAATTAATTAGAGAGAATGACTTAAAGTTAGATAATGAAATGTGGGGTGGTACCTACAATCAATTTTCGTACAACTCTCATCATCATTATTAGTACAGCTCTTTAATATTAAAGAGAACAAATAAATCAGTTTTAACTTCCGACGGGCCAAATTGTTAGTCTTGTAAAATGGTTCTTTTACTTTTTATGATAAATTGCATTTCGTAAGTTTTCTCTTAGTATGTTTTTAAAATTTTATAACGCGGCAAGTTTTAATTTAAAAAATATTTGAATCAAAAGAAAACAAATTACTTGCCGCATTGTAAAATTTCTCTCCCAATCCTTCCTTGTCCACTTATTGATTATCGCAAAGCCACCTAAGAAATGTCACTTGAAAATGTGAAATTAATGATGAAAATATCGAAAGTTTTACTTTTTCGATTACTTTGTTTAAAAAAAACCGTGTATTTTAATTTTCTATAAATTTAATATTAATAATTTTTATGACACAACGCACACAATACATGTTGGTAGCCACTGTTACATTAGTTTACTGACAAGTACCAACCTTACCATTTAAATTAACTTACACTAGATCCATACAAGTATGTTTTTGCGTCGCTTCCATTTCTTAATCCATCGCCTCCATTTTGTTCAGGTAGGTTTTTGGATGAAATTTAAATTATTTTTAGCTAATTTTCTGAAAGGAAATAGAGCTATCCAGTCTCGTACCGACTTAAAAATTTTGCAAAAATTTCTTCCATCGATCCTACCTAGCAGATGGTGAAAATCACCATCTGTAAAATTTATATATATAAATATATATAAATATATATCTATATATTTATATATAAATATATATATATATATATATATATATATATATATATATATATATATATATATATATATATATATATATATATATATAGAAAATATAGACTATTTTGGCAAGCTTTTCCAATAGAGAATAGAGTACTAGCTGTCCGTGTAGTTACTGTATAAAGTCAGTCAGTAAACATGTAATGGTTAAATATGTTCATTGAATTCTTAACTTTAGTATGTGATCACAAAATCCCCACTCTTAAATGACAAACTAACAACCATACGCATACATGTGTATGGTTGATAACTGTACATGTGATGATTCTCATTATATGTGTACTGACTGACTTCATATAGTAAGCAGGCGGACAGTCAGTAATAAATAATATTTAACATTTTTTTTGACATCAAATGCTTGATATGAAAAATCATACACATCTAGGGATGGGGATCGAACCCACCCCTTGTTATCAATGTTCAGACATATTACCTAAATGTCAAAGTAAGTAAACGCTAGTCGCTTCCGTTGGTATAATATAACCGAAAGGCAACCATACTAACAATGGAAATAAATAGACGCTAGTTTACAAAAAAACAATTTGAAAATAATATTTAACATTGACTCCCCATTGGAAAAGCTTGTCAAAACGCACAGTATATATATATATGTCTGTAATCGCTCTAGCGGTCACAATTTTAATCTGATTGGAATGAAATTTGGTATTTGAGGTGCTTTTGATATTCGAAATGTCGTTAATGGGTAAAATCAGACAAGGAGAAAAATGTGTTTAGAGGGAGGAGGGAATACAAAATTTGACATATCTCCCTTAATATTCCAAAAATCGAAAAATTTATAAATAGTCAAGTTGTAGGTACTAAGTTTTACTGTAATTTTGTTTCTTATCATTTTTTCTGTTACACTAATATTTACTGAAATATTGACGGTTTAAGATTGAAAATTAAATTCCTTAATATCTCTGTACACATTAGAGTTTGAGCAAAAATAATAAGGTGATGAATTGTAGCAAACTTGATTTTCTACAACTTTATGCCTTACACATTTTCCGGTTGTTCTAATATTAAGAGAGATATTTTATATTTTGTGTTTTTTTTCTATCTTTATGCCCCCTTTCCCAAATCGTATACGATATGTCATTTGATCGGACTAAAATTGTGACCGCTAGATAGTGATTTATGTATTCTAAGGAAATTCGTTGAAGCAGGTCCTGTAGCAACGATTTTTTGTTGATTTGAGTACAAAAAATAAATGATTAGTAAATTTTAAAGTAAAAGATTTTATTTTTTTAAAAATAGGACGCAGTATTCTAGGGGGCTTGGCATGGATGTGAAGAATCAAAGAATATTATACAATTGAAAATTCAGATTGGTCGCCAATAACTTTTCTAATTATCTACTGGTTATTACTTGGGACAAATACCAGAAATTATATTTCATACGTAAAATATAATACAAGGCTGTAATAACTTTAGTTCCGTCTATGTTAGGTTTGGAAATATTGATCGCAAAAATAAGTGTTTGGTATGTGTGATCATAAATTGGCTTGATCACACACAAAACACACACAATAGCGGATTGCGACTAGATCACGAGAATGCGAAACACAATCCAGACACAAATTTTTGTAACACCCAGTATTTGAGCAGAAAGTGTGGGGAAACTATTCAATTTATGACAGGTACTATCAAACAATAGTTGTTTATTTTTAAAGATTGATTATCTCTTACGTATTCAAAGATGGTTATTTCCAATCAACCAACTGGACTTCACTTTTTAGTCCACACTCAAGCCAAATGTTTGGATGTTTTCTCTTTTCGTTTTTGAGTTATCGTGTTGACAGACAGCTTGATGGACATGTGAAAATTGATTAATTAGGTTATTAGAGACTTTCCCCTTCAAGGAAATAGGGCTGTTGGTCTCGTACCAAAGTCAAAATTTTGCAAAAATTTCTTCAAATGTCCATCGATCCTACCTAACAGACGTCAAAAATTACATATATATATAAATATATACATATATATATATATATATATATATATATATATATATATATATATATATATATATATATATATATATGTATAAATATATAAATAAATTGGCTTTGAAGGCCCCGTTCTATGGGGGGCGTTCGCTAATTTTTTTTCGTTGATAAGTAAGTCGAAAGCATGTACAGTTCGATTCCTGTCGATGTTGCGATAACCGCTGTCAAAAGATATTGGAAATATATTAAAAATCATACCAATTGCACGTTTTTCACATTTAAGTTACACCACTTAAATTCTACAAACAAAATAATGGATTGTCTATGGGATCCATTTTGGCTCCAATAATCTCTAATTATGTTCTCAACATGTGAAAAACGTGCAATTGGTATGACTTTTAATATATTTCCAATATCTTTTGGCAGCGGTTATCGCAACATCGACAGGAATCGAAGTATACATGCTTTCGACATCGAAAGACCAAAGATCAAAGTCTTCGGGCGAAAGAGTCAATAGTTTTAAATCACTTATCAACGAAAAATAATTAGGGAATTAGGGACAGAGAACGGGGCCTTCAAAGCCAATTTATTTATATATTTATATTTATTTATATATATATCTCGTGTAACTGAGTAACCGTGTTTTTATTTAATTATTGTATTTTTAAATTAAATTATTTTTACTCTTTGAATTTAAATAAAATGCTTTTTTTATTTTTAAATAATTTTTAATTTAGAATACTTTTTTTGAATGTAACATAAAACTCTTTTAACTAATTTTAACAAATTTTAATTATTATTTTAAATTTATAAAAACACGGTTCCACTCAGTTGCACTCAAGCGGTCACAGTTCTAATCTGATTGAAATGAAATGGTGAATGTGCATTTGGCATTTGAAAGTTCAAATTTGTTAATGCGCAATATCGGACAAGTTAAAGGGGGGTAAGGTGGAGGAAGGGGAACACATAAATTTTGCTATATCAGGCGTTGCAAATACCAAAATCATATCAAATATATATACATTTCATTTTGATCAGACTAGAATTGTGATCGCGATTTATGTATTTTAATAAAATTAGCTAAGTTGACGCAGCTCTTGTTAACGAATTTTTTTATATCCTAATTAATCTATAGCAAAAAAATTTTCTACGATCAATATTTTTAGCTGTTACAAAGGTGGAATTAAACATAATATATCCTTGGATAAATTCCTTTCCAGTATTTGCTTAGAATTGTCAACTTTTCTGTGCCTAAAAGCACCGACAACTAATACGTCATTTATAATAATAAATGATATTCATTTAAATACAGACAAATAACTTATTTATTTATTTAAATTTTAATTAATTTATTATGAATTAAATATATTATGGTAATTATAAATAACAGTATAACTTATTAGTTAAAGCAATGGCACGTGAAATTTGGACGGAGGGAAGCAGGATGGCGAGTGGTAATTTGGGCCTTGAAGTGATACTGAACCCTTCCGTACCGTCCGAATGGACCCCAAATGGATGGGGGCAGAGATAAACACGGGGGACAAAACGCAAAATTTTTTGACGAGGAAACCGGAAGAAAATGCGGTTGATTTGAAGTTTATACTCTATTTATATTATAACATTTTTTTACCATCCGAAATACATCGTTTTCGCACTCGCGAATTTAGAAGAAAAAAAAGTTATGAGACAACCGCTCCAAAATTGGTGAGCTTATTTATTGGTACCATTATATGTTGTAAAAAAATTTCTTTCGATCCTGATGGACAGTTTCTGAAAAACAACCCTTCAGATCAATCGCCAAAAAACCTTTATTATCGAATTTTTTAAACAAAATCGAAAGAAAATAGTTAAAATTGTTTAAATCGGATGGCATTCGAAATTTAAGCTCTAATAAGTGCCAATGCCATCCGGTTTTGATAAAATTGACCCTCATTTTTGTCACCCCCAAACATTGTTATAATTGAAATAATATCATACGTTGCTATAATTCTTGAAACTCCTTACCGATGATTAAGCGAAAATGAGGGTGAATTTTATCAAAACCGGATGGCATTGATACACACAATTACTTGCACTTATTAGAGCTTAAGTTTTGAATGCCACCCGATTTAAACAATTTTAACTATTTTTTTTTTCGATTTTTCTTTAAATAATTCGAAAAAAAGGGTTTTTGGCCACTCAGAAACTTTCCATCCGGATCGGACGGCATTGTTTTACAACATATAGTAAATCCAATAAAAATAAGCTCACAAATTTTAGAGCGGTTGCCTCATAACTTCTTTTTTTTCTAAATTCGCGAGTGCGAAAACGGATGGGAAATAAATGTTATATAAATAGGATATAAACTTCAAAGCAACCGCATTTTCATCCAGATGCCACGTCAAAAAAACGGTACGGGGGGCTTCAGTATTACTTCAAGACCCAGATTACCACTCACCATCCGGTTGCCCCCATCCAAATTGGACGTGCCATTGCTTTGAATATATATACTTATCTACTTTTAATTTAATATCATATTTTGTTTTTGTAAATTAAAAAGATTTTTGTGGTTTGTATTCAAAGATGTAATTATGTTGATTTTAATTATATTTATTTATGTAATCAAAAACATTTCAACCAAAATTTTGTTGTAAATACTCACAACCCAATTTACTTGATTAAAAACTTATGAGATCTTATAGATCGAGCCCAGTCCTTATTGTGTAGCAACCTGTGCCTTCCAAATCTGTACAAATACTTTTATCCGACCGAGGGATCGAGTTTTCGCATACAAAAAGTGTTAATATCCTAGCAAAATAAAATTGTTCGCCTTGAAAAGTAGTGAAATATATGTAAGGATCAAAATTTTGAACTAAAATGAGAAAATGATTGGTATTGGTATACAGTGTGTGTTGGCAAACTTTTCCAATAGAGAATTAATGTTAAATATTATTTGTTACTGGCTGTCCGTGTGGTTACTGTATGAAGTCAGTCAGTACACATGTAATGAGAGTCATCATATGTAAAGTCATCGACCATACACATATATGCGTACGGTTGTTTGTTTGTCATTTGAGAGTGGGGATTTTGTGATGCACATACTAAAGTTAAGAACTCAATGAACATATTTAACCCACTCTCATTACATGTGTACTGACTGACTTCATACAGTAACCATACAGACGGCTAGTAATAAATAATATTTAACATTGATTCTCTATTGGAAAAGCTTGCCAATACCCTCGGTATATTTGTTGGGTAAGTTTCTCAGATGCAGAGATTTCACATTTTATTTGGCAAGTAGTCAGATTTTATAACCCTTAATATTCAACGAAATAAACTATGTGTATTAAAATATGAAAAACGTTCACGTGAGAAACTCACTCAATATATATATATATATATATATAAATAATATATATGTATATATGATATATGCACACACACACACATATATATATATATATATACCAATGATTTTCTCATTTTTGTTAAAAAACTTAGTCCTTACCATTGGTCGGATATCATTACTTTTTGCAAAGTTTTTTTTAAACTAACAGTATTCTAATCTAATGTATTATTTGTTAATTGTTATTTGCATGTATACCTGTATGTTAAAAAATTTGTATAATTAATAATTTTTCAATTCAAAAATATATTTATAGTTTTAAAGTTCGTCTCATATTTATTGCCCTTCATTTATGAAATGATATATTTTGTATACCTGTGTGTTAAATAATTTGTATAATTTGTCAATTCATAAACATTTTCATAGTTTTAAGTTTTTCCAATGTCATTAGATCTCAATCACAAAATGTTATGTTAAGTACCGGCAAATGTTTACTTTCTTGCTACAGTTTGTTAAAATTGTTCATTTCAATTTTATTTCTAAAGAAGAAACTTTGTTCCGAAACCAGTCAAATAAAGAGACGAAACCGGTGCAGGTCGCTCGGTAGATTTTACGGATGTTCCAGCATACCACCACTTTTCAACCGATTTTGTTCATTTTCTTAACAGGCTAAAAATAACGTTTTCTAATAAATTCCGTAGTTTCAGAATTTTTGACCGTTTAGAACGCGAGATAATTAATATCAAAGTTATCATTCTCTCTCACTCTCTCTCTCATTAGAATCATGTAAATTTCATTCCCGCCCAGCTATTATCTGTTGTATTAAAAAAATACTCGACAAGAGATAAAAAAAAACAAGTAATGTAACAACTAACTGAGTTAATTGTTTGAATACCCAGTATAGTTGAGTTGTATATACTTAGTATTGTTAATATTTCTGCCTATCCAATGTTTATAAATTATGAATTATCAAAAAATCAGCACTGTTGCTGGTTTCGTTCAGAAGATATTTCGGGGTCAAATTATCTATGATATTTCCTGTAGTAATAGCACTGTAAGTGAGAATGCCAAATGTCCCTTAAACTCGGCCTTGCGCTCTACCGTGCTCTAGATTTGTAAATGTTTGTTTTGTATTAATAATTAATATTGAAACAGTAAAAATGTTCATGCATTTAAAAAATTTGATATTAATGTTCTTGCGATTTTTATATATTTAAATATTGAGTTATATAATTGAGTTATACAACGCGACCGTCTGTTAACGCAAAGCGTTGGTCATCGCGAGCCTTTAGGTGACGCGAAAAGGTAGTCAACGCGAAGATTTAGAAAATTAACGGAAAGCGTTGGTAAACGTAAAGCGTTGGTAAACGGAAGAGTTGGTCAATGAGAAGCGTTAGTTATCCAAAGCGGAGTTAATCAACGCGAAGCGTTAGTAAATCAACGTGAAGCGTTAGTTAGTCAACTTGAAGCGTTAGTTAATCAACGCGAAGGGTTAGTTAATCAACGCGAAGCGTTAGTTAATCAACGCGAAGCGTTAGTTAATCAACGCGAAGCGTTAGTAAATCAACGCGAAGCGTTAGATAAACAACGCGAAGCGTTAGTTAGTCAACGCGAAGCGTTAGTAAGTCAACGCGAAGCGTTAGTTAGTCAACGCGAAGCGTTAGTTAGTCAACGCGAATCGTTGGATAATCAACGCGAAGCGTTTGTTAATCAACACGAAGAGTTAGTTAAAGAGTTAGTTAAAGAGTTAGTTGATTGACTTAGGCTTCGCGTTGATAAACTAACGCTTCGCGTTGATTAACTAACGCTTCGCGCTGATTAACTTAGGCTTCGCGTTAGTTAATCAACGAGAAGCGTTAGTTTATCAACGCGAAGCGTTAGTTAATCAACGCGAAGCGTTAGTTAATCAGCGCGAAGCGTTAGTTAATCAACGCGAAGCGTTAGTTTATCAACGCGAAGCCTAAGTCAATCAACGCGAAGCATTAGTCAACGCGAAGCGTTAGTTAATCAACGCGAACCGTTGGATAATCAACGCGAAGCGTTAGTTAATCAACGCGAAGCATTAGTTAATCAACGTGAAGCGCTAGTTAATCAACGCGAAGCGTTAGTTAATCAACGCGAAGCGTTAGTAAATCAACGCGAAGGGTAAGATAAACAACGCGAAGCGTTAGTTAATCAACGCGAAGCAAAGCGTTGGTCATCGCGAGCCTTTAGGCGACGCGAAAAGGTAGTCAACGTGAAGATTTAGAAAATTAATGGAAAGCGTTGGTAAACGTAAAGCGTTGGTAAACGGAAGAGTTGGTCAATGAGAAGCGTTAGTTATCCAAAGCGGAGCGTCAAAGATTCGCGAAGCGTGATTTCACGCAAATCGTTAACCAACGAGAAACGTAAGCTTAATTGAACCATAAGTAAGCCAACGCGAAGCGTTTGTTAAAGAGACGCGTTAGTTAGTCAAAGCGAAGCTCCGGAGAGTCGCTTTGGTGATTCGCGAAGCGTGATTTTACGCAAATCGTAAAATTATCGTTGGTAAACGATAAGCGTTAACCCACGCGAAACGTAAGCTTAAGTAAACCGTAAGTCATCCAAGCGTTGGTCAGCGAAGCGTTGGTCATGAGAAGCGTTAGTCAATAGAAAGCGTAAGGTAAACGCAAAGCGTTAGTTAATCAACGCGAAGCGTTTGTTAATCAACACAAAGCATTAGTTAATCATCGCGAAGCGTTAGTTTATCAACGCGAAGCGTTAGTTAATCAACGCGAAGCGTAAGATAAACAACGCGAAGCGTTAGTTAATGAACGCGAAGCGTTAGTTAGTCAACGCGAAGCGTTGGATTATCAACGCGAAGCGTTAGTTAATCAACGCGAAGCGTTAGTTAATCAACGCGAAGCGTTAGTAAATCAACGCGAAGCGTTAGATAAACAACGCGAAGCGTTAGTTAGTCAACGCGAAGCGTTAGTTAGTCAACGCGAAGCGTTAGTTAGTCAACGCGAATCGTTGGATAATCAACGCGAAGCGTATGTTAATCAACACGAAGAGTTAGTTTATCAACGCGAAGCGTTAGTTAATCAACGTGAAGCGTTAGTTTATCAACGCGAAGCGTAAGTTAATCAACGCGAAGCGTTAGTTAATCAGCGCGAAGCGTTAGTTAATCAACGCGAAGCGTTAGTTTATCAACGCGAAGCCTTAGTCAATCAACGCGAAGCGTTAGTCAACGCGAAGCGTTAGTTAATCAACTCGAACCGTTGGATAATCAACGCGAAGCGTTAGTAAATCAACGTGAAGCGTTAGTTAGTCAACTTGAAGCGTTAGTTAATCAAAGCGAAGCGTTAGTTAGTCAACGCGAAGCGTTAGTAAATCAACGCGAAGCGTTAGATAAACAACGCGATGCGTTAGTTAGTCAACGCGAAGCGTTAGTTAGTCAACGCAAAGCGTTAGTTAGTCAACGCGAAGCGTTAGTTAGTCAACGCGAATCGTTGGATAATCAACGCGAAGCGTTTGTTAATCAACACGAAGCGTTAGTTAATCAACGCGAAGCGTTAGTTAATCAACGTGAAGCGTTAGTTTATCAACGCGAAGCGTAAGTTAATCAACGCGAAGCGTTAGTTAATCAGCGCGAAGCGTTAGTTAATCAACGCGAAGCGTTAGTTTATCAACGCGAAGCCTTAGTCAATCAACGCGAAGCGTTAGTCAACGCGAAGCCTTAGTTAATCAACGCGAACCGTTGGATAATCAACGCGAAGCGTTAGTTAATCAACGCGAAGCATTAGTTAATCAACGTGAAGCGCTAATTAATCAACGTGAAGCGTTTGTTAATCAACGCGAAGCGTTAGTAAATCAACGCGAAGGATAAGATAAACAACGCGAAGCGTTAGTTAATCAACGCGAAGCGTTAGTTAGTCAACGCGAAGCGTTGGATAATCAACGCGAAGCGTTAGTGCATCAACGCGAAGCGTTAGTTAATCAACGTGAAGCGTTAGTTAATCAACGCGAAGGGTTAGTTAATCAACGCGAAGCGTTAGTTAGTCAACGCGAAGCGTTAGTTAATCAACGCGAAGCGTTAGTTAATCAACACGAAGCGTTAGTAAATAAACGCGAAGCGTTAGTAAATCAACGCGAAGCGTTAGATAAACAACGCGAAGCGTAAGTTAGTCAACGCGAAGCGTTAGTTAGTCAACGCGAAGCGTTGGATAATCAACGCGAAGCGTTAGTTAATCAACACGAAGCGTTAGTTAATCAACACGAAGCGTTAGTTAAATAACACGAAGCGTTAGTTAATCAACGCGAAGCGTTAGTTAATAAACGTGAAGCGTTAGTTTATCAACGCGAAGCGTTAGTTAATCAACGCGAAGCGTTAGTATATCAGCGCGAAGCGTTAGTTAATCAACGCGAAGCGTTGGTTAATCAACGCGAAGCGTTTGTTTATCAACGCGAAGCCTTAGTCAATCAACGCGAAGCGTTAGTCAGCGCACAACGTTAGTTAATCAACGCGAACCGTTGGATAATCAACGCGAAGCACTAGTTAGTCAACGCGAAGCGTAGTTAATCAACGCGAAGCGTTAGTTAATCAACGCGAAGCGTAAGTAAATCAACGCGAAGCGTATGATAAACAACGCGAAGCGTTAGTTAATCAACGCGAAGCGTTAGTTAGTCAACGCGAAGCGTTGGATAATCAACGCGAAGCGTTAGTTAATCAACGCGAATTGTTAGTTAATCAACGTGAAGCGTTAGTTAATCAACGCGAAGCGTTAGTTAATCAACGCGAAGCGTTGTATAATGAACGCAAAGCGTTAGTTAATCAACGCGAAGCGTTAATTAGTCAACGCGAAGCGTTAGTTAATCAACGCGAAGCGTTTGTTTAACAACGCGATGCGTTAGTTAATCAACGCGAAGCGTTAGTTAATCAACGCCAAGCGATAGTTAATCATTGCGAAACGTTAGTAAATCAACGCGAAGCGTTAGTTAATCAACGCCAAGCGATTGTTAATCAATGCGAAACTTCAGTTTATCAACGCAAAGCGTTTGTAAACGCAAAGCGAAATGTAAGCTAAAGCAAACCGTAAATCACCCAACGCGAAGTGTAGCTTAATGAGAAGTGTAAGTCAAAAGGAAGCGTAAGGTCAACGCGAAGCGTTAGTAAACGCCAACTGTTAGCAAAGCTTTTACTAACGCGGAACGATAGCTGCAGCGAATCATAAGTCAGCCAACGCGAGGCGTTGGTCAATAAGAAGCGTTAGTTATGCAAAGCGAAGCTTCATTGGTACGCAAAGCGTTATGCCAAGCGAATAATTAACCAACGCAAAGCGTTAACCAACGCGAAACGTAAGCTTAATGTTAACTTTAATGAAACGTAAGTCAGCGAAGCGTTGGTCAATGAGAAGCGTCAGTCAATAGGAAGCGTCAGATCAACGCAAAGCGTTTGTTAATCAACGCAAACCGTAAGTCAGCCAACGTGAAGCGTTGGTCGATGAGAACCGTTAGTCAATAGGAAGTGTTAGGTTACCGCGAAACTTTAGTAAACGCAATGCGTTTACTAATGCGAAACGTAAGCTAAAGCGAACCGTTAGTGAGCCAATAAGAACCGTTAATCAGTAAGAATTGTTCGGTCAAGGCTTTGCGTTTATCAACACGAAACGTAAGCTACAGCGAACCGTATTCAAAGCGAAGCGTCAATGAGAAGTGTAAGGTCCACACGAAGCGTTATATTATATATATATATATATATATATATATATATATATATGTAAATATATGTATATATATATATATATATATATATATATATTTAAATATATATATATATATATATATATATATATATATATATATATATATACATTATATATAGATAATTTTTGATAGGATCGATGGACCTTTGAATAAACTATTTGCAAAATTTTGTACAAAAAAACTTATATACACACCTGGTTGAAAAAACTGAAATAAACATAAAAACAATACTATTTGATGTATGTTATGTTTGTACATGTGAGGACAAATTTTTAGAAAACTATTGAGTTTATGAAAAATTTTTGCAAACAAAAGTTCTTTATTTTAAAGAGAAGAAAATTTTTTGTCAATAAAATTTTTGTTTACCTCTTACGGTTTCAAAGATATATTTTTTCCACCCTGGCGGGGGGAATTACTTTCCGATTTTGCCCATTAACGAATTTGACCTTAATTTTTTGGTCTAGAACGCATACAAAAATTTTCAGCTCGTTATCTCTTCTCGTTTTTGAGTTATCGACTTCACAGACAGACAGATGGCCGAATTAGGCCATTTTATGAATATCTTTGTAAAGCATTTTTGTCAAGGATTAATATTTTCAAGCATTACAAAGTCGTAACTAAACTTAATATACCTTGTATATTTACAAATATACTGGGTACAAAAATAGTATGTATGGTTGTTATGTATACCTACGGGTCCATGGAGACCATGCCTTCATTCGCCTATCAATTATATTTCTCATTGTTTTCAAATTTGAGGACAAATTTTGAGAAAACTATTGAGTTTATGAAAAAGTTTTTCAAACAAAAGTTGTTTATTTTAAAGAGAAGATGTTTTTTTGTCAACAAATTTTTTTTCTATCTGTTACGGTTTCAAAGATGTGTAATTCCCCCCTCTTATGCACAAATTTGTGCACAAATTTGCTCTTTGTGCACAAATTATGAGAAAACTATTGAGTTTATGGAAAAACATTTCAAGCAAAAGTTGATTATTTTATAATGAAGAAGATTTTATGTCCATAAATTTTTTTTCTATCTCTTACGGTTTCAAAGGCGAACATTTCCACCCCTCCTAGTGGGGGGAAACACGTTCCGATTTTGCCCATTAACGAACTTTACCTTACTTTTTTGGTCTAGAACACACAGAAAAATTTTCAGCTCGTTATCTCTTTTCGTTCTTGAGTTATCGGGTTCACAGACGGACAGACGAATAAGGCCGAATTAGGCCATTTTATGAATACCTTTGTGAAGCATTTTTGTCAAGGATTAATATTTTCAAGCGTTACATAGACGGGACTAAATATAATATACCTTGTATATTTACATATACAGGATATAAAAATAGTATGTATAGTTGTTATGTATACCTACGGGTCCATGGAGACCATGCCTTCATTCGCCTGTCAATTGAATTTCTCATTTTTTTCAACTTTGAGGACAAATTTTGATAAAACTGTTGAGTTTATGAAAAAAGTTTTCAAACAAAAGTTGTTTATTTCAAAGAGAAGAAGATTTTTGGCTTACAAATTTTTTTTCTATCTCCTACGGTTTCAAAGATATAATTTTTCCTCCCTAGTGGGGGGAAACACGTTCCGATTTTGCCCATTAACGAACTTGACCTTACTTTTTTGGTCAAGAATACACACAAAAATTTTCAACTCGATATCTTTTTTCGTTTTTGAGTTATCGGCTTCACAGACGGACAGACGGACAGACGGACGGACGGACATGTGAAAAAGGCCGAATTAGGCCATTTTATGAATATCTTTGTGAAGCATTTTTGTCAAGGATTAATATTTTCAGGCGTTACAAAGTCGGGACTAAACTTAATATACCTTGTATATTTACAAATATACTGGGTATAATTAGGGGAGCAAAGCTAAATATTTCTTATACAAATTTTTTTTTAAAATCGTGTGTTTCTGTTTTGTTTTCGAAATATAAAAGTTTCAAATTTCCTTTTCTTCAACATAACATTATTTTGTATATGCGAACAGTGTTTTTGTCTATGGGATGTATATGTGTGTTTATGTAATGGTGCTATAATAAAATCAAAAAGGTTTTTTGTCCAAATCATATAACACAGAGGGCGCAGACGACTCGCCGGAGTCGAACGACTCTCCATAAGCTGGGTGAGAGTAAGTAATAAAAGTATGTTTTGAAGTAAGACGGAACGATGTTTCAATTCAGGTTGCCTACCGATTATTGCCCAATAATTTATTCAATCAATTTAGAATTAGTTTTATAAAATATTTATTGTTTTAAAAATATCTTTTACAATATGGAGAGATACACCAAAAAACATAATAATAATAATAACAATAATAACAACAATAATGATGATAGCAATAACAATAAGTACAACAACAACAACAACTATATGTATTCCCACTTTATGTAAAATTTAACCATTTAGAAATTAGTAACAAATTACCAACCATTACCCCTCCCCCACCCAGCTTTATCATTGGCATCTTCCTTGTATTCAGTGTCATCAAATTCCCATGACACTATACCCCCAACTAAGAAAAAATAATTAAATCAAGTAAATAATTGTTTATTAGTTCTCCGATATGAATAGTTTAGGCAAATTATTCGGAATTTCCGAAAATCTAATTCTAAAATCAAAACTAAAGCTAAATCATCAAAAAATTTACAAGCGGTAAACGTAAAAGATCAAAAGATTTATATTTTATAATTTATATAACATTTATATTTTATTCTTACCCAAATATATTAAAAAGGGACATTTCATGTCCCAAATTACCAGCCCAAAATTCCAGAGTATGTATTCAATGTATTGTATACTTTGAATAATAATGACCATAAAAAATAGTTGGTATTATTATATTTTTTTCAGAAAATGTTTTAATTAAAAAAAGAAAATAATAATAATTGGTAGGATACCCTATATTTACTCTATCTCTCTTCCTACCTCTCACTCAGAGCTGAGTGCAGTCAAGGTCTGCCCACCTATATAATATAACACAGTGCCAGCACTTAAAACGTTCTTAAATACTTTGGACATACAATATATTATATGTATCACATTAAATTATTAATTTATACAAAAAATTCTCTGAACAAGTTGTTTCTGATAATTTGTTTAAAAAACTTTTTTTTTTCGAGTTTACATAAAAAATCAATTTATACGCCAGTCAGTAGAGTATCAAAACACAAAAAGAAGGTTTGTAGCAAAAGGTGGGAGAATAAAAACTTATGTAAAAGTTTTTTCTGTTTTGTGTGTGTTTTGTTTTGAAAAGATTTATATTTCATGACTTACTGATGTTAAAATTTGAAACAAGTAACTCAAGTGAAATTTTAATGATATGAAATAACCGAACCAATAAAACAATATCGAAAGATAAAGAGATCTTTTACTAATGACGCATACATATGCATGAAGAAACTTTTGGTACACATGGTCCCAAAATAAGCGCTCTTTTTTCAAAATTTCATAATAGAGCCTTTCATAGGGTCTTAAGCGCATGTGTTTTTTTTTTTTAAATTCTTAATTTTTTAAATTAAGTATTTTTTCTAATACAACAGATAATAGTTGGGCGGGCATGAAGTTTTACATGCTTCTAATAGAGAGAGAGTGAGAGAGAATGATAACCTTGATATTAAGTATCTCGGATTCTAAATGGTCAAAAATTGTGAAACTTCGGGTTTTACTAGAAATCATTATTTTTAGACAAAAAAAAAAAGTGAAAAAAAGAGCAAAATCTGTCGAAAAGTGGTGGTATGCTGGAACATCCTTCAGGCAACTGCGTCGGGATGGTTTCTTATAAGCCACTCCTGGCCACATACACCTACAGAAATTCCTATCCCTTTAACCAATACCTTAAAGTAAAGATAAATTCGTCACGCAGGACCTGCGTCAACTTAGCGAATTTCCTTACAATCACTCTCTAGCGGTCATAATTTTAGTGTGATCAAAATGAAATATAATATCTGATATGTCTTTAATATTTGCAAAAATTAAATTTATTAATAGCCAAAATAGAACGATGTATAACGATTATATTTTATAGTTACTATGGAAATGACAATCAAAATTTTTACAATAAAATATATTTCATGTATTCGTGTCAAACAAACACAAAATATTAAATATCTCTCTTAATATTATTAAAACAATCAAAAAATGTTTAAGGAGTAAAGTTGTAGAAAATCAAGTTTGCTACAATTCATTACTAGATCATTTTTCTCAAACTCTAATGTGAACAGACTTATTTAGAATTTTAACTTTCAATCTTTAATTGTAAATATTTCTGTAAATATAAGTGTAACAGAAAAATGATAAGAAACAAAATTATAGTAAAACTTAGTACCTACAACTTAACTCTTGATAAATTTTTAGATTTTTCAAATATTAAGGGTGATAGTCAAATTTTGTGTTTCCCCCTCCCTTTAAACCCCCCTTTCCCCTCGTCCGATTTTACCCACTAACAAGCTTGACCTTTAGAATACCAAAAGCGACTCAAATACCAAATTTCATTCCAATCGGAATAAAACTGTGAGAGAGAGTCCACAGATATTTTAAAAAAGTACATATATATATATATATATATATATATATATATATGCATATATATATGTATATTATATGTATATATATATATATATATATATATATATATATATATATATGCATATATATATATATATATGTATATATAATATATATACATATATATATATATATGCATATATATATATATATATATACAAATTTTAGCGATAGTGATTTTTAACATCATTTGAAGAAATTTTTACGAAATTCCAACATTGGTGCAAAAACAATAGCTGCATTTTCTTTTGGAGGAAATTCGCTAAAAAATAGATTATTATTATTATCAACGTATATATACAGTGTGCTACCAAAATTTTTGACTCGTTATTCTTCATAACCTCATTTAGTCACAATCCGCCATTTTGTATTTTTTTTCTTTTATTAATGTTTCAAAAACTCTCAAAGAAATTCTTTTGATACTACTTGGCAAATATCTCACGCAAATATTTTGGCATTTGATAGTAATGGTGAAGGCCCCCATACACGAGCAAACCATTTGCACAATAAATGTTGTGGCACAAATAATTTTATAGTGTTCCAAGTTATTCCAAATTCTGATTTAATAAAATTAAACCATTAAAAAAATAATTAATATCAAGGTTAGCTACGATCAACACCTTATTGACAATAACTAAACCGTATGATCAGAAAAGAATACCGCCAATAAATAGGTTGGGCTCTTCACACACTTAATCCCTTAACTGGCCAACCAACTCAAATAATCCTTCAGGTACTACCTCAGTCAGACCATATAAAAGACACAACTTTTTTAATGTTATTGTGAGACACGCAACAAATTAGCAACGAGCAACATATCTCTGACTTCATATCCCAGAGATAGTTACGGTTAGCAAAATTCATACTGATGATGACTACCTTGTAGACGAAATACGTATTTATAAAATACAAATAATTGTTCTAGGAATTGGGGCAAAATTTCAAATTTTATTCTTTTCGAGTTCTCTTTGATTATTTTAATAATCTTTATGTTATGGATTGAATTGTTGCGGTTTGAACGAAATCGATCGGGATCGATTTTTATTGTGCAACATTTCCATGCTTGACAAGCAGTTTGAACGTGTATGACAGTATTTGATAACATGAAATGAGGTTTTCACAAACATGATATTGCTGAAGCAAAGTTGTTGCGTAAACTGTTTGATCGGGTATGGACGCCGATTACTATTATTGCATAACACCTCCATGCTTGACAAGTGTGTATGGCAGTGTTTGACAAGCTTTGATCCTAGTGATAATAATACCCAGACCCTCTGTTTCTTTTTTCCTTTTTAGTATCTCAGTCTCCATCAAAAAACCATCAACAATGGCGGTATAATATGAAATTAATTCCACAACCTGTTGGAAAGTGTGTGGATCAATGTTTTTGCAAACATGATGTTAAATAGATAGATTGTAGAGGCTGTCCTGGACGGGACCCACTTCGACCTTAAGTCCATTGTGATGCCTAAGAATGTGAGGATGTGAGTGAAGGACAAGGAATTTTGTGAGAGGAATAGGAATTAGTAGGATGTGAGGCTGCAGCCAACTTTGATAGGAACTATGCCGATATTCATCTGCAGTTCGTGAAGGAACTGTAAAAAACTTACTTCGTTCTTGTGCGTACGCCGACAGTTTAGCCAATTAATCGCCCCCATTTTTTTAAAAATAATTGACCAACTGCCGATGTCGGGATTTGAACCAATAACCTCCCAGTTCCAAGTACACACAAAGCCTTTACAAACTCGTCTACTTGGTTGGCGCAGACATGATGTTGCATAAACACGCTGTTGCGCAAATTACTGTTCGTGTATGGGAACCTTTCTTACGCAACCATGGTGTAGCACATCTGTTGCACAAATGATTTGATCGTGTATGGGATCCTTAACAAGGTAATTAAATGGTTTTTGACTGTAAGTTAGTACTCATTCAAAATATTTTATAAGTATTTAGATCAATGAAATATTTTACTTTGAAACAAAACTTCATTTGAGCTGATGTTTGAACACCAGAGTTTTCTTTCATTTCCATATCAGTATTTTCTCTATAAAACACATATTTAATGTAAAATTGACGTCCTGCTTCAATAAATACAAATTTAAATCATAGAAGAAGAAAAAACATTTGAACAATTTTTATTACCTCTATGTACAAATGGTGTCAAAACTCGAGCTATCATTTCAAAATTTTATAAACATTATATTATCGAATGATAATTAGTGAGAACTCTAGGTTTTTGAAATAAAATTTCAAATTCGCCCCGATTACCTAGATCAGTTTTTTGTATTATAAATACGTATTTCGACTACAATGTAGTCATCTCCAGTATAAATTAGCTAGTCGTACTTTACTCTTTGACAATTAGAGATAGATATTAAGTCGAGATCAATAGACAAAAATAAATAGAAAATTAACTAGATTAAAATATACTTCACCTCAATTTGGTGAAACTGTCACCAAATTAGTAACAAGTAACATATCCTGCGACAATACAAGAGTAATTTTAATAAGAGTAAAATTAACAGGAACAAATGTGAATGAAGGAAATTTTAACAAGAGCAATTTCAATATAATTTAAAATTTATTATATTGCAAATTTAGTATATTTTAATCTAGTTAATTTTCTATTTATTTTTATTTTTGTCTGTTGATTTCGACTTTATATCTATCTCTAATTGTCAAAGAGTAAAGTACGACTAGCTAATATATTCTGATGATGACTACATTGTAGTCGAAATACGTATTTACAATACAAAAAACTGATCTAGGTAAAGGGGGTGAATTTGAAATTTTATATGAAAATTTTATAATTTATTTGTTAAAAAAAAGGGGCGGTTAATTGACTAAACTGTCGGCGTATGGACAAGAACGAAGTAACCGGCTATGCTTGGGAAGGTTTTTTCCAGTTTCCTTCACGAACTCCAGATGAGTATCGGCATAGTTCCTATCAAAATCGGCTGCAGCCGCACATCCTACCAGTTAATAGTCTATACACAAAATTCCTTGTCCTCCACTCACATCCTTAGGCATCATAATGGACCTTATGGTCGAAGTGTGTCCCGTCGAGGACCACAATCTATCTGTCTATCTATAGTTATAATGAAAAACTGTTTTTCTAAAGCATTTTTTCGAAAACCGAATCAACAAGGTACAAATCAATTATAAAATTTTGAAATGATAGCCCGACTTTTGACGCCATTTGTACTGTAGAATATAGAAGTATTGTTTTCGATGCTGAAAATTAATATTGAGATGTTTACATATCAGGGATCCTTATATTAAAAACATATTTTTGACCATTTGTGGGTTTGTTGTAAGTAGGTATGCATGTGACGGGGATAGCGTGAAGTATGAAACTTTAAACTTAAGTTTAATATCCGATCAAAAATATAAATAGAAAAAATAGGGAAAAGATTTCGTGGTAAACTTTAATAATATTTTCGACTTAAAAAGTAATGAGATGCAAGATTGGAAAATAACGTTTCTCAGGTGCAAGGTATTTCCTATTTTACTTAACTAAGTTGTTTTATAACATTACACTTAACGAAAAAGCAGATGCCTGAGCAAAGAAGGGAGTCGGAATGCCCTTCGTAGGCCCAGAACCTGTTTAAGGAATTCCAAGGACTGCATGTAAAGAGGTGATCAACGAGTGGTCAAATGCTAAACACCGTGATCACTGGGAAAAAGTACCACGGCAGGAGCTCGAGAAAATACTGTTTCAATGCAACCAAGAGGCTACCTCTCGATGCACTGAAGCTTAACAGGATGCAACTGCGGAGGGTAACCGGATTCATTTCGAGGCATTATCCTCTGAGGACGTGTCTGCAGTGGGACAACAGACAATGGTGTAGCGAGGAGGAAGAACCATCCAGATACATTGTCTTTGACTGCGAACCTCTAGGTTACAGCAGATACAGGATATTCGGTGCATCTCACCCCGAATATATGAACCTTCAGGAAGACCTGATAAGCAAACTTTTGGCTATTGCCAACATTTGGGAGAAGCGAATCTTGTCGGACTGAAGTAGAAGGGGGATCACAATGGACCATAAGGTTGAAGTGCTGTACTTTGTAGACCCCAAGATGTATCTATCTAATTTTTAATTAAATTAAATACTGATATGCAAAAATTAACTCGTCAACCAGGAATCGAACCTCGGGCCTCTGGTTATCTAGTCCAGTATGCTTCCGCTACACCAAAGACGATTGTGACGTAATAGCCAACTTTTTCATATTATTCTAATTTAAAAAAAAAATTTATTTAGACAGTATTACTTCTGTCGAAGTTATTTATTTATTTAATATTTGTTTATTTGTGTATACTTTCGCGTCTATCTAATGTTAAAATTAATGTTATTAATGTCTATCTAATGTTAAAATTAAGAGGTGCCGTTTTAACAGGGTCCATTTTTTGGAATCCAGAATAATATTTTCATAGTGCTTTTTGAAAAAGATTTTTCGATTTTTTTGATACAGCCTAATATATATATATATATATATACATATAAATAAATGTATATATATATATATATATATATATATTATATTATATATATATATATATATATATATTATATATATACATATATATATATATATTTTATATATATATATATATATATATATATATATATATATATATATATATATATATATATATATATAGCGGCTGCTTGAGTGTTTTACAACATATTTTTTTTATATTGCAGTGTTTTTTTATACATTTTAAATCGTTGTTGTTACTTCGTAAAATAATTTCGTAATAAATTTCCACAAGTACCACTTTTCACAAATTATGACATTTTTATTTGTATAACGATAAAAAAAATGTTGCAATATTAAATATTAATGATGTACCTCATTCCATATCTAAACAAATTGTGTATACAGGCCACACAACCTCTATACACAGATTCTGGCTTGTATAGAAGGGTAAAGAGGGGGGGAGGGATAACTAAAAATATTAGCTGCTTTATTATTTGTCCAACTTGTTGAAAAACTTATTAAAAATAATATGAAGAAGATCTTCCTTAAAGCAGTTTCAAATTTGGCCACTAAAGGGCGCATTGCTACCGCAAATCTGATAAAAACTGGATGTCGAAATGAGAATTCTCAGTACAAACTTTTTTTGAGCACGGTATCAACTGTTCTTTTATACTGTTTGGAAATATGCGCAATTCGATATCCAAACCATATAGAAAGAGTGCAAATTTCTTAAGAGCTTATACTGGCTACCAAATAACACCCCAAGCTGCATAGTCAGAAACAGGCCATGTACATCTATCGTGGTATATATTCAAGAATGCTCTCCAGTGGTGGCAGAAACTTCTTACACTACCCGAGGACCGATATGCAAAAATAATATTTCGTCATCAGTTCGAACTTGACCAGACAACGGACAACATGGTAAAATACAACTGGGTATCACAAATTAGAACGATGGTCGTAGATTACGGTTTTACGGATATCTGGAACGCTCAAGATCGCAACATTTTGAAAATCGCTATACCCCCCATGCTGGAAGAATATAAAAAGGTTCTGGCTCGCCGCGACCTGGATAAAATTGCCATTCTTCACAGTTGCCCTATATATAAATATATTCCAGCCAATGGTATTTCAGCAATTGTGTATAACAGCAACGCAGCTATTGACAGACAGCGGGTAATTTTTCAATTGAGAGCAGCACCTATTACAAAAATAACAATTTACTGCAAAAATCTTAAAGTAACTTTAGACCCTTCCACTGTTTGTCCAATATGCAATACAGGAAAACCAGACGATTTATTCCACATTTTCTTTGAATGTCCTCACTATACGAACGTAAGAAACCACTATCTTGCCAAATACATCGTCAATCTGGATCACATCGACTTCTATCTGCTGTTCGATATAAAAACTAAGGCTCAAATATACGATCTTTACTTTTTTATTCGAGAAGTGACCAAAATAAAACCGTTCATCTTGAATGAATAACAAATATTGAAATAATATGTTGTGTATGTAAAGGTAAATGATTGATATATTAAATAATTATTATTTAAATAAATAATAAATATATATGAAAGATATAATTGATCTTTATTGATTTGATTTATGAAATGTTATATTTTTTAATATGTAAATTACCATGGTTGTTAACATTCAAAGCAACCGTGATAATAGAGGGAAGTTATAATTGTTATGCAACAGATAAAAATGATGAACAAAATTATAACAATAATTGAATGAAGAAGCGATACCGCTACATGTACATGAATCCTTTGTATAATCTATTTTGATTTTAACAAATAAATTTATTATTATTATTAATAATACGAAAAATTAACTTTTCCGATAGGAATTGAAGCGAGCCATACTTTGGATTGGAGGAATCTTCTGGAACTTATTAAAAAAAGTGGGTTTCGTTTTTTGCAAGTATCTCAAAAACTATTTTAGATATCGGAAATCGAAAAAAAAGTTCCTAAAGAGGAAATTTCCTAAAAAAAAGTCTTTACTCCCGAAACTGTACCACTAATATTTATAATTTTAATTGAAAGATGAAAATAGGTCTTGAAAACGAGTGATTCGGCTCAGCTTGATTCAGACACTTGAACAAAAAATTTTTCTTAACACATTTCATATGAATAGTAAGGAAAGAAAAAATGGAAGTACTTGCTATTGGATACTTTAACAATAATCCGTCGGAAAACATTTTTACCCCAGTTTTTCCATTAACTATGCTTTTGTTAATTAAAAAAAATTTCCAATCTAGATAGCCCCGATAATTTTTAAAATAAATGTCTGAAATTTTTCTTACTTCTGGAAGCTATTCTTTGAAGGATTTAAAAAACATCCCCATTGGAAAATTAGAAAAATTTTGATTTTTCATTTTTTTATTAACAAAAAAAAAGCACATCTTTACTAGTCTAAATGGGCCATGTTAATTATTGGTATAGTCAGTATATTGACGTAAAAAAACATAACATTTAGTATACAGGTGTTTCATTTAAAAGATTGGGAAGTCATTCAGTTATTAAAAAAGTTAACGTAAAGCTACATTCATAGTCCAGGAGTCCACAGCCCAAGTTTATTTTTACCATACAATATCTTAAAAATAAAAATATTTAGTCCCTCAATGTTTGACATGTGAAATTGACCACAAATTAAACATAGACAAAATAAATGTATTTATTTGATGTCTTGATGTAAGGTTTTGGTGCCTAAGGTCCATTTTTTCCAAAAGGAGTAAAAAAAACGTAAAATTGCGTAATAAACAGAAATTTAGTGAAAATCATGGAAACATAATTTATTATAAATAAATAAAATCACAGGGAAGTTGGACTAGGAATTCTGAATTTGAACCTTAAATTTGATCTAGTTGGACGTTTCGTTTCTTTATTGTAAAATTACTTTCATTCAATTTACTCTTGTTAACATCACTTTTATTAAAATTACTCTTATATTGTCTCAGGATATGTTCTTCATTGCTAATTTGGTGACAGTTTCACGACGTTTTTTGATAGTTTTAGTAAGAGTGATGTTAACAAGAGTAAATTGAATGTAAGTAAATTTATCAAGGGTAACTTCAGTAAAATTTATTATATTTTAATTTATTTTGTTTAATTTTTTATTTATTTTTATTTTTGTCTATTGATTTCAATTTTCTATCTATTTCTAGTTGTCAAAGAGTAAATTACGACTAGCTAATTTATACTGATGATGACTACTTGTTAGTCGGAATACGTATTTATAATACAAAAACTGATGTAGGTATTGGGGTGAATTTGCATTAATTATCATTTGATAATCTAATATTTGCAAGATATATGTAACAGAGAATTTCATAATTGATAGCATTTAGTTTTATTTTTCACCCCATTAATCACTAAGTCCAGATTTTTTGACGGCACATCATGGCCGCATTTAATTGTTTTAGAAAAAATAGCAATAAAGGTTTGCCATCTCTGTCATACGCTCTTTCAAGGGCGCAGCGAAGATTTTCTTTAGGGGATTTTTTCAATTTATTCATATAGAATTGACCAACTCAAAGATTCAAATACTCTGGTACATGATAGTGGGTTAAGTTTTGTATAGATAAGTTAAACAAAAGGCTGTATATTTGTATATTCGACCCCTAACCCCTGGGGGCCATCTTCGGCCTTGGTTTCACCAAAATGTTTCGAATAAAATTTGTAAGTTATAAAAATACCTTTTTTCTAAACATTATTTAGAAAACCGAATTAATTTAACATAAATCAACTGTAAAATTTTGAAAAAAAGGTGCTACTTATGTAGCCGCTAGTGTATAATAATATTAGCTGAACAAAAACAGATTCTTAAAAACAAAACTTTGAAAAACGGATGTCACTTGTCTTCAGTATGTAATAATATTAGCTGATCAAAGACAAAGAAGGAACAGTCTTCGATTCAGTATGATCAGCATAGTGGATATGGTTCGTATCAGTGTGAATTAGTAGCTTCGATATGGTGCCAATCTTGACTTGTTCGTAATATTTTATACAGTACGATTTTTTATGGACTATCGCGTGATTTATCGTATTCGGTTGAAATTTTAATAATATTCCGAACTTTCATTAATTACAATTATTTTATATTAAATATTTTATGTATTTTTTACCGACGAAAGAAGAATAACTTTTTACAGAGTAGTCCGATTTTGATAATTCTTTTTTTGTCGGATAGGGTATACTACAAAGTTGGTTCCATATAAACTTGAAAAAAATTTCTAATTTTAACCACAAAAAAAAAAAAGAAAAAGACTTTGCAACGCTTCCACTAAAGAAAAATATCATAATCGATTATATGTATATGTTCTGTGTGAAACATTATTTGAAAACACTCAATATCTTTGCACAATTAGAATGTTCTTTTAACCGACGGAAAAAAACGAAGGAGGTTCTCAAGTCAATCCCCATATTTTTTTTAATGTATGACCACGCATAACTTTTTATAGAGTAGCCCGATTTCGATAATTCATTTTTTATTGGATAGGGTATACATCAAAATTGTTACCATATACATTTGAAAAAAAATTACGACCCCAAGGGTAGAAAAATAGGGAATAGTTAATTGTTCACCACTGAATTTTCATCAGTGAACCGATTCTGTTGAAACTTGATACACTTATGTAGTTCTAATGACATTATAAGCCACAAAAAAAATAAAAACAAAAACATTTTTACAAAAAATAGAACCGAAGAAAGAATAAAAGCAAAAAATAATTTTGAGTCGGCATTAAAAAATCTCTATCGAAATGGGCGAAAGATTAATCTGATTTTCGGTTAAAAATAAATAATACAAAATATTACATTTTGTTATATTTTGTTTATTTGGCACCGACTCAAAATTATTTTATCAGTTGTTAATATTTTTTTAAAAATGTAATCGATCAGTTTTTAAATAATTTATTTTTTCCGATGTATCTATATCTCTTAGCGAATTTCCTGAAAGGAAATAGAGCTATTGGTCCCGTACCGACTTCAAAACTTTGCAAAAATTTCTTCAAATGTCCATCGATCCAGCCTAGTAGATGTCGAAAAACACCATCTGTAAAGTTTATATATATATCTATGGACATATATATATATATATATATATATATATATATATATATATATATATATATATATATATATATATATATATATATATATATACATATATATATATATATATGTGTCTCTAATCACTCTAGCGGTCACAGTTTTCATTTTATTGGAATGAAATTTAGTATTTGAGGCGCTTTTGGTATTCAAAAGGTCAAGTTCGTTAATGGGTAAAATCGGACAAGGGAAAAGGGGGGTTTAGAGGGAGGGGGAACATAAAACTTGGCATATCTCCCTTAAAATTTGAAAAATCGATAAATTTATAAGAAGTAAAGTTGTAGGTACTAAGTTTTACTGTAATTTTGTTTCTTATCATTTTTTCTGTAACAATAATATTTACAGAAATATTGACGGTTTAATATTGAAAATTAAATTCCTTAATATCTCTGTACACATTAGAGTTTGAGCAAAAATGATAAGGTGATGAATTGTAGCAAATTTGATTTTATACAACTTTATTCCTTACGCATTTTTCGATTGTTCTAATATTAAGAATGATATTTTATATTTTGTGTTTTCTTCTTTTTTTATGCTCCCCATTCCCTTTGACGTATGTCATTTATTAACAAAATTGGCCTTGCAAATACTAAAATCATAAACGACATTTCATTTTGATCAGACTAAAATTGTGACCGCTAGAAAGTGATTTATGTATTCTAAGGTAATTCGCTAAGTTGAAGCAGCTCCTGCGTAACGAATTTTTTTTCTAAATCAGACAGTTGAGGACAAACGCCCCCGTTGTGCTCAGCGTAAAATGACACATAGATCAATAAAGGTTTGCACCATTCCTGCATCATAGACTCTTGGACTATTAAAAAAATACAATAAAATATTCAAGTGTGTTGTTTATATGTGTGTTGTATATTAGGTAATAACATTTATAAAAACCTGTTATGTAATTCCCATGTTCCTGTTCGTAATTCAACCGTAATGGTTCCGTTGGTAATAACAGACTGGAAGTGGATGACACTGCTGATAATGCGAGTCGAACATCTGATTGCATGTTGTTGATGCTATCTCGAGATTTTGTCAATAATGTCCTTGGTGGAGGCGGTGGATCACACAACCATTGGCGACAACAATGTCCTGGCATTTCCAATAGTTGCGGATGTCGACAACGGGGAGACATTGCTTCCTGCGGGCATAACGACGAACATCCATAGCGACCATTCTATATGTAATAATAACGGAAAAAAAATATTATTATTATTGTTATTATTATTATTATTATTATTATTATTATGTGTAATATAATGTTTCAAATTTGTACAGGGTGGTGCAATAAAAATGTTTTGTTTAAAAAGTACTCTCTCTCTCTCTGTCTAATATATACAAATATTTTTAGGATTTCTATTTTCAATAGCTTGCTTGACTCTTATTCAATTTTTAATTTTCTAACATCAGAAGAGGGATTTACCTAATTTTAGGTTTTTCCTTCCTCTAAACACTTCTATCCTCACGATTTTGCCCATTATCGAACTTCACCTTTCCTCACGAACGGATAAACCAAAAATTTGTCAACAAAAAATGTACCTTTTTTTTAAATAAACAACTTTTGTTTGAGACTTTTTTCATAAATACTGGGTATTTATGCAATTAACTCAGTTAGTCGTTATTTTCACATGTTTTATTTAAAACGCTTACGGTACGCAATTTTTTATTTACAAAGCATATAAACTAGGATATTTAATTTTGATAAGACTAAAATTGTGACCGCTAGAGATATGTATGTAGCCAGTCTAGCGTATATAGGTCACCATTAATAAGATAAAAGCGAAGATCTGTTTCCAAAAGAGAAATCAAATATTTGTTTTTAGGAAACCGCGTTGACACAGCTCTTGTTTAACCAATTTTTTTAAATTATTTCTTAAAAATAATTTTCATAATTTGGTCACGACGTCTGGTAGCAAAACCAGGAACCAAATTTAGTGTGCAGTATTTACATATTAAAACTAAAGGAGGCAGCGAAATAATGACGAGAGAAATGTAAATTTTCTTAACGACTTCAGAAAAACCACCAGAAGTTCAAAATTCGAAACCGTTCCAAGGTTATAGCCAGCCTAGATTTCTAATCTAGTTTACAGTTTCTATAGAAATACCTTCTTTTTTTTAAATTTTGGACATAGATTATATGTCAAAAAATTTTACATATGCACTAGTAAAGTATTTTTGGCGAGTGACAGTCTGCGCCGTCTCTGGTTTTTTATTTTAAATTATGGTTCTGTCAAAACTCGTAAACACATGGATAGGCATGTAAAAAGTCAACTTTAATTTCAACTATAAAGAAATAATTACATACAATGCCAGTGAGAAAATTGATAAGCAGCTTCCAAGACGTGCAATTTTTAGAAAAAAAAAGTATTTCTTAAGGTACAAAATTATGTACTACTTTTCATGTTTCTAATGTCTATGAAGAGATTGATGTCAATGATTCTCGGCGAAGTTTTGGTACAGTAATAAGAGAAACACCAGGCCAAAACAGCTCATAAAATACAACTTATTATTATAATATTGAAATTGAGGTAAGTTTAAAAGAAATAACAACTACAAGAAATAAACAAATATCAACTACTTATTATCAAAATGCTTTTCTGATTGCTTATATAAAAAAATTAGTATATTTTCACAATCAACAACACAACACTTCCAATTTGATAGTTTTTTTTCCATTTTATTATTCAATAGATGTAGATTGTAAAGGCTGCCCTGGACGGGCTACACTTCGACCATAAGGTCCATTGTGATGCCTTAGGATGTGAGTGGAGTGGAAGGAATTTGTGAGTAGCCTAGGAATTGGTAGGATATGCGGCTGCAGCCGACTATGATAGGAACTATGCCGATATTCATCTGGAGTTCGTGAAGAAAACTGCAGAAAACCTTCTCAAGCATAGCCGTTTACTTTGTTCTTGTCCATACGCCGACAGTTTAGACAATCAACCGCCTTTTTTTTTTTATCTTTATAATTGACAAACTGCCGATATTGGAATTCGAACCCATAACCTCCCAGTTTCCAAGTACTGCATACTGCGCAGACATGACGCCTTAGACCGCTCGGCTACTTGGCTGGTTTATTATTCAATAACTAATGAAATAAAATAACTAATAAAATTATATTTTTATATTTATTTTTATTCAATAATTAAAATGCATTTGACATATATGACACTAAGGTTTTGACAGAGCCAAAATTTAAAAGAAAAACACGAGATGGCGCCCGCCAAAAATACTTTACTAGCGTTTATACAAAAAATGACATAGAAAAATAATTATTTGACATTAAGAATATATATTATGATTTCATTGCACACAATAAACAGACATTTATCAAGTCCTGCCCTTAGGTCAATACTCAATACGAGTTTGTTTTGAGTATTATGTGACATATCTTATAAGTTAAATAAAAATTATTATCGTTTTTTGGTGCCTCATCCTGTAGATTTTACAGAAAAATGTAATTTACTTTTAAATTATTGCTTTCAGTTAAAAAATAAATAAATATATATACATATATATATACATATATATATATATATATATATATATATATGTGTGTGTGTGTGTGTGTGTATAAAAAAATGTATGTACAAATAGAAAAGTTATGAAATGTTTTTCAAGTGGTACCGTTTATTACAAACGAATCGTTCCGCTACACAGCCTCGATTAAAAAGCTTTAGCATTATTTTTCACAAAAAATTCGAATACAAATTATTTTTATTAAAAATTTATAAAAAAAAACACCCTAATACCATAAAAGTGTATCATCAAACCAGAACCATACAGCATAAACCATCTTCAAATAAACAAAATCCCGTGTAGACATCGATTTATTCGCTTGGAAATTACGATACCATCAGAGGCATTGTGACGGTGGTGTAGATATGAGGGGCCTACAAAGCTCAAGACCAAAAAGTTTCACTTAAAAATTAAGATACTATTTCGAGATAAAAAATTTTTGTGCAAGACCGATCGACATTGATGAACAAATTTAACATTGATGAACAAATTTGTTTTATTGATTTAATTACCGTTGACATAAGCGCAACGATTATCAATAGTTAAATATTGATAAGAAAAAATTAACTCGTCAACCAGGTATCAAACCTCGGCCCTCTGGATATCAAGGTCAGCGTGCTTATCGCTACATCAAAGACGATTTTGACGTAAGAGCCAACTTTTTCGTTTCATTGACAGTATTAGATTGATAGATACATCTTAGAGTCTAAAAAGTATTGCACTTCGACTTTATGGTCCATTGTGCTCCCCCTTCTATTTCAGTCCGACGAGATTCGCTTCTCCCGTATGTTGGCAATAGTCAGGAGCTTGCTTATCAGGTGTTCCTGAAGGTTCATATATTCGGGTTGAGATGCACTGAATATCCTTGTCTGCTGTAACCTAGAGATTCGCAGTCAAGGATAATGTGGCTGGAAGTTTCGTCCTCCTCGCCATACAATCTGCACACAATAGACCCGTTAAGGAGTCCCATTGTATGCAGATGTTTCCGCAGGGAATAATGCCCGGTGATGAATAATAATAATAATAATAAGAAAGACGGGTACCGAATACGGGTCCCTAGCACCTAGACCAAGGGTTCCTCTGTGCCCTCCTTGAGAACAACCTTTCACCCGAAGGTGAGACGCCTCCGGGTGAGAGGTGCTATTTTAAAGCAGATGAAGCTATTGGATTCTGTTGAGGCCAGACGCCAGACAGAAGGCCCACAACTTCTCTGCCGGGATTGCTCCCAGGATTGATGGATCCAAAGTTTCGGACCCAAACATTCTATATCTGACACCCTGCAGGCTTCTGTAGATGCATATAACATGTATGGAGGGTTCATCGTCCTCCATACAGGCCCTGCAAGTGGGATCATCAGAGATTCCCAAGTTATGAAGGTGGTAGTTCAATCTACAGTGTCCTGTCAAGAGCCCCACCACCCTTCTCAACTGCATTCTATTGAGTTTCAATCGAGCAAAGTCGAATGGCCTAGCTGTGTTTATGCACAACTTGGCCTGTCGCATGCCCTGCGCAAAGCCCCAATAATCGAGGTGAACTTGTTTCAGCCACCCCTTGATTCGGTAAATTACGAAGCATCTTGCTATGGGAATGATAGGCTCAGGTGAAAGGGGCGCTTGAGATGACCTCTCTCGTGCCAACGAGTCCGCTACATGGTTGGTTGAACTCTGAAACAGTATTTTTCCCAGTGATCACGGGTTGATCACCTCTTTACATGCAGCCTTTGGAAGTATTACTTCTGTAGCCAAGTATAAACATTATTATTCATATATTTATTATTTGTATACTTAAGCCTCAACAATAAAATATTTGTCAAGTTCCATTTTGGATACGTAAGACAAAAATATCTGTATATATAGTTCATCGTTCAGGGTTATCAATAAATTGTAATATTACGGGTTAATATAAAAAGTATATCTGGATATATAGTTCCAGGATTATCAATAAATTGTAATATTACGGGTCGATATAAACCTGAAAGTATTGTATGAGGCATTTTGCCTCTTTTAAAACTCAGTTTACCAATTTATTGCATCGTTACGAAAAACGTTTCTCAGCACTATATCTCGAAAGCTATCGACACTTCGTGAAATTTTTATAAGGTCCTTTTTGTGTAGAATTAACTATATAACAAATTTAGACTTCTGTGAACGTAACACCAATACGAGATATTTGAGACAAAACTTATTTCGGGATCTTTTAGTTTCAATAACTTTTTTTGCATCCCATAACGAAATCAGCATTATGGACTTCTTGCCATCATTTTATAGTGCCAAAACGAAGATTCCATTGGAAAATCTCCACGTTTATTTTTTAAGAGGTAAAAATACTATTTGACTGGCTCATTATAGAATCTATAATATTAATTAAATATGTCAACTTTATTTGCATACCACAGATTGTTTTCTACTACAAAAATAGCAAATAAACGATTCGTTACGTTACGATGTGAGCTGATATCAATCATGTTTCACTATCAAGCTAAAGGTTTAAAAATAAATAATTTAACATATTATTATTATCTACAACATAAAATACAACTCGAACACAACATAAACGAGTTTTATTGATTGCATATAATGACCTCCGGCATTCATATACAGTGATATAACTAAAGGCCTGGTTACACGGTGCGAGCTACTGGTGTTGATAGCAGACAACCACTGCTATTTTGTACTGGCATGACAGTCGCTCGACTCGCCTCACCCGGCCTCACGAGTGCGAACCAGCTGCTGGCGTCACAGTAGCTGTCTACTGCACCTCTGTACTCGCATGCCTCGTGGGTCTCGCTCGATCAACTCAATTCCATGCGTAACCAAATCTCTGTTCTTATAATTAGAATCCAAAATATACAGTGATATAACTAACGGCCTGGTTACACGGTGCGAGCTACTGGTGTTGATAGCTGACAACCACTGCTACCTTGTACTGGCATGACAGTAGCTCGACTCGCCTCACCCGGCCTCACGAGTGCGAGCTAGCTGCTGGCGAGACAGTAGACAACAATTTCACCTCTGTACTCGCATATCTCGTGGGTCTCGCTCGATCAACTCAATTCCATGCGTATCCAAATCTCTGTTCTTATAATTAGGATCCAAACAATTCCTTAAGTTGGTTTGATTCTTGTATAAGTCCAGAAACTTAAAATTTTGCCCGGAAGTCCATCTCTTCGCTGTCATTTTGTCTATCGAAACAAGATAAACACGTTCAGCAGCAGAGTTATTTTGTTAAAAACATGCGAGTTGACGTCGAGTCGCATGCGAGTGGTGTGGTGGGGTAAGGTGTGTGGTGAGTAAAAACAAAAAATGTTGTAGTAACTCGGATACGAGCTAATGACCGACTCGCACATGATAGGTGCAAGTTGCTGCACTGCAGTAACTCGCCTCACCAGCTCGCACGCTAGCTCGCACCGTGTAAATTATGCTTAACTCAGTATACAGAGTGGGCCAATTTCGATGGTTTTATGGGTAATTCGGTAACTATAAGAGATAGAAAAAAATGAATGACAAAAATGGATGGAAAAAAAAGCAAAAGTTCGATTTTCCGACTTTTAAACAATGGTGAATATCTTGGTTGTTTGTAAAGCTAGATGAAAATAATTTTTACATTCTTAAGGCACTGTTTTTGGTATAATCCAGTGGCGTCGGATGAAAGTTTGAGAAAAAAGGTTGGTTTTCGAGATATGACCTAAAGTTGTGTTTTTTCAAATAGAAAGTATAGTTGGCTATAGCTTAGTTCGAACGGATTTTTTTTCCACATTTTTACCGATACATCAATATATTATTCTTTTATTTGAATAAAGCATTAGCGACTCTTATCAAAACAATCACAGACATAATAGAAAATAATTTATTCATTTTATGCAAATATTAATGACACAAAAAAACAAATACAAAGATGTAAAAGGTGTTTTAGCGAATTTCCTCCAAAGGAAATGCAGCTATTGTTTTTGCACCAATGTAGGAATTTTGTAAAAATTTCTTCAAATGTCCGTCGATCCTACCTATTAGATGTTAAAAATCACTATCGCTAAAATGTATATATATATATATATATATATATATATATATATATATATATATATATATATATATATACATATATACTTTTTTTAAATGTCTGTGGACTCTCTAGCGGTCACAGTATTATTCCGATTGGAATGAAATTAGGTATTTGAGTCGCTTTTGGTATTCTAAAGGTCAAGTTCGTTAATGGGTAAAATCGGACGAGGGGAAAAGGGGTTCAGAGGGAGGGAAAAATACAAAATTTGACTATCTCTCTTAATGTTTGAAAAATCGAAAAATTTATTAGGAGTTAAGGTGTTGGTACTAAGTTTTACTGTAATTTTGTTTCTTATCGATTTTCTGTTACACTCATATTTACAGAAATATTTACAATTAAAGATTGAAAGTTAAAATTCTAAATATCTCTGTTCACATTAGAGTTTGAGAAAAATGATCAAGTAATGAATTGTAGCAAACTTGATTTTCTACAACTTCAATCCTTATACATTTTTCGATTATACTAATATTAAGAGAGATATTTCATATTTTGTGTTTGTTTGACACGAATACATTAAATATAGTTTATTGTAAAAAAAAAATGTTGATTGTCGTTTCCATAGTAACTATAAACTATAATCGTTATACCGTTTTTTTTGAGCTATTAATAAATTTAATTTTTGCGAATACTAAAGTCATATCAGATATTATATTTCAATTTGATCACACTAAAATTGTGACTGCTAGAGAGTGATTTATGTATTCTAAGAAAATTCGCTAAGTTGAGGCAGCTCCTGCGTAACGAATTTTTTATTTATTTTGACGTTTGGTGCTTTACCTGGAAATAATTGCTTGATTTCTGGTTTTCAAATAATATATATTGAAGAATATTGGATTCAGTAATAAAAAATTATTTCAAGCAAGAATTTCAACAAATCAAATATGTTAAATTTTCTTTAATAGTTTTTATCCCAAAACCCAACACAACATAAGTAAAATTAATTGTTTTAATTTATTTGAATACTTCTCACTTAATTTTACTCTCATTTTATAAGCAAAATTACAATTGAAACCAAAATTCAGTTGCTAACATTTTATTAAGAATTTAAATATTTTATTTCGGAAGGCAACCCAAGAAAATCAACTAGAAAGTCACTAGAATTATATTATAGGTTGTCAAGAATTTCACGAAATTCACAATATCAGTAAAATGAATCCTCAGAAATCTGCAGAATTTTTTTGAGATTTTATCATCATGGCATCTTTTAGAAAATCGTAGTGTAAATTGGAGAAATTGAACATTCATCTTCATAAACATGGTGAAATAAAATGCACGATTCCGACTGTTTTTACTTCGAACTCTCTCAATATCGTCACGGTCGTTCTGAAATTCAACACATACTTTTCTCAATTCCTTAGAAATATTTTTCCTTAAAACTTTGAGAGAATGACCGTCCGGTTGTTAAGTTTTTTGATAAAATATGCTTTAAAAAGTGAATTTTTATCATGACCACAACAGAAGGTTATTTTTTATGGTTCAGTTGGCATCCTGAGTACCGGCTCGCTGTTTGAAAGTCGTTTGAAATTATATACTAGTATATGTATGATGACTAGTATATGTATCATATTTTATGTGACGAATGGGAACACTGACAACAACGGACAGCTGTTTTCAATAACGCACAGGAGTACCACCATATTTTTTTGACATATATAATATTTTATATAGTTCTTTTCGAGCGGATACCCGATCAGCTGATACAGTTTGGGAATACTTAAGTATGTCTTAACTAAGTATTACTTATATAATAGTGGTTCAACCAACGAGACAACTAAGAACGTCTTAATTCTAAGTATTACTCAGTAAAGCCACATTTAAGGATGTACCAGCATAGTGTACACATACATACACATATTATCAGCACACTGATACTTACATATACTATCAAATATTTCCGGTACGGTGATCTGGCAACGTTTCTCTTTATATATACCTATTTATTATTATTGCATATGTCAACAGCATGTATTCCCACTCTTTACTTGATGAACCTTGAAAGAGATTGGCGCACAACGTTGTGAGACCCCACTATTTACCATAAACGGAATGTGTTACAATTGGGCAAAAATAATATTTTAAATTATTATATTTCGAAAAGAAAACGGTAACACACGATTTTTTTATAAAATTTATATAAGAAATATTAAGAAACAACAGATAATTGTTGGGCGGGCATAAGTTTTACATGCTTCTAATGAGAGAGAGTTAGAGAGATTGATTATTTTGTTTTTAATGATCTCGCGTTCTAAACGGTCAAAAATTCTGAAACTTTGGGATTTATTAGAAAACGTTATTTTAAGCCTGTGAACAAAAAATGAGCAAAATCTGTCAAAAAGCGGTGGTATGCTGTGAGAATGGACATTAGGTAGTTTACTAAGGACATAGTTGTTCTCAACATAACCAATATAGTAACAACATGATGTTTATGTGTGTGTGTGTGTGTGTGTTTGTAAGGATTGTGTGGCATGCATTCCAACCCAACCTCCCTTGTTTGTAACAATGATACACAAGTTAACCGTACACTGTACTACGATACCAATAAATATAGTCAAACAATATACTAGGAAATAATTGTAATCGAGAATAGCATCGGATTCAAGATTAACTACACGATGTATTAAGAGGCCTGTTTCCTTTAGTCGGCCATAGGTGGGCAGACCTTGACTGCACTCAGCTCTGCATGAGAGGTAGGATGGGAGATAGAGCAAATATAGGATATCCAACCAATTATTATTATTTTCTTTTTTTAATTAAAACATTTTCTGAAAAAAATTGAATAATACCAACTATTTTTTATGGTCACTATTATTCAAAGTAGACAATACATACAATACATTGAATACATACTCTGAAATTTTGGGCTGGTAATTTGGGGCATAAAATGTACCTTTTTAATATATTTGGGTATGAATAAAATATATATATTATATAAATTATAAAAATATATAACTTTTGATCTATTACATTTACCACTTGTAAATTTTTTGATGATTTAGCTTTAGTTTAGATTTTAGAATTAGATTTTAGGAAATTCCGAATAATTTGCCTGAACTATTCATATCGGAGAACTAATAAACAATTATTTACTTGATTTAATTAATTTTTCTTAGTAGAGGGTATAGTGTCATGGGAACTTGATGACACTGAATACAAAAAAGATTCCAATGATAAAACTGGGTGGGGGGGGGCGGTAGGGTAGGTAATTTTTTACTAATTTCTAAATGGTTAAATTTAACATAAAGTGGGAATACATATAGTTGTTGTTGTTGTTGTAATTATTGTTATTGCTATCATCATTATTGTTGTTATTATTGTTAATATTATTGTTATTATTATTATTATGTTTTTGGTGTATCTCTCCATATTGTAAAAGATATTTCTTAAACAATAAATATTTTATAAAACTAATTCTAAATTGATTGAATAAACTATTGGGAAATAATCGGTAGCAACCTGTATTGAAACATCGTTCCGTCTTACTTCAAAACATACCTTTTTTACTTACTCTCAACCCGCTTATGGAGAGTCCGTTTGATTCCGGCGAGCCATCTGCGCCCACATCAGCGTTTAGTCGAATAACCAAAAACAATTTGACACGTTGGAGCTATTGTAAACTAAGCGAAACTAATTTTCTAGGAAGAAATTAGACTACACTAGCAATCCGCTCCCCAGCTTCGCAAGGAAACACGGATTTAATTGAATGATGATGAATACTATATAGATAAAAACAACCAATTATTTTATACCCGGTATAGAATATATACCAAGGTATATAGAGTTTAGTTCCGACAGTTGAAAATATTTATCGCAGAATAAAAGATTTTGGTATAGATGTTCATTACATGACCTAACTAGTTCATTTCCGCAAAGTTGTCCGTCTGTCTGTTTGAAATTTCGTATTTGTGTTCTACAGATAAAAATAAAGATCAAGTTCACAAAGCAGATACCTTAGCGAAGAAGGGAGTCGGAATACCCTTCATAGGCCCAAAGCCTATTTTAGGAATTCCAATGACTGCATGTAAACAGGTGTTCAACGAGTGGTCAAATGCTATACGCCGTGATCACTGGGAGAAAGTACCGCGGCAAGGGTTCGGGAAGGTACTGCTTCAGAGTGCAACAAAGAGGCTATCTATCGATGTACTGAGGCTGAACAGGATGCAACTGCGGTGGGTTACCGGAATCATTACCTGGCATTATCTCCTGCGGAAGCATCTGCACATAATGGGACTCCATAACGGGTCCATTATGTGCAGAATGTGTGGCGAGGAGGAAGAAACATCTAGCCACATTATCTAACCTCTAGATTACAGCAGATACAGGATGTTCGGTGCATCTCACCCCGAATATATTAACCTTCGGGAGGATCTGATAAGCAAGCACCTGACTATTGCCAACATATGGGATAACCGAATCTCGTCAGACTGAAATAGAAGGGGGAGCACAATGGGCCATATGGTCGAAGAGTAATACTTTTTAGACCTGAAGATGTATCTATCTATTTATTTAGTTGTTATTTTTACTTGTTCAAACCAATTTTGAAAGATAAAATTTTTACATAAAAGCGAACATAAACTTTCTCTTTTTTTTATCTCTTATCTGCAGTTAATTCTTCTAATATGATTCTAGGATTCAATATATCAGGATATCTTGATATATTCCAGCATTTTGGTAGAAGGTCGTGCGTGTACTATAATTTTAATCTATAAAAAACTGAGACTCACTGACTCATTTTGTACATAAAGTAGATTGATTTTATAGGTAATGATATGATAGTAACCTCGAGTTTAAACCTTCCCATGTAGTAGATTATATAATGTCTACATTGATTGTATTTCTATTATACAGGGTGATCCTCATTTTCACATATATATTTGTTAAAGGATGCGTATTTGAAAAAAAATAACAGGGCTATAAGTTATTTTGTGCGGAGGGACACTCATTTTATGGAGATCCTGATGTTCACGTTGACCAAGGTTATTTGAAGGTTTACTTGCGTTTTTGAAATGGGGAACCATGTCGGTCCAAGTCATCGCCAAATTGGAACTCGAATCAAAGAACATCTGGCTCATGTGAAATTTGGAAGAACCGAAAAATCGTGTATAGCTGTACACGTTATTGAGAACAACCACAAAATTGACAAATCGTATTTAAAACTATTGAAATCGATACAAAACCCTACGGAATTAGATGCATACGAAAGTATCTACATACACAAATTAAGAAAACAGATAATGAATTTAGACAATGGTCCAATTCCAAATTTTGATTTAATAAAATTAAACCATTTTCAAAAGTTGAATACCTGAATATCTTGGTTAGCTTCGATGAACACCCTCACCTTATTGACAATAACAACATCGCATGGTCAAAAATGGATTCCGCCAATAAATGGGTTGGGCTCTTCACACACTTGATCCCTTAATTGGTGAGTCAACTCAAATAATACTTCAGGTACTACGTCGGTCAGATCATATAAAAGATAAAACTTTTTTAATATTATTGTGAGAAACGTACCAAATTAGCAACGAGCAACATATCTCTGATTCCATATCCTAGAGATAGTTATGATTAGCTAATTCATGCTGATGATGACTACCTTGTAGTCGAAATACGTATTTATAAAATACAAATAATTGTTCTAGAAATTGGGAGCTGCGTCAACTTAGCGAATTTCTTTAGAATACATAAATCACTCTCTAACGGTCATAATTTTAGTGTGATCAAAAAAATATATAATATCTGATATGATTTTAGTATTTGCAAAAACTAAATTTATTAATAGCCAAAATAGAACGATGTACAACGATTATAGTTTATAGTTACTATGGAAACGACAATCAAAATTTTTTACAATAAAATATATTTCATGTATTCGTGTCAAACACACACAAAATATTAAATTTCTCTCATAATATTAGAACAACCGAAAAATGTATACGGAGTAAAGTTGTAGAAAATCAAGTTTGCTACAATTCATTACCTTATCATTTTTCTCAAACTCTAATGTGAACAGACATATTTAAAATTTTAACCTTCAATCTTTAATTGTAAATATTTCTGTAAATATTAGTGTAACAGAAAATGATAAGAAACCAAATTACAGTAAAACTTAGTACCTACAACTTAACTTCTGATAAATTTTTCGATTTTTCAAATATTAAGGGCGATAATCAAAATTTGTGTTTCTCCCACCCTTTGAACCCCCCTTTTCCCTCGTCCGATTTTACCCATTAACGAACTTGACCTTTAGAATACTAAAAGCGCCTCAAATACCAAATTATTTTTTTCCAAAAACGTTTCCTTGAAGAAATATTCATTATTTAAAGTGATGAACACCCTGTATTGGAGTTTGTGATAGCCGTTCTATCTATCTGGTTCAAACTCACTGTAAAGGTAGTCTCTCAATTCGCCATCGTTGGTATAACCTTTACTATCGATTGATTCCAATTTCAAACACTGTGATTATTAGTTGAACATATATAACTTCACTACTTCTAATTCAACTCAATGATGGTATTGGTCATTGAAATAAAATAGATTTTCTATGAAATTTAGTTTCAGTAAATTGTGTTCAAATCAATTGAAATGTTTGCCCTCCTCCTTCCCTGTTTTTTTAAAGCGAAATAAATTTATAGAGTTATCCAGTTAAATGTTTTTAGCTTTTTAAATTTCAATTTTGTTTTGGATAGAAAAATAAAGTTACATTATAATGATTTTATGGTATATGTTTAGGGTTCCGTAGTCAAATAAAAAGTGAAGATTATTAAAATCATCAAAGAGAACTCTAGGTTTTTTGAAATTACATTTCAAATTTTGCCCCTATTCCTTGTTTGTATTTTATAAATACGTATTTCGACTACAATGTAATCATCATCAGTATGAATTAGCTAATTGTAACTATCTCCGGAATATGGATTCAGAGATATGTTGCATGTTGCTAATTTGGTGCGTGTCTCACAATGATATTAAAAAAGTTCTGTCTTTTAAACGATTTGACTGAGGGTATGATCTGACCTGAGGATTATTTGAGTTGACTGACTAAGGGATTAGGTGTGTGAAGAGCTCCACCTATTTATTGGCGGTGTTCCTTTGTGACCGTGCGGCGTTGTTTTTGTCACTACAGTGAGGGTATCGATGCTAACCGTGACACTCAGGTATTAGATTTTTTTGAAAATGGTTTAATTTTATGAAATACGAGTTTGGAATTGGGCCATTGTCTAAATTCATTATCTGTTTTCTTAATCTGTGTATGTAAAAACTTTCGTATGCATCTAATTCTGTGAGGTTTCGTACCGATATCAGTAGTTTTAGATTCGATTTGACAATTTAATGGTTGTTCTCAAAAACGTGCGCAGCAGTAAATAAAAAGTATTTGGTGTTTGCTTCAATCGCTGAAATCGACGATAGTGAAGTTGTAGTCACCACCGGATCTGTACCAGCTTATACAGCTGATAATGACCAGCATAAACTTTCTTGTATCTTATTCGCTTCATTAACATCACAGCATTCGTGAAAAAGTACCGCGGCAGGAGCTCGGGAAGGTACTGCTTCAGAGTGCCACCAAGAGGCTACCCCTCGATGCACTGCGGCTGAACCGAATGCAACTGCGGAAGGTTACCGGATTCATTATCGGGCATTATTCCCCGCGGAAGTATCTGCACACAATGGGATTCCATAACGGGTCCATTATGTGCAGTTTGTGTGGCGAGGAGAAAGAAACTTCTAGCCACATCATCTTTCACTGCGAACCTCTATGTTACAGCAGATACAAGATATTCGGTGCATCTCACCCCGAATATATGGACCTTCAGGAATACCTGATAAGCAAGTTTCTGGCTATTGCCAATATATGGGAGAAGCGAATCTTGTCGGACTGAAATAGAAGGCGGAGCACGATGGACCATAAGGTCGAAGTGCAATACTTTTTAGACCCCAAGATGCATCTATCTATCTAACATCACAGCTCAAAATAATCGGTCTAGTGGAGGGATATAATTTCATGCTTATTGATTAGCGAAAAGAATAGAGATAAATATTAAATGATAAATAATGAAATGATTTCTGCCAAAAATATGGCTAAATGGATATTCTTGATTTAGGAAATTTCTGACAACCAACGAAAAATGGGATAGAGCCCCTGAATGCATTTGACACATGTCTCTTCGAAGTTGTAGATGTAGATTTTCTAGTAAGCCTGACAACGTATTTTGTAAATAGTGTAAATAAATTTCTCCCGTAAATGTTTGGAGTAAAATGATCGGACCAATCATACATTGAAACGAATGAATGCCTGGAACATTTCGTTATTTTATATTTGTGCCAAAATTTCTGCTGCCAATAATTAAAATTCCAAATTGTGAGTAAACCGTAGGAGAAATCGACTTTTATGGAGTAAACAACATAATTCAACCAAGTTTCGTACCTATAATACTTTGTTTTCATGAGCGTAGAAATTGAAGGGCGTTGTCAAAATCCCCACGTTCTATGCCCATGAATTGAATTGACCAAAAGTTTCATATGGGTTGTTTTAGTATCACCATATAAAATTTTATCTAAATCGCCCAATCCGTTCTAATAAAAATAAATAATTAAACTAGCTAAAAACTGCAATTTCAAGGGTGTACAGTGCTCAAACGGCGCAACTTTTACTGGGGAAAATTTAGCTTAATCGTCTTATTCTAAGCTATAGTATATGTGGTTAGCATTATAAAGAGATTTTATACGCTACGTAAATGAAAATAGACCCAATAGCAACAATGTGTAGTGTATCTATCACTGTCTATGCACAGTATGCCATTATATGGTGTTACACTCACACAACGGACGACGGACAATAACGACGATGTATACATGCACGAGTAAGATGCAACTATATATAAATGATTGTAGTTAGAGAGTGATAAGTATAATATAATAGTTATTTATGTTATAAAACAATACTGATTGTTTAAGTGAGACAAAGTAAACCATATCATTGTATACTGCATATATACAGCGATAGATATACTATAAAGTATTCCAGATTGGGTGAATTTTAAGAAACAAGTTGTATATAGTACATGTATAAAAATTTTAACGATGGTCATTTTAACATCTATTAGAGCAGAATCGATGAACATTTGCAGAAATTTTGTACGAAATTCAGTACAAAAGCAATAGCTTCATGTTCTTAGGAGGAAATTAGCTAAAAATTGCAGAGCACTCTGTATGAAGATTGCTTCTACCACTGGTGTCGTACTGATGGATTTCATTTCTATGTTAAACATTGATGATTGTCTTCAGTAGAATAAAATTAATCATGATGGAATTAAGGGAGTTCCAGCATGAAATCACTTTTCGACACATTTTGCTCATTTTTTTTCACACGCTAAAAATAACGTTTTCTAATAAATCCCGTAGTTTCAGAATTTTTGACCATTTAGAACGCGAGATAATGAATAGCAAAGCTATCATTCTCTCTCACTCTCTCTCATTAGAAGCATGTCAAACTTCAAGCCCGTCCAACTATTACCTGTTGTATTAAAAAAAATACTAAACAGAATTAAAAAAAAAAAGAAGATAGTAAAGATAAATATTTATTAAATAAATTTTTAAAAACAAAACACTTTTTATCGCTTGTTTTCGTAATATAATAATTTAAAATTTTTTATATTTCAAAATTACATTAATTTCTATATATGAATAGTGAATATATGTATGTGTTGTGTATGTGTTTATATGTATTTGTTCTACAATAATAGCTTACTGGTTGTTTGTCCTGATTACAAAAGACAGTGCTGGAACTACCTTAAGGACGTTCCAGCACTGTGTTAAATAATCAGGACAAAAAACCGGTTTGATTTTATTGTGGAACAAATACATAAACATGCGAATACAACAGATAGACAAATACACAGTTGACATATACAAAATAATGTAATTTTGAAGAAAATAAATAAATTTAAACTTTTATATTTCGAAAACAAAACGGTAACAAACGCTTCTTTTTTTAAAATTTATATAGTAAATATTTAGCTTAACTCTCCTGATTTAAAAAAAAATTAAGTAGAGTATTTTTTTTAATACAAGAGATGATAGGTGGGCGGCCTTGAAGTTTTACATGCTTCTAATAAGAGAGAGTGAGAGAAAATGATAACTTTGATATTAATTATCTCGAGTTTTAAACGGTCAAAAATTCGGAAATTTTGGAATTTATTAGAAAACGTTATTTTTAGCCTGTGAAAAAAAAAGAGCAAAATCTATCGAAAAGTGGTGGTATGCTGGAACACTCTTAAGTATCAATATACCATGCAAACATACAAATTTAAAGTATCTAATGATAATCGCCTAGTATATTGAACAAATAAAAAGGACAATACAACAGGACTTGACACATTTGAAAACAGAATATATAAAATTTGTCATCAGTTTGAAATCAAAACCGTTTTGTGTATTGCATGTCAATGTTGTTGATATGTATATTCGTCTATTTTTAAAACTATTCGTCTATGCCGTTCGTATTATACAGAATGTTATTTTTACCAACGTTAAATAGTTTTAAAACAAGAGGCTAGGTACGTTGGACACGGTCAACTTCACATTTGGTGCCCTTGAAAACTAGCGCCTCTCATGTCAAACGTGTTTAGCGATTTATTTTGAAGCACGAGAGAGTATGCTCGATACTCTGTGATGACGTCATGATCGCCTTGAGTTCTTGCTTGAGAATTGTGCGACCATTTTTTTTAAATCGAACGTGTTTATGATCATTTATTATTAGGTTGACTGTCAGTGTCAAGTACTTAAATTTTTTGTTAACGTATTTTTTCTTCTTTTTTTTTCAGAATTAACTTTGAAAAACTAGGGAAATTTATGATTGAAAGACTCAGCACAGAACAAAGATCCAAAGTTGTTCAATTTTATTTTGAAAGTCAGCATTCGATTATTCAGACACAAAGATCATATCGAAATTTCCTTCATGTTCCGACAATTTACCGATGGGTTCAGCGCAACATGGGGCTGTCTGTGATCTTCCATATGCTGGAAGACCTTATGCAGTTCGAAATGATGTGAACATCGCTCGGGTGCAAGCAAGTGTTGAGAAGAACCCCGAAACTTCCACCAGACGACGTTCTCAGCAGTTGGTGATGTCTAGGCGGTCTTTGCAAAGAGTTTTAAATGCGTTACATCTTTTCTCATTTATGATTCAATTGGTTCACGAGTTAAAACCAAATGATGCACAGATACGCATTCATTAGCTGCTGTTTTGCGCGCCAACCTTTAGCTGCTATTTTGGATTACTGATCAGACTGTTAGCATTGTACATATAATATATCCTTTGATTTCTAAATATGTTCGTTCGTGTACGTAAAAGAAAAATTATTAAAGAAAATTGGAAACTAAATGGAATATGATGGCACTAATGACACTTTGTACTGTTAGCAGGTAATATGTATGCAGGTAATAATATACACAGGATGCAATTTGTAATTGTAATTATAGTTAAAGCATAGGGCAGACCTTGACTGCAATCAGCTCTGAGTGAGAGGTAGGAAGAGAGAGTGAGAGTAAATATAGGGAACCTACCAATTATTATTATTGTCTTTTTTTAATTAAAACATTTTCTGAAAAAAATATAATAATACCAACTATTTTTTATGGTCACTATTATTCAAAGTATACAATACATACAATACATTGAATACATACTCTGGAATTTTGGGCTGGTAATTTGGGGCATAAAATGTACCATTTTAATATATTTGGGTATGAATAAAATATATATGTTATATGAATTATAAAATATAAATCTTTTGATCTTTTGCATTTAATGCTTGTAAATTTGTTGATGGTTTAGCTTTAGTTTAGATTTTAGAATTACATTTTAGGAAATTCCGAATAATTTGCCTTAACTATTCATATCGGAGAACTAATAAACAATTACTTACTTGATTTAATTATTTTTTCTTAGTAGAGGGTATAGTGTCATGGGAATTTGATGACACTGGATACAAAAAAGATTCCAATGATGTAGCTGGTTGGGGTGGGGGGGGGGATAGCTTTGATAAAATTTAACCATTTAGAAATTAATATTTGTTATTAATTTCTAAATGGTTAAATTTTACATAAAGTGGGAATACATATAGTTGTTGTTGTTGTTGTTGTTGTAATTATTGTTATTGCTATCATCATGATTGTTGTTTTGTTGTTATTATTATCATTATGTTTTTTGGTGTATCTCTCCATGTTGTAAAAGATATTTTTTAAACAATAAATATTTTATAAAACTAATTCTAAATTGATTGAATAAATTATTGGGCAATAATCGGTAGGACAACCTGAATTGAAACATCGTTCCATCTTACTTCAAAACATACTTTTTTTACTTACTCTCACCCAGCTTATAGAGAGTCCGTTCGACTCCGGCGAGCCGTCTGCGCCCACCTCTGAGTTAAATCGTCTTTATCATCACAAATTAATAATGATATGATGATAATACTTTGGAATATGATGATGTCATAAGTAACTTTACAAATAGGAATTCCTATAAATATTATTTCATATATACAATCTGTATAATACGATGTATGGTATGGTATCAAGTAATACAATTTTAAACATGAGCCAGTAACTCTAGCTCACGACAAATCATACAACTTCAATCAAAATCATTTTACAATAGTTTGCTAAAATATAAAATTATTGACTAAAACGAACGAACTGATTTGCTGATTTGCCTGTATTTGTGCTTATTTGGTACGTACATATTGAATTTGACATAAAATCAATTGTTATTTGTTTATCACGATACAACAATAATTTAAACAGCTTTATCCATTCACCCACGCCTACAAACTACTCTGTTCAATAATTTTCAACTTATTACAATGTATTTCAAAAGTTTCTTTTTCGTATGCGATAAAAAATTGATATTTAAGAAAAAAAACTGTGATTTCGGGTAAATTTAATTTCGGCGGCAGCTTAATTACGTTTTTTTTCTTCAATATCTATTTTTTTAGTCTCGTCATACCGAAAATAATGATTTTTTTCCATTTAACTTCCGCCAAAAAATAATAACTCTACTGTGGAATTTTATTAATGTACACTCCCGTTCAATAAAACTGAACTACCAGTAAGTCACATTTTAAGGGTATATATTACTAACTATATGTATATTACATACAATAACACTAAGAATGTTTCAACTGGTTCAATTTTCATGTAGAGGAGTGTACTATATAAGATTTTGAAGAATTTTATAAATGGACTATATCTAGTGCTCGTGCATCCTAAAATATGCTCCTATAACGGTGCTTAAGATTTTTTAGAAAATTGACACGGTAAGGGGGTAAATTTAGCTGTATATATGTATGTACACTCCCGTTCATAAAAAATGAACCAGTTGAAATTCATTCTGCAAGATATATACGCTTAGAATGTGACTTACTGGTTGTTTAATTTTTATGAACGGGAGTGTATGTGTCTGTAATCGTTCTAGTGGTCACAGTTTTAATCCGATTGGAATAAAATTTGGTATTTGAGGTGCTTGTGGTATTTCAATGGTCAAGTTTATGGCTAAAATCGGACAAAAGGAATGGGGGGTTTAGTGGGAAAGGAAACACAAAATTTGGTATATCTCAATATACAGAGTGACCCATAAGTCACGGACACAACTGAAGATTGGATAGAAAATTGAATTCTGAGACGAAAAGTCCTTTGAATCACACGTATAGGTAATTAGTTATTAATTAAAATAAGTAACCAATCAGAGGCGCGCAAAGGGTTACGACAGACACACGTACATGCATTCCCCACTAACCTACTTACAAACACTCACTCACACACGCTATTTAATTAATAACTAATTACCTGTACGTCTGATTAAAAAAATGGTGGAGCACTTTTCTCTCAGAATTTTTCTATTCATACCTTCAGTTGTGTCCGTCACTTACGGGACACCCTGTATATTAAAGAGAGCTGGACAAAAATTTTGGCGGAATAATTTCCGGTACTCATGCGCCGATTCGTAGTAGACTTAACTGTAAATAATAATAAATGCATTTTTTCTATGTAGTACTGATTTTAAGATTGCATATTGGGTTGCATGCCAAAGGGTTAAATAGTGCCATACTTTCATAAACGAAATTTTCCAACCAATTACAACAAACAAATGGATATTTTGAACGGGATTATTATTTTCATATTGGTTGATTCAATACAAATATAAAATATCTCTTGAGGTTTTGCGATAAATTCAATATTTTTTGAGATATGATTTTTTTTTAGTTCGAGACATCATGATTTTGGTTTTTAACTATAAAACTTGAAGACATTTTTTGTTTTTAGTGAGTCAAAGAATGTGAAACAAATTTGTCCCGTTCTAAAATACAATTCGTTTGCAAATGGATCGAAAATTTTGTTTAAGAAATAATATGGCAGCATCAATTTGACCCCTGAGAACATGTAATCTTATAATCAGTGCTCATGAAAACAGGGTAATTAATAATTTGTGATGAGAGCTGTAATGAAAACTATGTAGATAATTTTGTGATACCAAAAAAAAAAAAAAATATCGACTATAAAAAGTATAAACAGGGTGACCAAAAGTAGTCGAGTTCCGTAAGAGAGTAGGTAGAGGATACAATTTTGGAACGAAAAGTCCAGAGACATTTTTTTATTAGACGCACGCAGTTAATTAATTAATAGGAAACTAGGTTGAAACCAGAGTTGCAAAAAGTACATTTTTTTGATAATTCATTTTTGATTTAATTATCAATTTTTGCCAAAATGTATTGCTTAAATTTTTCAAATTATTAATTCCTTGAAAAGTGCATTAATTAAATTTTTTTTTTTTTGCAAAATGTAATAAATAAATTGTTTTAATCATAAATTTAAAAAAAAAAATGCGTAAATTAAATAAGTTAAATTATAAAGTTTTATCAAAAGTGCATTCATTAAATTAATGCACTTTACCTACCCTCTTATGGAACTCGACTACTTTTGGACACCCTGTATGTACTTAATAAATATGTATGCATTCCTACAGAGTAAATTCGGGTGGTGTTTTTTTAATAGAAAATAGACGGAAGTCTATTTTCGACAGTTGGGGTTCCCAAGAACTTTTTGAACCGAGGTCCCCCAAGAATGTCGGGACACCCCTGCTAACATAGCCGTTCAGCTAGCACTAGTTTAATATAACAAAGTTTTGTTAGACATAGTATTTATATAGTTAAATATAATAAAACCAATTTTGACAAAATGGAAACCCGACTTCATAAATCAAATATTCTATAACAAAAATGCACTAAAAAGTAAAAAAATATTTGCATATTCTTGTGCCAATTTTAGTTCACCTAAGCAAAAATTTTTACATATATATATACAATTATTGTTATTTTTGGGGGCGGTGTCAGCATAGAGAAATTCACATAACTTTTGGACACCGCCTCCAAAAATAACAATAATTGTACATATATATGTAAAAATTTTTGCTTAGGTGAACTAAAATTGGCACAAGAATATGCAATTATTTTTTTTACTTTTTAGTGCATTTTTGTTATAGAATATTTGATTTATGAAGTCGGGTTTCCGTTTTGCCAAATTTGGTTTTATTTCTCGCTTTTTAGTGACTTTGAAGTTCTATTTGTCTTTTGAAGTCGGTTTTTAAAAAAATTTTCTTATTTTCCCATTATGAATGAGTATATCCTTTCAAAAAATAAAATAAAAATTTCGCAGAAATCGGTTATCACATATAACATGAGGTTTTTCCTCGATTTCCCGGGGATCCCCTCATCAGAATGCGATTTGGTGCCAATGGGACCAATGGGAAACCAAACCCTTTAAAACAAAAAAAAAATCAAAATCGGTTAATAAATGACGGAGTTCTGAGGTTACATACATTAAAAAAAAAAAAAAAAAATTCAGACGAATTGAGAACCATCCTCCTTTTTGAAGTCGGGTTAAAAAACAGAATACAATATAGATGGATGGATAGCTTTGTGAAATGGTTCAAACAATTTGATTTTTGTTTGTGTTTTAACGTTTCATAAAATAATTATTTGGTGAAGCCTTTTACCAAATTACATTTTTAACACGGAAATATCTATAAAGCATAAACAACAACAAATATCCGGTAATTTAGGTAATTGAATTGTATTTAATTATGCAGCAGTATTTTTTCTAGTAACTAATATACAGACTCTGTTGGAATTCTTTTCCAATAAAGAATCAACGTTTAATATTATTTATTACCGGCAGGCCGTGTGGTTACTGTACTGAGTCAGTCAGTACACATGTTATGAGAGTTATCTCATATGCGTATGGCAGTTTGTTTGTCATTTAAGAGTGTGTACAGACTCATTGACTGTGTGTACTGTCTAATTTAAGAGTGAGTGAGTGTGTACTCATTACATGTGTACTGACTGACTCCGCACAGTAACCAGAAGGCCTGCCAGTAATAAATAATATTTAACATTGATTTTATATTGGAAAAGCATTTCAACACAGCCTGTATACCATTTTTCTAGTAACTAATATATACCATACGCCAATCTTGAATCGTATGCCAATAGACATTTTAACATATTAAGGATGGACCAGCACTGATGGATAGTCCATTTATAAAATTCTTCAAAATTTAATATGAGGTAGATTGTAATGGCTGCCCTGGACGGGCTACACTTTGACCATAGGATCCATTGTGATGCCTTAGGATGTGAGGATGTGAGTGAAGTGGAAGGAATTTGTTAGTAGACTAGGAATTGGTAGGATATGCGGCTGCAACCGACTATGATAGGAACAATGCCAATATTCATCTTGAGTTCGTGAAGGAAACTGCAGAAAACCTTCTCAAGCATAGCCGGTTACTTCGTTCTTGTCCATACGCCGACAGTTTAGTCAATTAACCTTTTTTTTTTTATAAATAATTGACAAACTAGCGATGTCGGGATCGAGCCCATAACCTTCCAGTTTCCAAGTAAGCATACTGCGCAGACATAACGCCTTAGTCCGCTCGGCTACTTGGACTGGTCATTATTATTATATAGTATGGATACGAACATACTAATAACTTTTATTGGAAAACTTTCCCTAAAAACAGAACTGTATGAATTTGTCACACTTTAAGAGTAAAATTTTGAAAAATGGACACTAGTTATGTGGCCTATTATACCATAGACTTAAATATACGATGTAGTATGTGGTTACCCAAAACAAAAAACAAAAAAAAACAGAAAAAACAAATAAAAAATAAGACAAATTATCAAAACTACATAAGCAATAAATTTTATTTGCCCCAATGGACTTACTTGACATGTGCATTGTGTTCTACAATCCAGAAGAAATGTTTCACCATGTCCATAGGTTTGATTGTATACTTCACATGGCCGATTCAATATGCGATCTGAAACAAATATCAAAATATCAGTTAAGTGTGTGGTATGTATATACTATTTATTCAATGTTTAAGGTATGGTAAGCACTTTTAATTTTTAGAATTTAAAAAAAAGAAGTAAAAAAACATGCTTTTATTGGAATACCAGCGAAGCTACCCAGACCCGGCTTCGTACGGAGTTGATGTGTAAAACAATAGTGGTTTTGTAAAACAGCGACATATAGATGAACTAAAAATGCAAAATAATTTGAAATAGAATAAAGAGATTGATTGATCTCTATTTACTATTGTAAAATTAGAGCTATGATGAAAACGCAATAGAGAGTACTCTATGCTTGTGTTTACATTGTAAAGTAAATGTTTATTATATTAAAAATTATTATTTAAATAAATAATAAATATATGTAAAAGATATAATTGATCTTTATTAATTAAAATTGATATTTTTAATTTCATTTATGAAATGTTATTATTTTTATGTGTAATTACTAAGGTTGTTAAAGTCAATTTTGTTGTCAATAACTTGATTCTGTTTGTATTTTAATTTATTTTGCATTTTTTACTTCATACTCCAATAAAAGCATGTGGGGGTTTTATAGTTTCCTTAGTTTTTAGGGTTTTTTTAAACTGTAAATTTTATTTTTTGTCTTAAAACAATATTATTTTTTGTATTGTAGTAGAAAACAACTATATAAAAAATTATATATGTAAAAAAAAGTGTTGGTACTCCTGCGCGTTGTCGAAAACAGCTGTCCGTTATCGTCAGTGTTCCTATTCGTCACATAACATATCATGCATATACTAGCCATCATACATATACTAGTTTATAATTTCAAACCACTTTCAAACAGCGCGCCGGTACTCATGATGCCAACTGAACCATAAAAAATAACGTTCTGCTGCGGTCATGAAAAATATGCACTTTTTTACGCATATTTTATCAAAAAACTTCCCAATGGTCATTCTCCCAAAGTTTTAAGGGAAAATATTTCTAAGGAATTGAGGAAAGTATGTGTCGAATTTCAGAAAAACCGCGACTATATTGAGAGAGAATGAAGTAAAAACAATCCGAATCGTGCATTTTATTTCACCATGTTTATGAAGCTGCATATTCAATTTCTTCAACTTATATAACGATTTTCTCAAAAACGCCATGGTGATAAATTCTCAAAATAATTAATATGATTTCTGAGGATTCAGTTTGCTAATATTGTGAATTTCGTGAAATTCTTGACAACCTAATAATAGTTTGGAAATACCTTAAAGGGTGCTTAAGTTTAATTAAAGGACCCTGGAAACAATCTCAATTGCCAATATCCAATGTATATTGTTCAGAATAGTATATCAATAAACAAACAAATATCTATATTGTTACAAATTGTTGTATAAATAGAAGTAAAATATCGAAAACGGGGATTTTGTTTCCTTCACTTCTGTTTTTATTTTCGATATTAAATGTTTTCAATTTTAAAATCTAGAGCTTTATAATCTAGAGCACGGTAGTGCGCAGGGCCGAGTTTAAGGGACATTTGGCCTTCTCACTTACAGTGCTATTACTACAGCTTAATTAAGGTAAATTGATTAAATGTAAGAAAAAATTTGGTTGAAATTTATTTCGTAAGTTTTCCCTTAGTATGTTTTTAAAATTTTATAACGCGGCAAGGTATTTAACGCGACAAATTTGCCGCGTTATAAAATTTTAAAAACATACTAAGGGAAAACTTACGAAATAAATTTCAACCAAATCTTTTCTTACATTTAATCAATTTACTTTGCATTAATTTTTTTAATACATAGTTTACCAAGCTATTAACTTTGTAAGTGGCTCGGCGCATTAATGGGATATCATCACTTTTTAAAGAGCAATTATTATATGAAGTCTAGAGCTATTTACTTTGTAAATAGCTCGGTCCTTTATTCCATATCATGACTTTTTAGAGAGCAACTATTATATGAAGTCTAGAGCTATTTACTTTGTAAATAGCTCGATCCTTACTCTCATATCATCCCTTTTTAAGAAGGAACTATTATATTAAGGATTTCCCCGAAAACTCGGCCCTTTCTTACATTTATTTACATTTTATTCACAATATACGAATTCGGCTGTGGTGCATCGAGTATTTTTAACCGAGACGCGTTTTAAGTACGTCTAAAATATTAAATACAGCGTAGTGGGTGTTTAAATTGACTCGAATGAATAATAAGTATTGATAGATAGGTTGTAGCCGTTGCCCTGGGCGGGCTACACTTCGACCATAAGGTCCATTGTGGTGCCTAAGGATGTGAGTATGTGAGTGGAGTGGAAGGAAGTTTTGTGTGTAGACTAAGAATTGGTAGGATATGCGCCTGTAGCCGACTCTGATGGGAACTATGCCGCTATTCATCTGGAGTTCTTGAAGGAAACTACAGAAAACCTTCACAAGCATAGCCGGTTACTTCGTTCTTGTCCATACGGTGACAGTTTAGTCAGTTAACAGCCCATATTTTATTTTTTAATAATTGACAAACTGTCGATGTCAGGATTCGAACCCATAAACTCCAAGTTCCAAGTAGACATAACGCCCTTGACCGGTCAGCCGCTTGGACGGTAGTTTTGATATCTCAATATTCGAAGTATTGAGAGTATTCCCACAACATGTGCAATTAGTAAAACTGCAAAAACAATTGAACGGCTTGTTTTATACGGGAGGATTTGACTGTTAGATCTTTAGGCACGGATGGTAAAAATGTTTTTTGAAAATTTTTACAATAAAAGTGATGAATTGAGCTTTAAAATGTATTCAAAATATGCATAACTCGTCGCGGCTACGCCCGCGAAAATTGTTATACTGAGTGGCATGATCTATAAATTTTTTTCAGTATTCAGGAATAGATGGAAAAGGCTGACGAGTTAGCCAGTTTGGTTGCTAGCGCTCCTCCACTAAACGGTCCAGGAACGTTTCTTGGAATTCCGAATAGCCATTTCTTGCTATTTTAAAATTAGAAATTTTCGCCCCTATTACGAGTGGTTGGGGGATGGGTTTTATTTATTGTTTCGAGATTTTTTAAGGTGGTTTCAGTCTACCGTCCTATTTAAAATCAACTGTTTAGGAAGTTTTCAACAGGAAGTACCTCAGTTTATTGATGACGAGTCACTCTATCAATCAGTTTAAGCCCTATTCTCCTACCAAAACTCAACTTTCTAGGGCATACCCTAGTATATCGATGATGAGCCAGGCTGTCACTATTTCAGTGAGTTATCGAAATGTCGATTTTTCGAGTCAATTATCTTGGAAACTATTAAACCTGTAATTTGTGTGGGTCTTAATGTAGATAGATAGATAGATAGATACATCTTGGTGTCTAAAAACCATTGCACTTCGGCCTTATGGTACATTGTGCGCCCCTTCTATTTCAGTCCGACGAGATTCGCTTCTCCCATATGTTGGCAAGAGCCATTAGCTTGCTGATGAGGTCTTCCTGAAGATTCATATATTCGGGGTGAGATGCACCGATATCCTGTATCTGCTGTAACCTAGAGGTTCGCAGTCAAAGATAATGTGGCTGGATGTTTCTTCCTCCTCGCCACACAATCTGCACATAATGGACCCGTTATGGAGTCCCATTGTGTGCAAATGCTTCCGCAGGGGTTAATGCTCGGGTCTCAATGAAACTTAATTTCGTTTTGATTCTTACTTCTGAGAAAATTTGTATAGTCTACATAGATCGTACGAATATTTTGATTTGTGACGGTTTTATATCGAACCGACGATATAACCTTCATCTATATACATTATATTATCGAATGATAATTAGTGAGAACTCAAGGTTTTTGAAATAAAATTTCAAATTCACCCCCTTTACCTAGGTCAGTTTTTTGTATTATAAATACGTATTTCGACTACAATGTAGTCATCATCAGTATAAATTAGCTAGTCGTACTTTACTCTTTGACAATTAGAAATTGATAGAAAGTCGAGATCAATACACAAAAGTAAAATTAAATAGAAAATTAACTAGATTAAAATATACTAGATTTAAAATATAATAAATTTTCAATTATATTGAAATTGCTCTTGTTAAATCTAGTATATTTTAATCTGGTTAATTTTCTATTTATTTTTATTTTTGTCTATTGATCTCGACTTTCTATCTATTTCTAATTGTCAAAGAGTACGACTAGCTAATTTATACTGATGATGACTACATTGTAGTCGAAATACGTATTTATAATACAAAAAACTGATCTAGGTAAAGGGGGCGAATTTGAAATTTTACTTCAGCTATATGTTTGTCTTTTAAGTAGTATCCTAATTAAAATCATTCAAAGTTTGAAGAAATTTTGGCATTGAAATAGACCCAGATTATCGTACGTGATTAGGATTGGCATCACATCCACCATCTTTAGTAAAAGTTCGATTTCGACCCATTATTATAGTTTTTAAGATATTAGAGATTTAAGATTAAGATATTAAACACCCATCTAAAACTTGATTGTACAGAGTGGCCGTATGTCACGAATACAACTGAAGGTAGGGATGGGAAATTGAATTTTGAGACGAAAAGTCCTTTACCATGTTTTAATCAGACGCACAGGTAATTAATTATTAATTAAAATAAGACAGCCAATCAGGGGCGTGACTTTCAGTTGTGTCCGTGACTTTCGGAAAACCCTGTAGATCCGTTCCTGAATGTATATATTTGAGTTGATTCAGAAATTTCACAAATTTTTTATGAAAACTATAGAAAATACGGCAGCATATTGTGTAAACTTTCCTTAATTTCATATATAATTAAATATGCATGAACATCAACACAAATTATTATACAGAGTGTAAAGGAAATAGTATGCCAAACTTTGTAAGGTGGTATTTAAGGTTATTATTTTACGAAATAATTGAATTTTAAAAAATTTTAGAGTAGAAAAAAACTAAAAAAGCTTTGCTTTTATTGGAATATGAACTATAAAATTTAAAATAACTTAAAATTGAATAAAAGATTGACAATAAAATTAACTTTAATGGAAACGAAAGCATGGGGTGCTCTCTACTTACTCTTGTAAATGTAGAATCAGTATGAAGACGTAAGTAGAGAGCACCCCATGCTTTTGCTTACATTAAAATTAAGTTTGTTGCCAATCTCTTTATTCAATAAAATTATTTTGCATTGTTTTTTGTTCATATTGCAATAAAAGTATGTTTTTTAAGGACGTTCCAGCACTGTGTTATATAATCAGAACAAAAAACCGGTTTGATTTTATTATAGAACAAATACATATTCACACATACGCAACACATAGACAAATTTACTGTCATATATACAAACCAAATGTTGTTTTGAAAAAAAAAAATTTAATATTTTATACTTCGAAAACAAAACGGTAAAATGGCGATTTTTTATTTTTTATTTTTCTTTATCAAATATTTATCTTTACTATTCCAGTTTTTTTTTTAAATTCTGTCGCGATTTTTTTTTAATACAACAGATAATAGCTGGGCGGGCTTGAAGTTTTACATGCTTCTATTGAGAGAGAGTGAGAAAGAATGATAACTTTGATGTTAACTATCTCGCGTTCTAAACGGTCAAAAATTCTGAAACATCGGGATTTATTAGAAAACGTTATTTTTAGACTGTGAAAAAACTGAGCAAAATCTGCCGAAAAGTGGTTTCATGCTGGAACATCCCTATGATTTTTTGAACTCTATATTTTATTTTTTTTTATTTTAAATAGTTTTTGTGTGTTTCCTTCTTCCTTATTATTCCCACGAGTGATGGAGTACATTCAATTCTTACCAAAGGAAGTATATGTCGAGTATAGCATGGGAAATTTATGTCAAATAATTATTTTGCTCTAAATTTTAACAGAATTTTAACCAGTTTAAATGCATTAAAAGTTCAACACAAAACAGCAAGTACAGTATTGCATACTAAACATATGAGTAACAAAAGTATTATCAAAAAAAAAATCGTTATACAGGAGCCGCGTCAACTAAGCGAATTTCCTTAGAATACATAAATCACTCTCTTGTGGTCATAATTTTAATGTGATCAAAATGAATATCTGATATTACTTTAGTATTTGCAAAAATTATATTTATTAATAGCCAAAATAGAACGATGTATAACGATTATAGATGTATATTTCATGTATTTGTGTCAAACAAACACAAAATATTAAATATCTCTCTTAATATTAGAATAATCGAAAAATGTATAAGGAGTAAAGTTGAAGAAAAAATCTAGTTTGCAACAATTCATTATTTGATCATTTTTCTCAAACTCTAATGTGAACAGAGATATTTAGAATTTTCAATCTTTATTTGTAAATATTTCTGTTAATATTAGTGTAACAGAAAAATGATAATACACAAAATTACAGTAAAACTTAGTACCTACAACTTAACTCCTAATAAATTTTTAGATTTTTCAAATATTAAGGGAGATAGTCGAATTTTGTGTATCCCCCTCCCTCTAAACCCCTTTTCCCCTCGTCTGATTTTACTCATTAACGAACTTGACCTTAAAAATACCAAGAGCGACTTAAATACCAAATTTCATTCCAATCGGAATAAAACTGTTACCGCTAGAGAGTCCACGGACATTTAAAAAAGTATATATAAATATATATATATATATATATATATATATATATACATGTATATATATATATATATATATATGTATACATATATATATATATATAAATATATATATATATATATATATATATATATATATATATTATATATATATATATATATTATATATATAGACTGTGTTGGACAGCTTTTCCTATAGTAAATCAATGTTAAATATTATTTATTACTAGCTGTCCGTCTGGTATTGTTTGAAGTCAGTCAGTACACATGTGATGAGAGTACAATTTAGTATGTGCGTTGTGCATCACAAAATCCCCACTCTTTAATGACAAACAAACAGCCATACGCATACAGTATAGCTGTGACATAACTGACTGACTTTATTTATATGTGTACTGACTGACTTCATACAGTACCAGACGGACAGCAAGTAATAAATAATATTTAACATTGATTTACTATAGGAAAAGCTGTGCAACATAGTCTGTATATATATACGTATATTCAAATTTTAGCGATAGTGATTTTTAATATCTAAAAGGTAGGATCGATGGATATTTGAAGAAATTTTTACGAAATTCCAACATTGGTGCAAAAACAATAGTTGCATTTCCTCTACAGGAAATTCGCTAAAATTGTTTTCAACAAGAATTTACAAGCAAATGTGGATATTATTTAAAAAAAGGATTTACTCGATAGTTTCCCTTAATTGTTTTTTCTTATAATACACAACATCTTAATGTTTCATGTCAGTATCAGTTTCAATTTAACTGGCAATTAAAATCATAAATAACTCCGAAAATTGACGAATTATCCTTGGGCATTGCCTCTTAGTCATTCCATGTAGCTAAAAGTATACATACAAGCTGGCATATTATTTCCCTTGCACCCTGTATTGTATAATATAACATATTACATTGTTTGACAGAAACACAGACATACTTTGTAAACTAATTTAATTATTTACTAAGTTCGCTAGTAAGTAGGTAGGTATAGTTTTATAACAGGAATAAGATCAGAATGTAGGAAATTAATAACAAATTAACGACTACTTTTATACATATATAATTATACCTATGTGTAGTTAACTCCCCCACCCCTACGTTCAGTAACTTCCTTCGGGAGCGGAATAATGTAATAGCAGCAATCGAAAAAAAGTTAGTGTTTGGGGTTTGGGGTTCCAATAGAAACTCGTAACGCCGTCACGCATTAATATTTTCAAAAATAAAATACATGTTTTAGTAGATAATGTACTATCTGGTGTGAAACACTCACATAACCTCTATGCACATAGTTTAACAAATGACATTAACATATATCATTAATACATATAATACGAATATATATTTTTAGCAAATTTCCTGAAAGGAAATAGAGCTATTGGTCCCGTACCGAAGTCAAAATTTCTTCAAATGTCATTCGATCCTACCTAGTAGATGTCAAAAATCACCATCTGTAAAATTTATATATATATATCTATGGACATATATATATATATATATACATATATATATATATATATATATATATATATATATATATATATATATATATATATGTATATATATATGTCTCTAATCACTCTAGCGGTCACAGTTTTCATTTTATCGGAATGAAATTTGGTATTTGAGGCGCTTTTGGTATTCAAGTTCGTTAATAAGGTCAAGTTCGTTAATGGGTAAAATCGGACAAGAGGAAAGGGGGGTTTAAAGGAAAGGGGAAAAACAAAAATTGACATATCTCCCTTAATATTTGAAAAATCGAAAAATTTATAAAAAGTAAAGTTGTAGGTCCTAAGTTATACTGTAATTTTATTTCTTATCATTTTTTCTGTTACACTAATATTTACAGAAATATTGACGGTTTAAGATTGAAAATTAAATTCCTTAATATTTCTGTACAGATTAGAGTTTGAGCAAAAATGATAAGGTGATGAATTGTAGCAAACATAATTTTCTACAACTTTATTTCTTACGCATTTTTCGATTGTTTTAATATTAAGAGAGATATTTTATATTTTGTGTTTTCTTCTTTCTTTATACCCCTGCCCCCCTTCCTCATTCCACTCGACGTATGTCATTTATTAATAAAAATGGACTTGCAAATACTAAAATCATACACGACATTTCATTTTGATCTGACTAAAATTGTGACCGCTAGAGAGTGATTTATGTATTCTAAGGAAATTCGCTAAGTTAAAGCAGCTCCTGCGTAACGAATTTTTTATACGAAAATCAGAAATATTTATTTTATTGAATAAAATAATATATCATTGAATTCGACATTGGAGTAGAATATATACCCAACTAATGCTATTAATTTACCATCTAAATGGAATTTGAAAGAACGTAGGTAAATTATTGATCTAAAATTATGGCTCAATTTATTTCGTTTACCAAAAGATGCTTAGATAGATAGATAGAATGTGGCGGCTGCCCTGGACGGGCTAAGCTTCGACCATAAGGTCTATTGTGATGCCTAAAGATGTGAGGATGTCAGTGGCGAGGAATGAATTTTTGTGTGTAGACTACGAATTGGTAGGTTGTGCGGCTGCAACCGACTATGATAGGAACTATGATAATATTCAACTGGAGTTCGTGAAGGAAACTGTAGAAAACCTTCGCAAGCATAGCCGGTTACTTCGTTCTTGTCCATACGCCGACAGTTTAGTCAATTAACCGCCCTGTTTTTTTTTCTTAATAATTTACAAACTGCCGATGTCGGGATTCGAACCCATAACCTCCCAGTTCCAAGTAGACATAACGCCTCCGACAAATGCCTTAGGCCACTCGACCACTTGGACGGTAGAGATGCTTCGTACAAAAGTTGTTCATATATTTGTCAGGAATAGTTTTAATGTTATACTGTTTTTGATAAAATATCTAAAAACCAAAAACAGTCGCCATAGGGTGCCACTTCCAATTTATGGATTTCAATAAAAGAATGGATTTTCCATCCTCTGTTGCTATAACATCTAAGTTCCAAATTTCATACCCAGTTTCAAAATTCAGCTATTTCTAACAAAACATTACGAGATGAAAATAGCAAACTCAAGTTTAATGTTTCAAACCTCTCGCTATCTCCGTTCTTGAGATATCTTGTTCACCGGCAAATAGCAAATATATCACAGACAGACCAACGGGAAAAAATCGGTTTTTAAGTTTTGGAAGACCAAAAATTAACTGCACATCTGTTTGTCAAGCTGCCGTCCTTCGATACGCAGCCGCGGAAGCTAATCCTCTGGTAACTTGACATTAAGTCAGCAGAGAACTTTTCGGATTGGATTTATGGCTAAATCCATAGAGCACCCAAATTACAAACTAAGCCACAAATTAGTACTTAGATATACAGATATTACTGTTCATTAGTACCTAAGTTAGCGGTCCATTAGCATTTTGCGGTCTTTTCTAGGTAATCCACTGCTAGTTTGACGTCAAGTCATCAGTGGAGATTTGTTTTGGAGATTGGACTATCTGGCTAAAACATAAAATTATAAACTAAGCAACAAAAAAGCACCAAAATTACAAACTAAGCACCAAATGAGAGCTTAAATAGCTCCTAATTATGAGCAGCATATTGAGCAGACGATTGGCGTGAAAAAAAGAAATCAAATATTTTGTAATCTAGATTTCTTAGATAAAAGTTGGTTACAGAAAAGATAGCCATAATTTTGATAACCAACCGGCTTATTGTCTAAGATTGTTTTAAGTTGAACGACTAGTGAACTATTTTTGATCAGTTCACTAGTCGAACCTCAAACTAGAGAGTTCATCCATATAAACAGACGACACGCGTGATCAGAGCCCATAATGCAAAATGATTAGTTCGTTGAATAGTTAGAACTTCGTTTGATACTTTGAAAGTCTCCGGTCATTCGTATGGAATTTTTAGCGAATTTCCTGCAAGGAAATAGAGCTATTGGTCTCGTAGACTTCCAAATTTTGCAAAAATTTTTGCAAATGTCCATCGATCCAACCTAGTAGATGTCGAAAATCACCATCTGTAAAATTTATATATATATATGGACATATATATATATATATATATATATATATATATATATATATATATATATATATATATATATATATATATATATATATTTATATATATATACATATATATATATATGTGTCTGTAATCACTCTAGCGGTCACAATTTTGATCTGAATGAAATGAAATTTGGTATTTGAGGCGCTTTTGGTATTCAAAGGGTCAAGTTCGTTAATGGGTAAAATCGAACAAGGGGAAAGGGGGGTTTAGAGGGACAAAATTTGACATATCTTCCTTAATATTCGAAAAATCGAAAAATTTATAAGGAGTAAAGTTGTAGGTACTAAGTTTTACTGTAATTATGTGTCTTATCATTTTTCTGTTACCCTAATATTTACAGAAATATTAACGGTTTAAGATTGAAAATTAAATTCCTCAATATCTCTGTACACATTAGAGTTTGAGCAAAAATGATAAAGTGATGAAATGTAGCAAACATGATTTTCTACAACTTTATTCTATTGCATTTTTCGATTGTTCATACTTTAAGAGAGATATTTTATATTTTGTGTTTTCTTCTATCTTTATGCCCCCCTTTCCCCTTGACGTATGCTATTTATTAATAAAATTGGCCATGGAAATTCGAAAATCATATCAGAACGACATTTCATTTTAATTAAACTAAAATTGTGACTGCTAGAGAGTGATTTATGTTTTCTAAGGAAATTCGCTAAGTTGAAGCAGCTCCTGCGTAATGAATTTTTTTGTTCACTGATTTTATCATTTCGAATGTTTGTTTGATTTTTAAAATATTTATTTTTAGTTGTTATTGTTATATTTGTTCTTGTTATTATTTTTATTATTCGTTACATTCATATTTATAACAAAATGATATGAATAAAAAACATAAAGGATAGATCGATGCCGCTGTCTGTTTTGACGTATGTTCACGTGTTCAGTGAATGCATATGTTATTGTCGATAGACTGTGAAATTTGAGTTTACAATACAACAAATTCGAAGCAGATGAATGGAGTTAACTTCACATGGGCATTATGTATGTGTATATTTCTATTTGAGTGATATAATTGCTATTTTATTATTTTATGTTTCATCTCATTATTTTACTTTATATTTCAATGTTTGTGCATCATGAATGTTTTAATGTTTTTGTAGATACTAATCTTTATTAAAACATGTTTAGTGGGGTGCAATTACAATGATTGCCACAGTTATACTCAAAGAATTGCGTACTATTACCTTTCGTTTTTGTAGATCAAAGATTATCAAGTATTAACTAATTAAGCCTGATTAATAAAATGTGTTCCAGTTCTATTCTATACATTTTTGGCAAAAAATGCTTCTTGAAACTGTTGTGGTTACTTGTTTCAAGACAATTTCTGACAAAAACTGACCACAGCTGTTTTTAGTAAGCTTTTTTGTACAGAATTAAAAGTATTCATTTTCCTCAAAACTTGAGGTTTTTTATTTCACGAGGTCCGAAAAAAGGGGGTCTAAAAAGTATTGCACTTCGACCATATGATCCATTGTGCTCCCGTTTTTACTTAAGTCCTACGAAATTCGCCTCTCCCATAGGTTGGCAATAGCCAGGAGCTGGCTTATCAAGTCTTCCTGTAGGTTCATATATTCGGGGTGAGATGCACGAAATATCCAGTATCTTCTGAAGTCTAGAGGTTCGCAGTCAAACATAATGTGGCTAGAGGTTTCTTCCTCCTCGCCACATAATCGGCATACAATGAACCCGTTATGGAGTCCTATTGTATGCAGATTCTTCCGCAGAGAATAATGCCCTGTAATGAATCCCGTAACCCTCCGCAGTTGCAACAAGTTCAGCCTCAGTGCATCGAGAGATAGCCTCTGGGTTGCACTCTGAAGCGGTATTTTCCGAGCTCCTGCCGCGATACTTTTTCCCAGTGATCACGGTGTTTAGCACTTGACCACTCGTTGATCGCCTGTTTACATGTTGTCCTTGAAATTCCTAAAATAGGCCCTGGGCCTAAAACCTTCGCTATGCTTTGTATAATTATATCTAATTTCAATGAAATACATGCTATGGTTAAACTTACCGTTTGATATCTCTAATTTGATTGAACCAATTTCTACGGTATGTATCTGTAACAAATAAAATATATCTTAATATATAAAACAGGATCGGGTTTGTTCGAACACTTATATATAACTCGAGAACGGATGGACCGATTTTCATGGTTTTTGATTTGTTGTTTTTGTTTCCGTCCCGAATATCAGAATAACTATTAAAAACATTGGAAAGTTGAAAAAAACGGCTGGATCGATTTGGATGAAATTATATAAAATTATTTTATTAAAATTTTGAAATGTCAATTTTGATTGTCGTTTCCATAGTCATATATCGTACACAGCGTGAATTATTCTACTATAGATAGATAGATAGATTAATGGATGGAAAGATAGGTAGATAGATAGATAGATTTGTAGATAGATAGATAGATATGTAGATAGATAGATAGATAGAAAGATAGATAGAGTTAAGTGCATTTGTAAAGAACCCTCGAATATCGTCACAGTTTGAGTGGATCACCCTATTTCTAAAATTTAAACTAAAGCTAAATCATCAAAAAATTTACAAGCGGTAAATGTTAAAGATCAAAAGATTTATATTTTATAATTTATATAACATATATATTTTATTCATACCCAAATATATTAAAAAGGTACATTTTATACCCCAAATTACCAGCCCAAAATTCCAGAGTATATATTCAATGTATCGTATGTATTGTATACTTTGAATAATAGTGACCATAAAAAATAGTTGGTATTATTATATTTTTTTCAGAAAATGTTTTAATTAAAAAAAGAAAATAAAAATAATTGGTAGGTACCCTATATTTACTCTATCTCTCTTCCTACCTCTCACTTAGAGCTCAGTGCAGTCAAGGTCTGCCCACCTATGGATTAGATGAAGTCTGATCATATACACAAAAGCTGTTGTTCTTTGTATATTGAAGAACTATTTGAAATGCAATTAACATTTAATATAGTTTGAAAATATCTTCACAATTGAATGCGATACCGTTTTCATACAAGGATACATAATACATATAATTACAATCAGTGGCGGATTAGGTTAGTCAAGGCGGTTGGCCAAACACACTTATGGTACTTCAATATGTTTTCAATATTTCTCTTTGGTTCCAGTCCTAGTGATTAGAAAATCTTTTTCTCAATCGAATGTTTTACGCCAGCCAATAGAGGATCGAAATAGAGGGGTATGTTGCAGATGGTGGTGTAGTACTTTTTATTTTATTACCGACGAAAGAAGGAGGTATTCAATTCAACCTGTATATTTTTTTAAAAATGTATGATCACGCATAACTTTTTACAGAGTAGTCCGATTTTGAAAAATTCTTTTTTGTTGGATAGGATAGACTTCAAAGTTGGTCCCATATAAATTTGAAGAAAAAACTTGTAATTATAGCCACAAAAATATAAAAAATAAGACTTCCCAGCGCTTCCACTAAAGAAAAATATCATTATCGATTAAATAATGTTCTGTGTGTATACACTATTTGAAACCACTCAATATCTTTGCGTAATTTGAATGTTGTTTTAACCGACCAAAAAAATGGAGTAGGTTCTCAAAACAACCCTTATATTTTTTTATGTATGACCACGCATAAGTTTTTACAGAGTAGTCCGATTTGGATAATTCTTTTATTGGATTAGGTATACTTTGAAATTGGTACCATATAAATTTGAAAGAAAAATTTCCCCCCTAAGGAGAGGAAAATAGGAAATGGTTGATTGTTCACCACTGAATTTTCATCAGTGAACCGATTCTGTTGAAACTTGACATACTTATGTAGTTCTAATGACACTATAAGCCACAAAAAAAATATATATTTTTTGTGTATAAAATATATTTTTACAAAAAATAGAACCGATGAAAGATGAAAGTAACTGAAAAGCAAAAAATAACAACTTTGTAATAAAAAATTAAATCTTCGAAAAAGGAAAGGAAAAAATAAAAAAGTAACTTTAAGTCCTACACTAATGTAAATACCTAAATAATTTTGAGTAAAAAAATCTCTATCAAATTGGGCGAGGGGTGAATCTGATTTTCGGTTAAAACTAAATATTACAAAATAACACAATTTGTAATATTTTGTTTGTTTGGCGCCGACTCAAAACTATTTAGGTATTTATTAAATTATTTAGGCAAAGCAAAGCCGCCTGACATTTGAACAACGTTCACACCTAATGCAATAAAATATTTTTTCAAATACGAAGGAAATTGAGTGGTTATTCTTATAAACAATTTGTTTTCTTTACATTTAAAAATCGAGCGTCCTTATTGAAAGACCCCGTAAATACGAGAACCAAATAAAATTTGTTCATGTTCCCCAATTTTGTCCGGGCGCAAACGGCTCGCCGGAGTCGAACGACTCTCCATAAGCTGGGTGAGAGTAAGTAAAAAAGGTATGTTTTGAAATAAGACGGAACGATGTTTCAATACAGGTTGTCCTACCGATTATTGCCCAATAATTAATTGAATCAATTTAGAATTAGTTTTATAAAATATTTATTGTTTAAAAAATATCTTTTACAATATGGAGATGCACCAAAAAACATAATAATAGTAATAACAATAATAACAACAATAATGATGATAGCAATAACAATAATTACAAGAACAACAACAATTATATGTATTCCCACTTTATGTAAAATTTAACCATTTAGAAATTAGTAACAAATTACCAAACCTTCCCGCCACCCAGTTTTATCATTGGCATCTTTTTTGTATCCAATGTCATCAAATTCCCATGACACTATACCCCGTACTAAGAAAAAATAATTTAATCAAGTAAATAATTGTTTATTAGTTCTCCGATATGAAAAGTTAAGGCAAATTATTCGGAATTTCCTAAAATCTAATTCTTAAATCTAAACTAAAGCTAAATCATAAAAAAATTTACAAGCGGTAAATGTAAAAGATCAAAAGATTTATATTTGATAATTTATATAACATATATATTTTATTCATATCCAAATATATTAAAAAGGTACATTTTATACCCCAAATTACCAGCCCTAAATTCCAGAGTATGTATTCAATGTATTATATGTATTGTATACTTTGAATAATAGTGACCATAAAAAATAGTTGGTATATATTATATATTTTTCAGAAAATGTTTTAATTAAAAAAAGAAAATAATAATAATTGGTAGGATACTCAGACCTGACTGTAGTCAAGGCCTGCCCACCTATGCATTAGTCCGCTACTGTTTATTACAATAAAGTACCACCAACATTAAAATGTAAATTATTTAAATTCATTTCTAATTATATTATTTAATTTTAATTAGTGCATTTATATAATAATAGTTTGGTTGAATTGTTGTGTTATTTCAATTCATATTCATATTCAAATATACTAAGCAAGGCAGGTATGCATAATATAATATTAGTAGATAAATCCATATGGTATGAGTGGCGTCACATGGAATCACAATATCATTATATCTATTTAAAAGTCTATTAAGTTAGCAAATGTATGTCAAATGTTATGTTTGTTTTATATGTCGTACTATATGAAAATTCTCCCTAAAAAAATAAATCCAGGCATCTAGGCTTTGAAAATAGTAACTTAACTGTACACATTTGATGACTACATTATAGTCGAAATACGTATTTATAAAATACAAACAAATGTTCTAGGAATAGGGGCAAAATTTGATATGTAATCTCCAAATAGTTTGTTGATATAGACTCTATATGACGTGGGGAGGGCAAAGACGGCTCTCCGGAGCCTCGGGGCTCTCCATAAGAAAGTGAGAGTATGTAAGAAAGGTATGTTTCGAACTAAGATGGAACGATGTTTCAATACAGGTTGCCTACCGATTATTGCCCAATAATTTATTTGATTTTGTAAGTTTAATATGTGAAATTCCCGATTCACATAGATAAGACGATGCGAAACAACTACAAAAACAACTAAGCGTTTTATTTATTTATTTTTAATAATTCCGGATATTCAAACGAAGAAGGGTTTTCTGCGTCGATTTTCCAAATACTTTTTGTGGTCGAGTTCATGGCTCCTAATAAATTATAATTTGTCGGAACGGTAATCATTTCGTTTAATAACGCGCAATTATTGGATTTCGGAAAAAATTTCTATTAAAGCGGGAATTTTAAGGTTTTTATTAAAGGGGCCCCTAAATAATCACTCATTACATTTATATTTTCGAAATCTATAAATCGATTATTAAATTGTAGAATTTCCGTTTCACTAAAATCACTATTTTTATTTTTATTTTTTAAAGGAATTATGCGAAAAATGAAAAATAATTTTCATTAGCACGAATAGTACTTTTCACTTTTTTAATTCAAAGTAGACTAACTCGAAGAAACTCAGTCAAGTTGAGTAAGCTAACTAAAATTCCCATTTTATTTTAAAATTTAACCATTTAGAAATGGTTAACTGGCTGGCTGACCCCCCACCCTGCTTTATCATTGCCATGTTTATTGTATCCAGTGTCATCAAATTCCCATAACACTATACCCCCTACTAAGAAAAAATATTTAAATCAGGTAAATAATTGTTTATTAGTTCTCCGATATGAATAGTTTAGGCAAATTATTCGGAATTTCCAAAATTCGATAATTCTAAAATCTAAACTAAAGCTAAAACATCAAAAAATTTTCAAGCGGTTTACAATTGTCAAGTGGTAAACGTAAAAGATGAAAAGATTTATATTTTATTCATACACAAATATGTTAAAAAGGTACATTTTATGACCCAAATTACTAGCCGAAAATTTCAGAGTAGGTATTCAATGTATTGAATGTATTGTATACTTTGTATAATACTGACCATGTGTTTGTATTATTATATTTTTTTCAGAAAATGTTTTAATTAAAAAAAGAAAATAATACTCATTGGTAGGTACCCTGTATTTACTCTATCTCTCTTCCTACCTCTCACTCAGAGCTTGTGAAGTCAAACCCTGTCCACCTCTATTCGAGTTACCGAAATAACAATGGATATATGTAGTGTGTTCACAAAGGTATCTAAATAAGAAAGTAACCACAATCTTCCTTGACATTTCATATCCAATTTTATACAATAATGAATCATTTGGGAGTCAACAAATAATCATCCTTTTATATATATATATATATATATATATATATATATATATATATATATATATATATATATACTAAAGGTATAAATATATTATCTATGCATGAAGAGAGTTCCCATATATCTCTCTACATACAAAATTTAAGTGACAGTTAAATTTCAATTTTAAATCATCCACCAAAACTAAACTTGAAACAATAGCATATTATTATTAGTATTATTATTATAGAATATTTTTAATATTTAATTAATTATAAAATAATACACATATTATATAATAGCCCATGGGCCCTGCTATTTAATTATGCATAACATACATTTAGTTAACAATATTTTATTTATATATATATATATATATTCAGGATATCTTAAAGTTAATTAGCATACCAATATTGATATGTTTCTTTTTAACGTTATATTCCAAGATGGCGACTTTACTCAGGCTACATTTCAACAATTAGTAAAATCTATAATACATACTATAAATACAAATTTTGATTAGATAAAAATGGATTTGAAATTTTTAAGGTTGGCTGAATTTGTTTCATTCACGGATTCGACAAGAAATTTATGAAATTTCGATTTTATTTTTTGATTTTTTTTTTTTGGTGAAAATGTTCGTTTTCATTAAAAAAGTTTCATTAACAAAATGATATTTTTAATAACTTATCCCTATTAACACATATATAACTATCACAATTGAGCCTGACGACTCTGTTTTTAACCATGATGCCAACTGATGTCAACAAAATCGAACACAGGGTACCAGTATTTGAAACAGGGGTAAAAAGTGCAAATATAATATTACATAAACAGAATGAAAAAAATGAAATGAAAAAAAGATTCGTAAAAAAATATTTTCGCATACCTCTAGAGCATAGGTGGGCAGGGTTTGACTTTACAAGGTCTGAGTGAGAGGTTGGAAGTACACTACACTATACAATACATACAATACATTGAATACATCTCTGGAATTTTGGGCATAAAATGCACCTTTTTAATATATTTGTGTATGAATAAAATATAAATATTTTGATCTTTTACGATTATCGCTTGACAATTGTAAACGGCTTGTAATTTTTATGATGATTTAGCTTTAGTTTAGATTTTAGAATTAGGTTTTTGGAAATTCCGTATAATTCTTTATAAGTATTCATATCGGAGAACTAATAAACAATTATTTACCTGATTTAATTATTTTTTCTTAGTAGAGGGTATAGAGTCATGGGAATTTGATGACACTGGATACAATCAACATGTCAATGATAAAGCTGGGTGGGTGGGGGTTAATTTGTTACTAATTTCTAAATGGTTAAATTTTACATAAAGTGGGAATTTTATGATAGCTTACTCAACCTGACTGAGTTGTTTTGATTTAGTCTACTATGAATTTAAAAAGTGGAAAGTACTATTCGTACTATTGAAAATTATTTTTAGCATAATTTAATTTTTTTTTTAAATGTAGTGATTTTAAGAATGGAGAATTCATCGCAAGCAGTCTTGGATAAGTTCAACACTGGAGGTGCGGCGGCGTCTGCGAAGAAAAGGAGGATATTTTTTGGCATCAACGAGTGGGAGCATCGTTTTGGTATATTTAACAAAATTGATAAAGAGGTAATTTGCCTATTTTGTGGTAAAACGTTTATTTGTTTAAAAAGAAGTCATTTCCAACGTCATTATACCGCGAAACATTCTGCCGAGTTTGAAAAATTCGAAATAGGGACAGCAGAACGCGATCGCGTAATTGCTGTTTTTAAAAATAATTATTTTGAATCATCGTCCGCCAAAAAATTATATATTAATAGTGATGCATTGGTAGGTCAACCTGTATTGAAACATCGTTCTGTCTTACTTCAAAACATACCTTGCTTACTTTCTCTCACTTTCTTCTGGTGAGCCCCGTGGCTCCGGAGAGCCGTCTACGCCCACCTCTGCTCTAGAGTAGTCTAGAGTGGAAAGTAGATGTCGGTATACGGACCAAAGGTTGTTATTTTTGACATGTGCAAACCTATTTTAATGGTGCGGTTAATTGACTGTCGGCGTATGGACATGAAAAGTGAGATGATTTTAATTTAATAATTTTGCACCTGCCGTAAAATTACGGAAATATTATGTTGAATCCTCAATTGAAACAATTTCAGCCAACCTAACAAATTTCAAAGCCACATTTTTTACTACTCAAAATTTGTATTTATAATATTATGGGTATAACTAATTGTTGAAATATAGCCTGACTAAATCCTCCATCTTGGAATATGACCAATATACGCCAATGAACTTTTCGATAATTTGAATACATAAATTAAATAAAAATATTTCTCACTAAAGATACAGGGTGAGTCGAGAAGAATGGACCAAACTCTAGTATTATACAGGTGAAAATAATGCAATATAACTCATATGTTCTTATGCGCGATTTTCATTTTTTTTTATAAAAAGATTATTAAAATAATTAAAGAGAACTCTAGGTTTTTTGAACTTACATTTCAAATATTGCCCCAATTCCTAGAACATTTATTTGTATTTTATAAATACGTATTTCGACTACAATGTAGTCATCATCAGTATGAATTTGCTAATCGTAACTATGTCTGGAATATGGATTCAGAGATATGTTGCATGGTGCTTGTCTCACAATAATATTAAAAAAGTTTTGTCTTTTATATGAGATGACTGAGGGTGTGATCTGACTTGAAGGATTATTTGAGTTGACGGATTAGGTGTGTGAATAACCCCGCCTATGTATTGACGGTATCCTTTGGTGACTGTGCGGCGTTTGTTTTGTCAGTAAAGTGAGGGTATCGAAGCTAATCTTGATATTCTGATATTCGATTTTTTGAAAATGGTTTAATTTTATTAAATCAGAATTTGGAATTGGGCCATTGTCTAAATTCATTATCTGTTTTCTCAATTTGTGTATGTACATACTTTCAGCTGCATCTAATGCTGCGAGGTTTGGTACAGATATCAGTAGTTTTAAATTCGATTTGTCAATTTGACAAGTAAAAATTTAAAACTTTTTTAATATCATTGTGAGACATGCACCAAATTATGAACAAGCAAAATATCTCTGAATCCATATCCCAGAGACAGTTACGATTAGCTAATTCATACTGATGATGACTTCATTGTAGTCGAAATAGGTATTTATAAAATACAAAAAAATGTTCTAGGAATAGGGGTAAAATTTGAAATGTAACTTCATTTTTTTTTATAAATGTTTAATAAGTGTCCCAGCATACTGACATATTATTAGAACAACAAGGTTAACAATTGTTTCTTGAGTCTCGAACATAGCATACTGATTACAAGAGTTTCATATCACCAATTTTGAATACTGTAGAACTCAAGATGACATTTTTTAATTACGCTATAACTTGAAAATTAATGAAAATCGAATACGAACATATGAGTTTTTTGCTTAAATTTTACGTGTACAATACACTACTGGAGTTTGGCCCGTTCTTTGTGGTTCACCATGTTATATATGTTGATATGGAAAATTTTGATTGCCCACGGACTATAATATATATAATCTAATATAGTATTGTAGTAAAAGCAACGTATTTATTTCCAAGTTGTGTGGTGTTGTTATTCTATTTTTCGTATTTAAATCAGAGGTGGGCGCAGACGGCTCGCCGGAGTCGAACGACTCTCCATAAGCTGGGTAAGAGTAAGTAAAAATGGTATGTTTTGAAGTAAGACGGAACGATGTTTCAATACAGGTTGCTACCGATTATTGCCCAATAATTTATTCAATCAATTTAGAAATAGTTTTATAAAATATTGATTGTTTACATAATATCTTTTACAATATGGAGAGATACACCAAAAAACATAATAATAATAATAACAATAACAATAATAATAACATAATAACTAATAAATAATAACATAATAATTGATGGATTCCCACTTTATGTAAAATTTAACTTAATTCATCAAATTCCCATGACACTATACTCCATACGAAGAAAAAATAATTATATCAGGTAAATAATTGTTTATTAGTTCTCGGATATGAATAATAAAAAGTTTAGGCAAATTATTTGGAATTTCCAAAACTATAATTCTATCTAAACTAGTTTTCAATTCTATTCAAATCCTTTGCAAAAATTTTCCTCTTTTATTACAACGGTCCAGCGGCAAACGTAAAGGTTCAAAAGATTTATATTTTATATTTATATATTATATATTTATTTATAAATAACATTTTTATTTTATTCATACACAAATATATTAAAAAGGTACATTTTATGCCCCAAATTACCAGCCCAAAATTCCAGAGTATGTTATTCAATGTATTGTATGTACTATTTACTTTGAATAATAGTGACCATAAAAAATAGTTGGTATTATTATATTTTTTTCAGAAAATGTTTTAATTAAAAAAAGAAAATAATAATAATTGGTAGGAATACCCTGTATTTACTCTATCTCTCTTCCTACCTCTCACTCAGAGCTGAGTGCAGCCAAGGTCTGCCCACCTATGATTTAAATTATATTCTAATCATTTATGTAAAAACCCGTCGAAATTGCTGCCGGCTTTACACTCGGAAACGCATTTAGAATTGCACTCGTACCTTTCTTTATCCAGTCAAAATAGACGGAAATATTGTAAAATCTCAGAAATATTCCGACAGAATTGAAATGGAAATTTATGTAAACTTTGAAATCATCATTTTAAATGAAATATCAAATGTCGTAAGCCACGCCTGAGCTTAAAATTTTATTTAAGAGCAAAAGTTTAAAAAAATTTCCTTTTCAGAAATATCTCTCAAAAGGTGAGAATCGTTTTTGTAAAAATCGTTATTCTAAAATATGTAGACCATGCGATGATTCTCTCCAAACTATTCCTAAACCTTTAACGAAAAATTGATTTTTTGTCTATTTGCGAGTTGTCCGATACCGCGGCATCAGACGGAGAACATCCTTTCAGATAATTTGTATATTCAATGTTATTGTTAACATTCAGTTTATGGATGATCCAATTCTAAAAGGTCGCAGTCCACAAAATTGAGAACATGCAGACTTTTTTGCTGCAATCGGCTCACTATCAACGTCTAATTTACAATTATTTTAAGTTTAAAAAAAGTATGTACGCACGTAAAAAGTTATACTTTTTTTTAAATAATTTATAACAATAATATTGGAAAAAAATTTAAAAAAAGTTTTGTATGGACATTTTTGTATAAAATGAATATTTAGCAAAATATAGAATTTTTAATCATTTGATTAGATAGGCAACTTTTTTCACATTTAAGCAAATTTTTACATATGTTTTGTAATACTAATATTATAAATATATATATTTATATTTATTTATTTATATATTTTGAAAAATTTGTTAGGTCAAGTTATCGTCATGAAATTTGGTAAATGTGTTCCTGGGTCAATTAGACTATCGATATCAACCAGTGATAAAAACAAATACCATTAGAAAGATAGGTTCGATGTATATCATTATACAAAATGTAATTACGTCAATTAGGATATGGATTAACAACAATATATTATATATAGACTGTAAACTGTAAACTGTAAACTCAATGCCTGGTAGAGAGTGCAGCAGCATGAATAGTTTTATTTACAGTTGAGTTATCAACTTGATGAAGTATAATTTACATGCATACATGCATACGTCTACGCCATGTTTTAAAACGTTGTTTTGTTTTTTATTTAATGTAATGTAATTTACAATTAATTGATTGCAACCACAAACATAAAATATATATGTAGGGTGTTCCATTTTAATTTCCCCAGGTGTAAATCTCGAGAACTAAGTAAGATTGTGATCAATGTTTCAGGCTAAAGTTTTCAGCTTTCTACGGGTTCAGATAATTGAGATCTTTTCTTTGACTTAGAAACTAATTATCATGGTCAACTCGCGGTCAAATTTGCTTTTGAAATAGAAACATATTTTTTTTTAAATTGCGGATGTGTATTTTACGAGTAAAATATTCATTTCTACACTATTTTTTTATACAAAATTAAAAAAGGATATATATATATATATATATATATATATATATATATATATATATATATACATTGATATCAATACAAAAAAGTACACCATTAGTTAATACTATTGGGATCAAATATATTTGGTGAATTTAATAATACTATTATACATTATACAGAGTCTAACAAATGTGAGGACTTTTATAAACTGTAAGAAAATGACCGTTCAGATTGTTTAATTTGTACATACAACTTATCCAAAATTCAGAACTACATGACGATTTTTCAGATAAAATGTGCTCGGTCATTGGCCTAATTTTTAATTGATTTATAAAATAAAACCGGTCTAAAATGTAGCAAGCTAAAAAATCCACAGTACAGCACAGTTTTTTTTAATGATTAGTAACAGGCTAAATTTCTGTCAGTAGCTTCCTTTTGACGAAACGCCCAACTTTTCTCTCGAAAAAATTCTCAATGATAGTGACTAGCGAAGCGCGTAAGAAAGTAACTTCTTTGGTTGACGATAGCAAAAATTTTATCAGTAACAGTTAATTTGTTAGTTAAATTGAGAGATAGTGTAATAAACACGTCAATAAACACGTGTTCTACAAAATGGATGGCATGACAGATAAACCCAAGATGTTCAAATATCAGGGTATACATAGTTATTACTTGGTGCTACTTAAATAACTGTTACTTGGTGCGATTGAGTGTATTCACGATAAAATCAATATTAGTAGTGTTTTATAAACTAAAAGTTGAAGAAATGAGACCTACAATATGCATAAACATTGTGTGTCATTGAAATAAGAAAACATTTTTCGAATTTATAAATGAAAATTTTACATTGACATGTTTAGATCGTAGGACTGGGAAATTGAACCACTGAATTTGCAGGACAAGATGACCAGCAAAGTATACACACCATTATTAATTAGCAGCATAAAAATCAGCTTGTTACTAATAACTATGTATACCCCGTTATTTGAACATGTTGGAGGTGGGGGACCATCCATTTTGTAGAACACAAGCTTTTTTGAAGTCTTTATTACATTATCTCTCAATTTAACTAACCAATGAACTATTACTGATAAAATTTTTGCTATCGTCAAACAAAGAAGTTACTCTCTTACGCGCTTCGCGAGTCACTATCACTGAGAATTTTTGCGAGATTTTTGTAAGTTGGACGTCTCATCAAAAGGAAGCTACTAGACAACAATTTAGTCTGTTACTAATCATTAAAAGAAACCGTGCTGTACTGTGGACTAAAAACATTCATATAATCTTTTGTCGTTTTTGCTGGTGTAGTGTCTAATCGGGAACATGTTATAAAGAGAATAAAAACGCAAACGAATTTACTGTAATGTCAGCAACAATCAGCATATTACAAAATAATATCCATAATATTATAATGTTACACTCACACAGGTACAGTCACGTACACAAAATATCAAAACATACCAAAACAAAAGCAATCACGTCAAATGCAATGATATGTATATATGGGTGCATTCGTCTTGGACGCTCACACGCTTTGAGCGCTCACGCTTATAAGAACAAATTATTGGTGTTCATGTTAGCTTACGAACGCTTAGAATCGATCAGAAAATGTCGTTCGTTTTGGACGTTGTGAGCGTTAGTTTGTATCAACATGGCGACGTTTTATTTCGTCAGAAGTAACAGAAACAGTATACGTTTTACCAGATTCTGAATCATTTAAATCGATCGAAAATAATCTGGTTAATAGTTAGCCATTTTTACTGATTTGTCAACGATTTTAATTTTAAGTACTTTAATAAATATGACAAAAGTTTGGTTAGCTTACGCTCACGTAGCATTCGTTTTGATAAATAGTAAGATTTGGCGTTCACGCTTTTGCTGCCCTACCTCTGTAGAGTAAGCGTCTGTGAGCGCGAGATCTACCTCATGAACTCAGCCGCAAGTGTGATTTTTTGACACTCACAGCGCCAAGTCGAACGCTGAAAAAGACGAATGAGCGCGCTGAAAGCGTGTGAGCGTCCAAGACGAATGCACCCTATATAAATTTGTTGAATGTTAGCAGTGATGGCAAACCAATGACACGCGTACCATTGATGGCACGCGTTAAAATAATTCGGGCACGAGATTGATAAAGAAATTTAGGTATCTGATCGAAACAGTTAATTTTTTCGACTTTAAAACCAAAGTTCATTGTGTGATGAGGGCTACCAGTGCTTGAACGGCAACAGATTACGTGGCAGATATAGGTAGATGTTGCATGTGTTTCTGATCGAACGAATCGTAGTAAGCTACTGAGTGACGAAGTGCGACGCCATGGGAGGGACGCACTTCACATGTTTTTTATTTTTATTTTTTTCATCGTCAACTGCAATTAAAGTCTCTTTTATATTTTCGTTCTCTCATCGAATCACCACCACTTCCCATAAAAAAACTACTGGAGGGCCTCATCTACCGCCATGTATTCTATGATTTTGTTTCCAGAAGTTTTAGACTCGTCGCAGTCAATATAGGACAGACTCCACTGTACCAATTACGCCGAGTTTTGAACGTTTTTAAACTAGTTTGGTTGACAAAAATGCATGTTTAAATTTGTTTGAGTTATCTTTACATTTATTAAGTATTATTCTCAACATAGTTTGGCAACAAAACAAACAGTGCAAAGAAAAGAGTCGGAATACCCTTCTTTGGCTGAGAGCCTATTTTAGGAATTCAAAGGACTGCATGTAAACAGGTGATCAACGAGTGGTCAAATGCTAAACACCGTGATCACTGGGAAAAAGTACCACGGCAGAAGCTCGGGAAAATACTGCTTCAGAGTGCAACCAAGAGGCTATCTCTCGATGCACTGAGGCTGAATAAGATGCAACTGCGAAGAGTACCGGATTCATTAGCGAACATTGTCCCCTGCGGAAGCATTTGCACACAATGGGACTCCATAACGGGTCCATTATGTGCAGATTGTGTGGCGAGGAGGAAGAAACATTCAGCCACATTATCTTTGACTGCGAACCTCTAGATTACAGCAGATACAGGATATTCGGTGGATCTCACCCCGTGTATATGAACCTTCAGGAAGGTCTTATAAGCAAGCTCTTGGCTATTGCCAACATATGGGAGATGCGCATCTCGTCGGACTGAGGTAGAAGGGGGGGAGGGGTGTGCATAATGGACCATAAGGTCGAAGTGCTATACTTTTTTAAATCCCATGATGTAGCTATCTATCTATCTAAGGGGGTAAAATAGAGAGTCAAAGTCTCCGGTTATTTTAAAGTTATTTTTCAATGAGTTTCAACTATTGTATTATATAACAATAACAAGAGGTACCAACCACCAAATGATGAATGATTGCAGCCAGCATGTTATTATATATATATATATATATATATATATATATATATATATATATATATATATATATGGATGTATATATCTATGTATATATATATATATATATATCTATATATATATATATATTTATATATAATATATATATAATATATATCTATCATATATATATATATATATATATATATATATATATATATATATATATATATATATATATATATATAGCATACAGGTTACGCAAAAGTACCTTCACGAATTTCAATTGTAAAAAGTATATAGAAATTAAATTAAATTTATATTTTTAAACTCATGATCGACAGTGTGTTTCTTATAGTTTTGTTCCAACTATTTACGAAAGATGATGTCAAACGTATGCTGTCCCTTTTCACGAAGACAAATATGAGCTCTTTTTACAAGTTTCTTGAGATATCCCCAAAATCGCTCGCTTAATATTCGCTCTAAGATGTTGGTTTGTTTACATAAACCATTTATTTCAGATGGGCCAACTTCAGTCTCCGTTTCTCGAAATTAATCGATTCGTGAAATACTCGTATGTTCTCAAAAGAGCAATTGTGGCTTTGGTAGTATGCGCTGTAGCACACCAGCTTGATGAAATCAGTAGCGTCGTTGTAAAAAAATTTTCCGCATTTCCCTATATCGATCTCCATACACCGATGATGTGTGACCAACTTCGTCTTAGGAATAATAGGGCCCGAAATTCCCAAGTATTTGTGTTCATATAAAAAAAGAAATTCAATAAATATTAATTCCAAAAAGAATTTTTGAAATTAAAACTCGTGAAGGTATTTTTGCGCCACAATATATATATATATATATATATATATATATATATATATATATATATATATATATATATATATATATATGTATATATATATATATTTATATATATATATATATAGACCGTTTTCAAAAGCATTTCTAATAGAGTATCAATGTTAAATAAATAATAAAAATATTTACTATAAAACCATACATACATACACATACATACTGAAACTGAATGTATAGACAGTAATATTGGGTGACCATATTATAGGACCATTCATCATTGCCGGATCGTTAGATTCTCAAAAATATTTGAGTTTGTTACGAAAAAATATTGTCAACGGTAAGGACTCTTTCTAATTAAGACCTGGAATCTGTATGGTTCCAACAAGATGGTTGCCCTGCACACAATGCCATGATAGTAAGGCTGTTCCTGGAACAAACTGACCACTTCAAGTGGCCAGCCAGATCGCCAGATCTATCTCCTAACGACTTTTTTTAGTGAAGTTTTCTCAAAACACAGATCTATTCGCGGAAGAGGTCTGAAAATTTGCAACAATTATGTCAAAGAATTTTTGACAAATGTGCGAATATTTCTCCTCAAGTGCTAGAAAATACCCGGGTAGATTTCTACAACCAACTCGGATATTGTTTAGCAAATAATGGAGGAATATTCGAACTGTTGGTTTAACTTTTTTTTTTGTCGGAAATCTATTTTTTTTCTTTTTTGGGGTTTTATTTTATTTTTTTAATTCGTGTGGATTGTTGTTTTATGTTATATCGTTAATAGAATTCTATCATTTATTTTCAAACATTCCACATACAAATAATAAAGGATATTCAAAAAAGAGTTTTCAATTGTTAGAAGTAATGCTAAGCTTAAGAAAACAACCATGAACATATTTAACCCACTCTCATTACATGTTAATGCAGTACAAAACAGTCCAGCAAGCATACACAACAGACACACTAAAGAGTATCCCCACTATTTTTATTTCTTTACTAAGCATATTGTGTTTAGTTATTATAGTAAATAATATTTAGCATTGATTCTCTATTAGCAATGCTTTCTAATCCGTACGGGTATCTCTCTCTCTCTCTCTCTCTCTATATATATATATATATATATATATATATATATATATATATATATATATATATATATATATAATATTAGAATATGTTCACTTCTGTTGTTGCAGGATTTATATTTGTATTTGTGTATGTGATATCAGCTCGTTCGTTGGACTTACCAATCGGCACAAGCCGGTCTTGTCCTATGTATTGTGACCGAGGATAACATTAGTTCGAATTGAATGTTTTATGTACAGAATGTGTTAATAAATGGCAGTTACATCTCTAAATAGAATGTGTGGTTGGTGTATGACTTAAAAAACAGAGTTGATTGGACACTGTGAGAGACTACGTTCGTTCAACTATTGATGAAGTGGCCCTATTAAAATTATTAATATATTGGTAAATGATTTTAAACTTTTCTTGGTTTAAATTATCTTTAAATGTTTTTAAGTAAAACAATTAAACAAAACGTTTTGTATTTTTGATGTAACGTTACCGTTACGAAAATACATAGGTATATTGTTGCATTCCCACCTTTGACACCAATTTTATGTTGCGTCCTTTTGTGCAAAATTGGTTGTTGCAGGTGATGAATGTCCGATGCCACCAGAGCAGTTGATTAAAGCTCAACTTCGTAGGCTTATTTAATTTCAAATATTTGCCGTCTCAAGTACTTGACCATAACCAATTGGAAAATTTGATATTACCCAAATGTTTCCAATTTAATACGAGTAATATTCTGGTTAAAAATATTATAAGAGAATGGTAAGTCAGAAATAAAACAAAACACTTAAAAAACTTAATTTAATTTATTTACTAGTTACTTAATTAATTTTGACTGAATTGATTATTGAAATTTGAATAGACTTGATTGTTACATATCGGACTAATATCTGAATCTAATTGAATTTACATTTTAACTCGTAGTTATGAGATGTTACTGTCTCATAAAAAAATATAATTTAAAATCTATTTGAAATCTAAAATCTATTTGTGAGTTGATTTACAATTGTTTTTATATGCGAAAATCGACTTAGTTAAAATATATTTGTGTTACACGCGCTATAATAATTTCTTCAACAAATGTATTTATGCTGATTTTGCAAAAATTGCCTAGTGAATTGTTTTATTAAATAAATTTTGTTATTGCCAATTCTTTTGATTTCAAAATACATTCAATAATAATAGGGAATATGCATGAAAATTTTTTTTCACATTTATTTTCAGAATATGAAAATACTGTTAATACTGTAATAATATTTAAAAACGAAATTAAAATCCGACAAATATCAAGGAAGCTATAAGCTTTTAAAGATTATTATGTGTCTCTTTCTTGCAAAAATACTAAAAACGGAGTTTTACGTGTACTTTAAATGGTGAAAGTGTAATATGACGTCACATAACATATCAAGAGAGCTATCACCCTCTTTGTCTAATCGGGAATTTCAATCATTCATATCTCGCTTATTTTTAAAGTTATTTAAAAAGTAATTTTACTTCGATATTTGTCAAGTAAACATGCTTCAATTCAAGTAATAAAAAATTTCCATGCATATTCCCTATTATGTCATTAAACTTAAATAATTATAAAAAGACGTTCTCGAGTTACGCAACAATATCTATCTATCTCACACTTACACTGGCTCAATCTTTAACGATGGATAGATACTAAATAATAACAATCAAATTAAAAATGAGGGTTTTACCTGTGTTTCTGAGATTCCAATGAGGACTATAACAGAGGCCATCAAAATCATTATCTTTCAACCTTTATTAAAGAGGGCAAGGAATTCTTTAAACCACCTCATTAATTTCAATTGACAAACTGCCACCGCCAGGATTCGAACCCATAACCTCCTGGTTCCAAGCAGGCAGAGAGCGTTAGACCACTTGAACGAACTTTAAGTCATTTTTTAGATCAATAGCCCTTTCAACATACTGGAAGGTATGAAAATTGTGGGATGTTATATTAATAAGAAAAAATTGTTGATATAAAATGGCATACATGTCTTATTTTCAATGTTAAAGTAATATTGATCCAATGTCTTCGGCAATTAAAGTTGCAGAAACAGTATTAAAAATGATCTGAGTTACACAGCTGACTAAGTTTTACTTCTACACTATTTGATTACAAATTCATAACGATTGTATAATATATGTTAATATACATGCTGTACATTAATATTATACATAAATTCAGAAACCAAATCATGAATTTAGATAATGGTCCAATTTCAAATTCTGATTTAATAAAATTTAATACCTGAATGTCAAGGTCAGCTGACATAACACCCTAACGCTATTGACACGAACAAGGCCAGATGGTCAAAGAAGGATACCTGCCAATTGACGAAGCTGAGGGGTTCATCACACACTTAAAAATTTAATCTGTCAGTTTACTCAGGTAATCTCTCAGTTAATATCTCAGTCCGATCAAACAGGGTGCGGTGCGGGACCTTCCTTATTTGAATTGCGCGCCACACACGTTCTTTGAACGGTTAGTTCAGTAACAACTATGCAGTGGATGAAAGAAGAGCGCGGGTGGCAACGTATTTTTTTAGCTTCAATTAAAAAAAAAATTTTTAATCAATCCTAAAGGTCTTGTTCCTGATCGTAAATCGATTGTTCAGTGGGTGGACACTTTTATGGATACCAGTAGTGTGTCCAAAAAAATCCAGGACCTCCGAAAACAACCAAGACTCCAGAAAACGTCGAGAGAGTGCGGAACGCGGTTTAGAAATCCACCAGGCAATTTGCGCGTAAACATGCAAATGCTTTTCGACTTCTGATCGCAAAGTGAGACGAATTCTTCATGAAGACTTGAAATTTCATCCATACAAGTTGGGAATGTGTGATTCAAACAAGACGGCGCCACGGGTCACACGGCACGAATTTCCATTTATCTCTTGCGCGAACACTTCCTCGAACGGCTTATCTCTTTAAGGGGGGATTTAAAGTGGCCAGCACGCTCGCCAGAATAAGCAGCCTGTGATTTTTTTTAATGGGGATATCTTAAATCCTTGGTGTATGCCAACCGTCCGAAAACCCTGGTTGATCTGAAGAACAATATTCGTTTTGCTATCGCAAAGATCGACGTGAAAATGCTGGACAAAGTGTACCAAAAATTCAGATTTCGACTATTCCAATGTATTGAGCAGAACTTGGTGAGCACCTTCAAAATATCATTTTCAAACAGCAATGGAAAAAAAAACTTTAAATGTACCGCTATGTAAAAATACTTTTCATTTTATCATTGTTTAAAATAATGAAGTTCCCGCGAAGCACCCTGTATAAAAGACATTTTTTTAAATAATTGTAAGACACGCACCATATTAGCAACGACTAACGATGACTCCATATCGCGGAGATAGTTACGATTAGCTAAGTCATACTGGTGATGACTACTTTGTAGTCGAAATACGTATATAATAATTTTTCTAGGAATTTGAGATTTAATGCTATATATTAATTCCTATATTATTAAGAAAAACCTGTAAAATTATTTAAAAACATTTTTCCAACACGTTTATAAAGTGTTGACTTCTCCAGGATTCTTGAACCTTGTTTATTTTAAATATTTGTCTCATTCTCTAGTTAAAACAAGCTTAAGAATTATCACAAATTATGTAAATATTTGTTGTATTATATAATTCCCACAAATGGTGTATAAAATAGGGTTTATTCAATATTAGTTACCCAAATTGTTGTTAAAACTTTCATTATGCTGTTAAAACACATGTTGGTGTCGAAACAGTGTATGGAAAGGTTGGAGAACTCAATATTTTACTGGTCAATACTGATCTGAAATAATTATTAAACATAACTGAGATTCCTGCTAATAATTCCGAATCGTTCTATACACTTTAGAATTAGTTGAAATTCATCCCAACGAAATGGAATTTCAAATTTTCATAGCCTAATAGTAAATTAAAAATTACAAACTTTGGCATATTGGCGTGTCCTTCTTAGAATGGGATGTCGCCCTGAGATGAATTGTCTTAAGATTATTCTTAAAGATTTAATTAACAAGTATATATAAAAGAGCAGAAATAGTATCGGATAATCCAAATTTATTGTGGCATTCTGTCCATTGTCATTTGCATCTGAATACCAAGGTCTAGGACCAATAATACGGTTTTGTATGCTTTTTAAGTTGATTGTTGAAACTACTACCAAAAATGTTTGATGTAGGGTGAACACCAAAAATGTACAAAATCCGTTTTAACAGGGGGTCATTTTCGATGTCTACTAGGCAGGATCCATGGACATTTGAAAATCTGTTTGTGAATTTTTTTCATCGAAATTTTCTTAAGAATGAAAATTCGACAAGAAATGTTTTACACACTAATGTTTTGTTTTGTGTAAAAGTGCAAAACTAAGAAATGTGCAACAATTAAATTGTTTATTACCTCTCATTTTATCTCACAATATTGACGATTAGAGATATTTGACGTTTTGAGATATTTGATGATGTCGGTGGGGATAGCAATATTTAAGCTTTTGTCCGAAAATTATTTGAGTAAATGCATTAGAAAACATCATAAGATATTTTCCATAGTTTTTAAAGTGTGCTGCCAAATTTTAGAAATGTATATAGTCAAGTATTAACCAACATAAAAACAAAAAAAAGATCAAGACTGTAAAATGTAAAAGACGATATGAGAGTAGCATTGTCATTTTTACGACCAAATATAAATGAAATTATCAAAAAACATCAAGCTCAAATTTGTCATTCAAAGTATTCTTATTATTAACTTGTAATGAATCCCTTAATAAACGTATTGTTGTTTTTGTAGTACATATTATTTTATTTTACATTCAAAGTTATTATCATATACTATTTTACACAGTGTATTATAGGTAAGTAAACAACTTTTAAACTTATCTTTTTCTTTGTGTGCCATCAAATTTTGAAATCGTTAAAAGTGTGCCGCAACAAAAAAAAATGGTTGAGAATCACTGCCTTACGCGATTCCCTTAAAAAATCATATACCAATTTTTTCCGTAAAAATAAATCAATTTCATCTACGTTAAATCTACAATTGGGCTATTCTACTTAAACTTTGTGATAAATTTCACATTATTTCGCCGAAGAGGTTTAATAAAATCGCCGTTTTCATAACTGATCCGTGGGCGGGGCTTAAAAAAACTGGCTGTTTATTGTGTGCAGGGAAATAATAATCTATTTTTAAATGTCAAATAATTCTATGTTTTAAATGTCAATTTTTGTATATTTTAAAGTTATTGACAAATGATTTTGTTAATGCAAGTTTTTCCCTAAAAACTATAAAAATATACATAAGATATATTAAGATATCTGGGCCGGCTATAACTTTGAAACAGTCAGAAAACTGCTATAACACATGGTAAGGATTTTTAACTGCTGAAAGTTTTTCTGGAATTACAAACAAAATTTACGTAGGGTCTTCTCTCATCATTATTACCAGACTTGGTGACTAAAATGGTCAGTTATCAATTGCTAATTTTAACACGACACACTTAAAACGAATTTTATACCAAAAAACCGAAATTGCCTTCTTTGTTTTTTTACCAACCAAGTAGCCGAGCGGTCTAAGGCGTTATGTCTACTTCGAACTGGGTGGTTATGGGTTCGAATCTCGACATCGGCAGTTTGTCAATTATTAAGAAGAAAAAAAAGGGGCAGCTAATTGACTAAACTATCGGCGTATGGACAAGAATGAAGTAACCGGCTATGTTTGAGAAGGTTTTCTGCAGTTTCCTTCACGAACTCCAGATGAATATCGGCGTAGTTCCGATCAAAGTCGGCAGCAGCCGGAAATCCTACCAATTTTTAGTCTACATATAAAAATTCCTTCCACTCCACTCACATCCTCACATCCTTAGGCATCACAGTGGACCTTTTGGTCGAAGTGTAGCCAGTTCAGGGCAGCCGCTACAATATATCTATCTTCCTTCTTTTTAATCTATTAAATCCTCTGAATCTCTGAACAAGGAACTGTGGTGTAGTTTGAAATTATCGGCGCGAACAAAACCAATAATATAATCTTATTCTGTAAAAGAGGGCTACTTAAACTTGAATATTATTGTTGTTAAAGGTTTTGAATTAAAATTTAGTTGCTGGCGATGGTAACAAATTTATCCTCTAAGGAGTAAACAACACCCCTTAGCTATCCACTACCCACCCTCCATTCTACTTTTAAAATAACAATTGATTTTAATATGTTTTGTAATTTGTGGGTTGTTTTTGTGTTTGGTATTATAAACTATAAAATGTATTTCTAAATCGTGTTCAACATGAATATGAATTATTGGTAAAACGTGTTTTTTTTCTATAATGTTCAAAATGTTCAATGGCAAATGTTCGTTCCTTGACATTCTAAATTGTATTTACTCTTATGTATATTTTTTGTAAATAAAAGCTTTTCCCAATAACCAGTTTTTACTTTTTACTTTGTCGGCATCTTCAAAATCCAATATATCTATAAAGTCGTCGCCCAATCGGATTTCGAATCATAGAACATCTGGCAAATTTGAAATTTGGGAGAACCGAAAAATCGTCTATAGCTGCGCACGTTATTGAGAAAAATCACAAAATTGACAAATCGAATTTAAACTTACTGAAATCGGTACAAAACCCCACAGAATTAATTGTATATGAAAGTATCTACATACACAAATTAAGAAAACAGATAATAAATTTAGCCAATGGCCCAATTCCAAATACTGATTTATTAAAATTAAACCTTATTCAAAATTTAATACCGGAATATCAAGGTTAGCTTCGATCAACACCCTCACCTTATTGACAATAACAACACCGCATGGTCAGAAAAGGATACCGCCAATAAATAGGTGGGGTTCAGCACACACTTAATCAACTCAAATAATCCTTCAGGTACTACTTCAATCAGATCATATAAAAGACAAAACTTTTTTAATATTATTGTGAGACACGCACCAAATTAGCAACCTGTAACATATCTCTGAATCCATATCCCAGAGATAGTTACGATTAGCTAATTCAAGCTGATGATGATTACATTGTAGTCGAAAGACGTATTTATAAAATACAAACAAATGTTCTAGGAATAGGGGCAAAATTTGAAATGTCATTTCAAAAAACCTAGAGTTCTCTTTGATTATTTTAAAAATCTTTACTTTTTATTTGACTACGGAATCCTAAACATTTACCATAAAAACATTAACTTTATTTTTTATCCAAAACAAAATTGAAACTCAAAAAACTAAAAACATAACTCCAACGCGCATCATAACTCCATATCCCAGAGATAGTTACGATTAGCTAATTCATACTGGTGATGACTACCTTTGCAGTCGAAATAAGTTATAAAATACAAATAATTGTTCCAGTAATTGTGGCAAAATTTGAAATTTAATTTCAAAAAAACCTAGAGTTCTCCTTGATTATTTGAATAATCTTTATACGGAAATATTATTTATCTGGTTATTCAAGTATAACCTAAAATTTTAATTTATAATTTCAGTAAAAATCCAAAGGATAAAAATAATATTTTCACGATAATTCTTTATATAATTTATCCAGAATTCTAAATAATTAAATTCAATTTTTATATACATACCATTATATTAACATTATAAGCATTTGATACACTTGTTTGTGGTATAACTTGACAGGCTATTAGGACTTGACTGTTTAAATTATGTCTTTCAACAATCTTATGCATATTTCTCAATATAAATAGTTTTGTCCCTTTCACCTGTATATATTTTTTTAGCGAATTTCCTGAAAGGAAATAGAGCTATTGGTTCCGTACCGAAGTCAAAATTTCGCAAAAATTTCTTCAAATGTCCATCGATCCTACCTAGTAGATGTCAAAAATCACCGTCTGTAAAGTTTATATATGCATATATATATCTATGGACATATATATATATATATATATATATATATATATAAATATATATATATATATACATATATATATACATATATATATATATATATGTGTCTGTAATCACTCTAGAGGTCACAGTTTTCATTTTATCGAAATGAAATTTGGTATTTGAGGCGATTTTGGTATTCAAAAGGTCAAGTTCGTTAATGGGTAAAATTGGACAAGAGGAAAGGGGGGTTTAGAGCGAGAGGGAAACACAAAATTTGACATATCTCCCTTAATATTCAAAAAATCGAAAAATTTATAAGAAGTAAATTTTTAGGTATTAAGTTTTACTGTAATTTTGTTTCTTATCATTTTTTCTGTTACACTAATATTTACAGAAATATTGACGGTTTAAGATTGAAAGCTAAATTCCTTAATATCACTGTACACATTAGAGTTTGAGCAAAAATGATAAGCTGATTAACTGTAGCAAATTTGATTTTCTACAACTTTATTTCTTACGCGTTTTTCGATTGTTCTAATATTAAGAGAGATATTTAATATTTTGTGTTTTCTTCTTTCTTTATACCCCCCCTCCCCCTATTTATCTCGACGTATGTCATTTATTAATAAAATCACATACGACATTTCATTTTGATCAGACTAAAATTGTGACCGCTAGAGAATAATTTATGCATTCTAAGGAAATTCGCGAAGTTGAAGCAGCTCCTGCGTAACTCTTTTTCTTTTATGTATGATCATGCATAACATTTTACAGAGTAGTCCGATATTGATAATTCTTTTTGTGTTGGATAGGGTATTCTTCAAAGTTGGTCCCATATTAATTTGAACAAAAATTTTTAGCTACAAAAAAAAAATTAAAAAAATAAAACTTCTCACCGCTTCCACTAAAGAACAAATATTATAATCGCTGTATATTGTCTGTGTGTAAACACTTTGAAAGCACTCAATATCATTGCGCAATTTGAATGTATTTTTAACCGACGAAAAAACGGAGGTGGTTCTCAAGTTAACCCGTATGTATTAATAAGTTTTATGAATGACCACGCATAAATTTTTACAGAGTAGTCTGATTTTAATAATTCCTTTTTTATTGGATAGGGTATACTTCGAAGTTGGTACCATAAAATTTAAAAAAAAAAATTGCAACCCTAAGGGTAGAAAAACAGGGAAAAATGCATTGTTCACGCACTGAATTGTCATCTGTGAACCGAATCTGTTGAAACTTGGCACACTTATGTAGTTCTAATGACACTATAACATGTACGAAAAAAGAAAGGCACTGAAAAGTAAAAAATAAAAACTATTTAACAAAAAATAGAACCGACAAAAGAAGAAAGAAATTGAAAAGCAAAAAATAAAAACTTTAAAACAAAAAATTAAACCTTCGAAAAAGAAAGGAACTGAAAAGCAAAAAAAAAAGAAATAAGTCTTACACTAAATACGTAAATAATTTTGAGTTGGCGCCAAAAAATCTCCATCGAAATGGGCGAAGGTTGAATCTGATTTTCGGTTAAAAGTAAATATTACATTTTGAAATATTTTGTTTGTTGGGCGTCGACTCAAAAGTAAGGTATTTACATGACTTAGTTAGACTAAAAAAGGTTCTTTTTTATTTTTGCTTTTCAGTTCCTTTCTTTTTTCAAAGGTTTAATTTTTTGTTTAGAACTTTAAATTTTTTGCTTTTCAGTTACTTTCTTCTTTTGTCGGTTCTATTTTTTGTTAAAAAGTTATTTTTTCCATTATTTATAATTTTACTTTAATGTTTATTGCAAATGCTTACTGCACTTGGTGCTTAGTTATATAGATTTTAATCATAACTTTTAAAAAACAATAACCGATTAACCAACAATTTTTTTTGTTTTTTTCAGAATCTCAAACTCTATTCAAATATGTAAAAATAAATAAAATGTTCCATTTGAAAAACAACAGTTGGATGCAGGATCTTGTAATATTGGGGTTTAAAAAAAAGGAGTAAATCGCTGAAAGACGTGTTTTTCCTAATAAAATTCGTCAAAAAAAGTGGGTGGAGCATATATCTATGATCACCCTGTATCCCTATGTCCTTGTCATTTGAGGATAAAAACATAGAATTTCATTAGGGAATTATAATAATAAATCGAAGTTTTCTAGTAATAGCCTTCTAGGTGTTTCAATCTAATGCATTATATATATATATATATATATATATATATATATATATATATACCAGGATAAAAATAATCATTTATAGTTTTCTTTTTTTTGTAGTATAAAATTCCCTTGAGGGTAGGATATCCTTTTTGTCCTTTAGATTGAACAACTTTTCTTTTTATGTTTAAAATTTCTATTTCAAATTTGAGTATTTTTAGAAGCTTTTATTATTGAACTAGTAAAAGAAATACAACTACATAGTCTGGTTCGAGACGGCGCATGAGTATCGGAAACTTTTCGGAGGCAATTTTTTTTCTAGAATGCTTTCAACATATGCAAAACATTATAGATGGAGTTTGCCATTGGGCATTGTCATCCAAATTTGTTTAAACTTTTTTTGTGTCAACTTGAATGACTTAATATTTTGATACAAATAGAGTTTTTACCGACATAAATTTTCGAACAGTTTTGACAACTGACACTATATATGGCCGATTGTTTTTCATTGATAATTTTATCCTTAGAGTTGCCCAGTAACTGGTGATGATGACCTTGTAGTCGAAATACGTATTTATAAAATACAAATAACTGTTCTAAGAATTGAGGTAAAATTTTAAATTTAATATTACTGTAATTTATATGATTTATATGCTTTAAATATTTAAATATTATTGTAAAATCAAAGGAAATAGTTTGTTATTTTTCTAATTTTCAACTGCAATAATGCACTTCATACGTTTATTATTTTTCCACTGGGCACCAAGCGCGTGCTTTATGGAAATTTTTAAAATTTCACCAATAAACCGAATCCACGTTTTTGATGTGAGGTATTCACATAAACAATCTGAATTTATTCAAGAAATAATTATTAAATATTTATAGACAATATAAAAGTCTAATAAAATCCCCCGATTAGTACCGACCATTTGTCACTACTTGGCATTTCAGTCATCATGCATGGACTCTATTCATATATATAAAAGATAAAACCTATTTGGACAAAATGGAAACCCGACTTCAAAAATCAAATATTCTATAAGAAAAAATGCACTGCCTCCAAAAATAACAATAATTGTACATATATATTTAAAAATTTATGCTTAGGTGATCTAAAAGTGGCACAAGAATATGCAATTATTTTTTTACTTTTTAGTGCATTTTTGGTTTTAGAATATTTGATTTTTGAAGTCGGGTTTCCAATTTGTCAAGATAGGTTTTATTTCTACCTTTTTAGTGACTTTGAAGTTCTATAACTTATTTTATTTGTCTAAATATAGGTAGACTAACTAAACGACCTACTAACTTTTAGTGCATTTCTTAATAACACATTTTTTTTTTTCCTTTTTGTTTTATTTTTAGTGCATTTTTTATAACAGATTTTCAGTTTTTTTTTACACGCATTTTGTTTTTTTTTTGTAAAAATTATTTTTTTGGGGTCGGTTTTTTTTTGTAAAAATTTTTTTGAAGTCGGTTTTTAAAAAAATTTTTTTATTTTCCCATTATAAATGAGCATACCCTTTCAAAAAATTTCGCAGAAATCGGTTATCACATATAAAATAAGGATTTTCCTCGATTTCCCGGGTATCAGAATGCGATTTGGTGCCAATGGAACCAATGGGAAACCAAACCCTTTAAAACAAAAACAAAAATTCAAAATCGGTTCTTAAATGACGGAGTTCAGAGGTGACACACATTAAAAAAAAATACAGACGAATTGAGAACCATCCTCCTTTTTGGAGTCGGGTTAAAAAGTAATGTTCCATTTAAAACACATAAGTTGGATGCTGTATCTCGTAATATTGGAGGTTAAAAATTGAAGACTTATTTTTTATTTTTCCAAAATTTTTTGTCGTTCAAAAAAAGTTTGGTGGAGCAGATAACTCTGGCCACCCTGTATAAGGAAAAAGGATGATCTATTTTTTTTTTCTAAATACAATTTCAATAACATTTATAATGAAATTGATGTGATTATTTATATAGGGTGTCGCATACGTAACGTTATGATTTAACTAGTGAATAATTTTTTTGTTTACGTATTTTTTTTCTTTTTTTTTCAGAATTAACTGTGAAAAACTTGGAAAATTAATGATGGAAAGACTCAGCACAGAACAAAGAACCAAAGTTATTCAATTTTATTTTGAAATCGGCATTCGATTATTCATATTTCTTTCATGTTCGAAATGCACCTAGCGCTCCATCAATTTACCGATTGGTTCAGTGTTTTCGGTAACATGGAGCTATCTGGAATATCTCGTGCAGTTCGAAATGATGTGAAAATTGCATCGGGTGCAAGCAAGTGTTGAGGAAAACCCCGAAACTTCCACCAGGTGATGTTCTCAGCAGTTGGTGACGAAAGGACAGTCTTTGCAAAGAATTTTACATACGTTATACCTTTTCCTATATAAGATTCAATTATGTTGACGCGAAAGTATACACAAATAAACAAATATTAAATAAATAAATAACTTCAACAGAAGTAATACTGTCTAAATAAAAAAAAAAAAGAATAATATGAAAAAGTTGGCTATTACGTCACATTCGTCTTTGGTGTAGCGGAAGCATACTGAACTAGATATCCAGAGGCCCGAGGTTCGATTCCTGGTTGACGAGTTAATTTTTTCATATCAGTATTTAATTTAATTTAAAAAAAATTCAATGACAATGAAACTTGTCGGAGTATACGCTAAAGTCTTCTACAGTTTGTCATACGTAACCGAAAGGAATTTGGACAAACATCGTTATGTTGACGCGAAAGTATACACAAATAAACAAATATTTAAAAAAAATTCAATTGGTTCACGAGATTCAAACCAAATGATGCACAAGTAAGCATTCATTAAATTAATCATAACGTTATTTATGCGCCACTGTTTATAATATACGTTTTATTTGTATTCCACAGATAAAGTTTTGATGAATAAATAAGTGAAAATAACTAGTTGAGTTAAATGCTTAAATACCTGGAATAAACTGAGTTTATGAAAAAATGTTCCAAACAAAAGTTGTTTATTTAAAAATAAAAAAGGATAATGTTTCCAAGAAAAGAAAAACGATCGATATAATATTTACCGTCGAATATACAAATTGGTCAGCATAATATATATACAGCCAATATCACTTATTTAAATCAAATTTACCAAGTGATCAAATTCGTGGTAGAAGAGCAATTATTCGACCTGGTACACATTTTCCAATAATTGGTTTATTGTATGATATACCAACGATTGTGGTCGTTGAAACTGTTACACGTTGTACAATTGTTACATTTAATTTCTATAAAATGCAAAAAATCATTCAAAGTTCCAAAAAATCATCAAACTTTACAATAGATTTAAATGAGGTAAATTTCGAAAAAAAAACAACCGACAACTTACTGGAGCTTAAATATCCAGCATATACTGAATGCATGAAAAAAAGTTACATCCTAAAGTTGTTTGTTTTAAAAAAAGAGACACTTTTCGTCATTAAATGTTTGTTCTATCTATTACGGTTTCAAAAATAGAAGTAGTTTCAAAAGTAGGCCGATTCACGAACTTGACCTTACTTTTTAGCTCTAGAACAAATATTCGAAATTTCAGCTAACTATCTCTTTTCGTTTTTGAGTTATCGTGTTTACGGGCAGACGAATGGACAACTTTGCGGGAATGGGCTTATTAGGTCATTTTATGAACACCTATACCAATTTTAGCGAATTTCCTCAAAGGAAGTTGAGCATGGGTCTGGAACCGAATTCAAAATTTTGCAAACACACATTTTTTAAATGTCCATCGATCCTACCTCGAAAATCACCATCTGTAAAATTTATGTATATATATATATATATGAACATAAAGGTAAAGTTCGTTAATGGTTAAAATCGGACAAGGGGAAACACAAAATTTGACATATCTCGCTTAATATTCGAAAAATTTATAAGAAGTAAAGTTGTTGGTACTAAGTTTTACTGTAATTTTTTTCTTATCACTTAGGGTTTCACTAATATTTACAGAAATATTGACGGTTTAAGATTGAAAATTAAATTCCTTAATATCTCTGTACACATTAGAGTTTGAGCAAAAATGATAAGGTGATGAATTGTAGCAAACATGATTTGCTACAACTTTATTCCTTACGCATTTTTTGATTGTTCTAATATTAAGATATTTTATATTTTGTGTTCTTCTTTCTTTTTGCCCCCCTTTCCCCTTGACGAATGTCATTTATTAATAAATTTGGCCTTGCAAATACTTAAATCATATCAGATACGACATTTCATTTTGATCAGACTAAAATTGTGACCGCTAGAAAGTGATTTATGTATTCTAAGGAAATTCATAAGTTGAAGCAGCTCCTGCGTAACGATTTTTTTTTCTACGATTAATATTTTCTACCATTACAAAGTCGGAACTAAACTGAATATACACTGGTATATATTATATACCGGGTATAAAAATTCAAATCGTTGGTGTTACGTAGACTAAGCTAATTTTCTCCGAGAAAGGAGTTTTCGACAAATGGAAAACCCTTGTGAACAGAGCCATTTGTAGTAACATTATTCTCGTGAAGTATTTCAACAATTGATAAAAAGAATCCTTTTCTTTAGCAGTTACAATAATAAACTATATATATTTCTATTTTTTTCGATAATATTTTTGATAGAAAGTCTCAAGAGTGTAAATTTGTTCACATATTATACACCCCAGCTTGTCTTCGAAATTGGGCTGGTTTGTAATGTTAGCTGCTAGTATATATATATATATATAAGAAAGCTATGATGTCGGTTGTATACTTAGAAAATAAAAAATGAACAACAATAAATGATAGAAGACCCCATCACTGTTGATTTATATCTTGTTTTGCCATACATTTTATTTTTAGTTTTAAATTAATGAACCATGACAGCTATTCTAACACATAACCTCATTTTTCTTATACACAAAAGTGACTACTCTTTAAATACAGGATGTCATAAATATTAAATATTTATTAAATATTAATAAATATACTGTGTTACTATGTTTTGGCTGAAAACTAAGCCCTGTGCCCGATAGAATTTACATGGACAACTTCTCAGAAACTATCCTGAATATCAAGTTCCACGTCTATAACTTCAAAAATGACGCACTTCCCATACAAAATCTCGTCCCATATTTTACCTTCTTAGGGGGTTAAATTTTCAAAAACGCCGACACAACTGGCTTTTAATTATAAACTTCAAAAACCACGAACTTTCATAGAAACTTCATCTCCCATTTTGTAGATTCTCCAATGAGTGTTTAAAAATTGGCGCGGTCACAATTTTAGTCTGATCGAAATGAAATTATGTAGGGTGATATAATTTGCAAGGTCAATTTTATTAATAAATGGCATAGGTCAAGGGGAAAGGGGGGAATAGAGAAAGAAGAAAACATAAAATATAAAATATATCTTTTAATATTAGAACAATAGAAAATTGCGTAAGGAATAAAGTTGTACAAAATCATGTTTGCTACAATTCATCACCAAATAATTTTGTTTATTTGTCTGAAATTAAGGATGACCGAACAGTACCCTGCAAATCATAATAAACTCAAACACTCTTTTTAACAGAAATCAAAAATTTTAATCTGTAAATTAATTATTTAAATTTAGATAGCATCTAACATCACCAGTAATCAGATTTATGTAATTATTTAATTACTCAAAATAATAAATAATCGTCTTTTGATTCAAGTATGGCGGAAGAAAATTTTCGTTAATTTTCTATCTATTTTATTATGATATTTACAAGACTCTTCGTCAGACTATTTTTTTTTTAAATTTTAACGTAATGCACGAGAATTAATTTTTTTATAGTAGAAGTTTTTTATTTTTTAATCTATAGAAGGTGGAGCAACATTATCGAAAATGTATGCGTTCATTCAACATTTGCTATTCACAACATGTTAAATTTTTAATGATTAATTACATGAAAACCCGTCAGGGTTTTAGTTAGCAAATAATAACGTATCAAAAATTCAGATTTTTATCTCCTACATTGCCGATTTTACCTATGCATGTGTCCGATCAACCTTAAGTGAAATAAGAATGTAAAAATTTTGTAATGTTTAGTTAGTTTTTTTATGAGATCACCTCTATCTAGATGCTCAAATACATTGGAAACTAGGTAAAATAGCTTTTTTCGAATATCTCAAGAACTGTAAGGTTTATCGTAAAATCACGAAATACTAAATTATAAATATACAAAAAAGTCCATAGTTTTTGTCATAGAGGAACAATTTTTAAATATTACACAGAAAATAAAAACTTTTAAACGGGTTTATTTTTCTGATAATAAGTTAAAAAACTAATTCGTTACAATACTTGTTTAAATATCCGGTATATACTGAGTTGTGTATCGATATTTGAATCGATAACAATTCTCCAAATTCGAAGTCTATAAAACATGAATTATATATTTATAAATACTTGTTTTGTGTTAATAACGATAAAACCGTCAAATGTGCGTAACAAAGAGCGTTTAAAAAAATGTATATTGATATTCTTGCGTTTTTGTTAAGTATTAAGTAACGCGTAGCATTACAAAACTTAAGTTTCACATAGAATACTAGTCCAAGTAGCCGAGCGGTCATAGAGGGTATGTCTGCGCAGTATGCCTACTTGGAAACTGGGATGTTATGGGTTCGAATCCCGACATCGGCAGTTTGCTAATTATTTAAAAAAAAGGGGTGGTGAATTGACTAAATTCTGGGTGTATGGACAAGAACGAAGTAACCGGCTATGTTTGAGAAGGTTTTCTGCAGTTTCCATCACGAACTCCAGATGAATATCGGCATTGTTCGTATCATATTTGGCTGCAGCCGTATATCCTGCCAATTCCTAGTCTATACATAAAAATTCCTTCCACGCTACTTACATCCTCACCTACCTAGGCATCACAATGGACCTTATAGTCGAAGTGTAGCCCGTCCAGGGCAGCCTCTACAATCTATCTTACTCACATAGAATAACGGTTCGCGTTAGGTTACTATCGTTTTACGTTAAGTGACTAACGCTATGCATTTAGTAACAAAAGCTTCGTGTTTAGTAACGCTCCGCGTTAGTTAATACGAATCGTTACTTAACGCGAAGTTTCGCGGTTAGTAATTGTCGTTTTGCGATTAGTGACTGTCGTTTCGCAATAAGTGGCTATCACTTCGCGAAAAATTAGATATAGTTTTCTGATAAGTGACTGTTGCTTCGCGATTAATGACTATCCCTTCGCGATGAGTGACTGTCACTTTGCGATTAGCGGCTGTAGCCTCGCGATAAGTGGCTGATGCTTCGCGGTTACTTTAATCAGAAATTTATCGGTTTGAAATGGATTGATGCATAGCGGATCCACTACTTGTTGTCACACCCTGTGCAATATAAAAGAGATAAATATAATAATACTATATATGTGTGAATATTATTTCCATTAACGTAAATTGTAAATATATGTAATGGACTGATGTATTTTACATTCAAAAGCCTATATAGAATAAAGGCTTTTAATAGTTTCTAGGCTCAGTGTTTGTAATTCATAATGTTGGATGTGATCCTTCTATTTCTTGTGTGTTTTTTTATTTACGGCATGTTATATTGTTCATTTAATTTTATTCCTGCATTGTAGAATAAAAGTTGACATTGTACCAAATCCCTGGAAAGATTGATCGATTTAACATTGGGTAAAATCAATTTTGAATCAATACGAAAAAGGACTCTTTAAGATTCTCCAGCCAAGAATAAATCCTATGGTATTATCAATAACAAAATATAATTCGATACGTAAGAGGGAGATATATGGCGCACAAGTAAAAGGTTTTTAGTGGATTGTAGCGGCTGTCCTCGGCGGGCTACACTTCGACCATAAGGTCCATTGTGATGTCTAAGGATGTGAGGATGTGAGTGGAATGGAAGAAATTTTCGTAATTGGTAGGATGTGCGGCTGCAGCCGACTCTGATAGGTACTATGCCGATATTTATCTAGAGTTCGTGAAGGAAACTGCAGAAAACCTTCACAAGCATAGCCGGTTACTTCGTTCTTGTCAATACGCCGACAGTTTAGTCAATTAACCGTGCCTTTTTTTTGTCTTAATATTTGTCAAACTACCGATTGCGGGATTCGAAATCATAATCTCCCAGGTCCAAGTAGACATAACGTCTCAGACATAACGCCTTAGACTGTTCGGCCCCTTGGGCGGTCTATTTCGGTCTCAAAGGTTTTTTGATCACAAACCAAAAAAGCACACAAGAGACGACATACTGATTTAAACTTGGATTTTATGAAGGTTCTAAGCACATAAACATATTCAAAGTCAAAATCGAGAACTACATTCAATTTTATCAGGTAACCTTTCTTTCACCGACTTGGTCTCTGTGCTAGTCGCTCACGTTGGTAATATCATAGTTCAAAAGCAATATTATATTTTAACAGTTCGTGTGGTCCAGTTGTTTAAGGCACTCTACTCAGAACTGGGCGGTTGCTAGTTCGATTCCCAACGGCGGCAGTTTGTCAATTAATTAATTTTTTTTTAAATTAATAAGGTGGTTAATTGGCTGAACTATCGGCGTATGGACAAGATTGAAAGCAATCGGATATCCCTTTGAAGGTTTTCTGCAGTTTTCTTCCACAAACTTTAGATGAATATCGGCATAGTTCCTAATAAAGTCGGCTGAAGTTGCACTTCCTCCCAATTTTTGATCTACATACAAATGCGTGTCCTTTAAGGGTCGGTAAAAAATGTCTAGAAAGGCCTACTTGCCAGACTTGGGCCTACCCTCCGCTACTACTACTAATACTATATTTATTTTACTTAGAATTTATTATATATATTCCGATCTATAATACATATACTGTTCTTAAATCCTCTGACAAAACACAAAATTATTTAAACAACAACAAAATTTCACGTATTTATATCTTGAACAATATACACTTCTGTTTCGCTCCACATGCGGTTCAACACTAGCGGTGACGTGGTTTTGTTAGTTATGCACTGTACTGGAAAGTAGTCCAGTATTATAGCTAGATACAACCACTACTGTAGTTGAAGTTACCAAATGTTCGTGTTTGGCTCCTTTTTACAAGCTTTTATTTATCTTACAATGTATTTATGGACACTCTCGTTCAAGAAAATTGAACAGATCCAAACCGATTCAATCTCTCACAATTTTAAATTATTCTTGTAGTAAATATTTTTTACTATACTTCCATTTCTTTTTTCACACTTAAAATATATACTACTTACCATTGTTTATATATGAATGATTATACAGAGAGTGTATAATCTGTTCAATTTTATTGAACGGGAGTGTATGTATGTGTGTTCGAGTCAAATCTTGCAAGCTGAATTAGAGCCACTTCGTCTTATCGCACGGAGTTTAATATTTACATATTGGTTCAGTTCCGATAACAATGCATTTTTATGGTAAGCATAAAAGGAAGGGGAAGGGGAAAACAAAAACTTTGGTATATCTCTCCTAATATTGAAAAAATCGAAAAACACATATGAAGTAAAGTTGTAGAAAATTAGTTTTACTATAAAAAGGTTGTTTTTAAAAATGTTTTTTTATAGACACTTATTCTCTAATTTAACTGTAGTATACAACTATACATTACTTAAAATATATTAATCTTATAGAAAACATTCCAAGATAAGTTTTTTTGTACTGAAGGATAAATTTTATACTAACTCCTTTTTAGGGAATTTTGGTGAAGAAATATTCGTTACGCAGGAGCTGCGTCAACTTTTCGACTTTTCTCAGAATAAATACATCTCTTTACGAAATAGATTTCTATTAACTTTTATCTTATTTAATGTTCATGGCAATTCCCGACTACTAGTGTGGCTACAGATACATATTTAAATACATATGTTTCTGTATCTGATATACTTTTGGTATTTCAAAGGTCACGTTTGTTAATTAACAGAATCGATCAAGGGTAAGGGGCGGTGAGGAAAAGAAGAAAAGCACAAAATATGTAATATCCATCTTAACATTAAAAAAACAAAAGCCGTTACGCAAGAGCTGCCTCAACTTAGCGAATTTAGAATACATAAATCAGTCTCTAGTCACAATTTAAGTTTGATCAAAATGAAATGTCATATCTGATATCATTTAAGTATTTTCAAGGTCAATTTTATTAATAAATGGCATACGTCAAAGAGAAAGGAGGGTATAAAGATAGAAGAAGGCACAAAATATAAAATATCTCTCTAAATATTAGAATAATCGAAAAATGTATTAGGAGTAAAGTTGTAGAAAATCAAGAAAAATCAACTATAATTAATCACGTTATCATTTTTCTCAAACTCTAATGTGAACAGAGATATTTAGAATTTTAACTTTCAATCTTTAATTGTAAATATTTCTGTAAATATTAGTGTAACAGAAAAATAATAAGAAACAAAATTATAGTAAAGTTAAGTACCTACAACTTACCTCCTGATAAATTTTTCGATTTTTCAAATATTACGGGAGATATGTTAAATTTTGTGTTTTCCCCTCCCTTTAAACCCCCCTTTCCCCTCGTCCGATTTTACCATTAACGAACGTGACCTTTTGAATACCAAAAGCACCTCAAATACCAGATTTCATTCCAATCAAAATAAACACTGTGACCACTAGAGAATCCACAGACACATAACATAAACTTATGTATATATATATATATATATATATATATATATATATATATATATATATATATATATACATATATTAAAATTTTAACGATAGTGATTTTTAACATCTAGTTGGTAGGATCGATGTGTCGACATTTGAAGAAATTTTTACGAAATTCCAACATTGGAATAAAAACAATAGCTGCATTTCCTTTGGAGGTAATTCGCTAAAAAATGCATTTAAATACATTAAAATATGAAGTAACTATGGTGATGCATTTGTAATATTCATTATTATGGATATTGTTTTAAAATTGCAAATATCCCTGTAAATATTAGAATTACAGAAAATATGGTCAGAAGATGAATTGTAGTAAGAGAGATTTACTACAACTTTATTAATTAGAAATTTTTCCATTTTACTAATAGTGCCCACCTCGTTATCTACGAGGTAGATTCGATGCAAATTTTACGACTTTCCTTTATACGTACACAACCAAGATCTACATTTACTTTGAAAATTCACAAAAAATCAGAAATTTCAGATTCAGAATCATTTTCAAGGTCGAATGTATTCGTTTATATAGATAGATAGATACATCTTGGGGTCTAAAAAGTATTGCACGTCGTCCTTATGGTCCATTGTGCTCCCCCTTCTACCTCAATCCGACGAGATTCGCTTCTCCCATATGTTAGCAATAACCTGGATCTTGGTTATCAGGTCTTCCTGAAGGTTCTTATATTCGGGGTGAGATGCACCGAATATCTTGTATCTGCTGAAACCTAGAGGTTTGCAGTCAAAGATTATGTAGCTGGATGTTTCTTCCTCCTCGCCACACAATCTCCACATAATGGATCCGTTATGGAGTCCCATTGTGTGCAGATGCCAGGTGAGATAATACCCAGTAATGAATCCGGTAAACCTCCGAGGTTGCATACTGTTCAGCTTCAGTGCATCGAGAGATAACCTCTTGGTTGCACTCTGAAGCAGTATCTACCCAAGCTCCTGCCGCGGTACTTTTTCCCAGTGATCACGGTGTTTAGCATTTGACCACTCGTTGATCACCTGTTTACATGCAGTCCTTGGAATTCCTAAAATAGGCTCTGAGCCACTTAGAATGGTATGCATACGTTTACTGAACTATTAATTTACAAATTGTCAAGAAACCATCTTCCTAAATTTTGTATAAAAGCTTGTCATATACCTGAGTCCGAATTATTTATCATGCTTATTATATTATTTTAAATTTTCGGACAATATTATCACACCGGAAGTTATAGTCGCCCTATTCAAATGCTCTCTCTCTCTCTCTCTGTATGTTTGGGTATCTATTCAAGAATCGTGTCTGTCATTTGCCAAAAGACAATAAATAGTATGGCATTATTCTATATCTAATATTATATTCCTCCTAGAATATGTTCATAGAAAATAGTATACATAGAGACTATACAATGAATGTTCTACACGTAGTGAACGAATTTGGGCTATTGATTCTAAAAATATTATACATAGTAAACGAATTTGGGCTATTGATTCTAAAAATATAATACATAGTAAATGAATTTGGCTATTGACCGTATTTTTTACATATTAGATTATAATTAATATGAACTCTAGATCTGTTTTTGCATTATAAATACGTTTTGTATGATTTCGACTACAAAGTAGTCATCATCAGTATTAACTAGCTAGTCGTAATTTATTCTTTGACAATTAGAAATGAGCTGACAGTTTGTGAAGCTGGTGAAACTGTCACCAAATTAGCAACGAATAACATATCCTGAGACAATATAAGAGTAATTTTAATAAGAGTGTTGTTAACAGGAGTAAATCGAATGAAAATAATTTTAACAAGAGTAATTTCAATAAAATTTATTTTATTTTAATTTATTTTGTTTAATTTTTATTTTATTTTTATTTTTGGCAATTGATTTCGGTTTTCCTTCTATTTCTAATTGTCAAAGAGTAAATTATGAGCAGCAAATTTATACTGATGATAACTACTTTGCAGTCGAAATACGTATTTATAATACAAAAACTGATCTAGGTATTGAGGTGAATTTGAAAAAAAGAAAAAATCGCATATTTTACGTATTATACATTTGGAGAGGGCTTAAACGTGTAGAAAGCTATTTTCGTATTTGGAATCATCGTATTTTAATATCATTGTGAGACACACGAACATATATATATATATATATATATATATATATATATATATATATATATATATATATATATGGCAGAGCGGAGATAGAGGGGGATAGAAAAGTGGACCCTAACCGCCTGGAAGCAACTCTTTTCCGGTGTATACAAAATGGATACTTTGACTTACCGTTGCTTCCAGGCGGATAGGGTCCACTTTTCCATCCCCCTCTATCTGGTATCAGCGAAAATGCTCCCTATCGTCTCAGGAGCTTAGTTACCACACGGCAGAAAGTTTGGGTTCATGGATTTTATGACGCGCCAGATCCTAGACTGTAGTATTTCATGATGATGGATGGCTTCGTCATAGTAGGATAAGTGTATGTAAAGCAACTTAAATGTTCAGCAATGTGCTTTGAGTAAAAAAGTAAGGCAATAGCCGAATTCGTGCATTATTCATAATTTAGACACCACATACAATAATGGACACCGAACAAACCAAAGCTTTACTTACATGTATATATATGTAGTATATACATATATAATATATAAATTACCTTTATTATGAGGTGTTCATTAACATTTATCACCATTTTGAATAAATTATTATTATGATTATTATTATTATTATTATAATGAACAATAATACGTACCAAGCAGACCTCAACGTGTTTAATCATTTAAATATATTAATAATGTTTATTTACAGGGCGTTTATACAAACGTGAGCTGTACTCGGTTTCAAATCTCTACTGTTGTTTAAATCCCAACAAGCGCGGATCCACCGTTGTGGGCACGATTGGCATGCCCACAACCCAGATATACTTGTAACGTCACACTATCACGGTCTATTGAGGTCAATTTTATTCATATATGGCATAGGTCAATGGAAAAGGGGGACATAGAGAAAGAAGGAAACGGAAAATATAAAATATTTCTCTTAATATTTGAACAATCGAAAAATGTATGAGTAGTAAAGTTGGAGAAAATCATATTTCCTACAATTCTGTACCTGATCATATTATTCTCAAACTCTTATGGGTACAGAGATTATCAAGTTTATCTAAATGTATTTTTTAATTTTTGCAATCCATTTTTGCAACTCAGCACCAATCAGGTGCGGTCTTAGAATAGCATCAAATGTCGGGCGAACATATATAAGCAGCGTAAAACCAAGATAGATTGTGAAATTGTCACGAAATTAGTAACAAGTAACATATCCTGCGACCATATAAGAGTAATTTTAATAAGAGTAAAATTAACAGGAATAAATGTGAATGAAAGAAATTTTAACAAGAGCAATTTCAATATAATTTAAAATTTATTATATTTTAAATCCAGTATATTTTGATTTAGTTAATTTTCTATTTATTTTTATTTTTGTCTATTGATCTCGACTTTCTATCTATTTCTAATTGTCAAAGAGTAAAGTACGACTAGCTAATTTATACTGATGATGACTACATTGTAGTCGAAATACGTATTTATAATACAAAAAACTGAACTAGGTAAAGGGGGCGAATTTGAAATTTTATAGTAAAACTAATTTTCTACAAGTTTACCTAAATGTATTTTTCAATTCTTGCAATACTAAGAAAAATTATACCTAATTTTGTGTTTCCTGATCCCTCTAAACCTCCCTTTTCCTTGGTCCGATTTTACTCATTAACAAAACTCGGCCTTGTAAATACCAAAACACCTCACATACAAAATTGTACTCCAATCGAATAAACATTGTGGCTGCTAAAGTGTATGTATACAATATACACTATATATATATATATATATATATATATGTATATATATATATATATATATATATATATATATATATATGTATATATATATATATATATATATATATATATATATATATATATATATATATATGTATATACTAGTTTTACCCTCTATGAATACAAACCTTCCCCTATATGAATACAACCAACGTTGTGTAAAAATTTCAAAACGATCGGTAAAGAACTTTAGGAGATTTGCGATTACGTACAATCGAACATTCCAAGATGGTCATTTTCGACATCTACTAGGTAGGATCAATGGAACTTTGAAGAATTTTTGCGAAATTTGGAGATCGGTACATTAGCTCTATTTCCTTGAAGAGTAAATTCGCTAAAAGAACACGACTTTTGTGGCCTATAGTACTGTAGCCAACCAGTAAAAGATGAAATACCCTTCATCTGAGAAACATACACAATAAATAGATATGAATCATTTTTTTACTCTCGTTCAAAAACTTGGCCGTTACTTTTGAAGGTGAACATTTTTTTTTTTTGCTGGGGTATCACTACTTTGTGTACGCAAAAACTTGGACCCTTTTTCATTAATGTTTCTGATTGGATAATTATTTACTTGTAGATTTCAGAATCACGTGTATCAGAATATAAGTATACTCCCGTTCAATAAAATTGAACAGATCTGAACCGAATGAGTCTCTCACAATTTTGATTATTCTTGTAGTAAATGTTGTTTACTATACTTCCATTTCTTTTTTCACACTTAAAATATATACTAGTTATCTTTGTTTATAAATGAATAATTATACAGAGAGTTACAAAAGTGAGGAGTTTTATGAAATGTAAGAAGGTCTGTTCAATTTTATTGAACAGGAGTGTACATATACAGTACTTTGCTCTATTAAAATAAACAGTTTATGGATGCACTAATAGAACTCAGTATATTCAGGAGATTTATCCAACAAACATAGCTGTAATATTTTTAATTAAATTTATTGTCTTCCTAAATAGTATTAATTTCATCTTTATAATTTATCAAACTCTCTCTTTGTTTGCATGGATGTAAGTTTGTATGTTTGTGTACTTATGTCACTAACCTCTATATATATGGACAGAGGTTCCGTACGGCGTGAAAGAAACACTGTATCCAGATTCAAATTTAGCCCCAATTCCTAGAACATTTGTTTGTATTTTGTAAATACGTATTTCGACTACAAGGTAGTCATCATCAGTATGAATTAGCTAATCGTAACTATCTCTGGGATACGGATTCAGAGATACGTTGCTTGTTGCTAATTTGGTGCGTGTCTCACAATGATATTAAAAAAGTTCTGTCTTTTATACGATTTGACTGAGGTTATAATCTGACCTGAGGATTATTTGAGTTAACTGACTAACGGATTAGGATCACTTTCTAGTATGCATTCTTTTTTCCACATTTAAAATATGGAATTCTTTGTTGGGGCTGCTCAAGCTCCTTCAAAGAACTGTTTATAAAACAAAAGATGGCAGTTCGATACATGTTCAATTTGAGACCATAAGAATCTTGTGCTTCATATTTTAAACTTTTTAAATTATTAACATTGCCTTCCATCGATTTTTATTTATGAAGCAGCAATGTATGTTAAAGCAAATAGTAACAGCTTTGAGAAGGTGGGTGATACCCATTCGTATCCAACGAGATATGGTTTTTGGCTAGCTGTTCCTAAATACAAACGGTCAAGATTTACTAAATGCCCTTTGATTGCAAGAATCAATATTTATAACAAGTTGCCTTTGAACTTGTTACAAATAATAGAAGAGACGAAGTTTAAATTAAAATTAAAAAATTTTTTATTAGAATGGACGCTATATAAAATTAGTGAATTGTAAATATTTATATTTTCTTTCTTGGGACTAAATCAGCATCAGTGTACTGATCTTTTTTACCAACGAAAAGAAGAAGGTACTCAATTCAACCTGTATATGTATATATATATTTTTTTAAATTGTATAATCACGCATAACTTTTCACAGAGCAGTCCGATTTTGATAATTCTTCTTTTGTTGAATACGGTACTCTTCAAAGTTGGTCCCATATTAATTTGACAAAAAAAATTTCTAATTTTAGCCACAAAAATAAAATTAAAAAAATAAGACTTCAGCGCTTCCACTAAAGAACAAATATCATAATCGCTGTATATTGTTTGTGTGTAAACACTTTGAAAGCACTCAATATCGTTGCGCAATTTGAATGTTTTTTTAACTAAGAAAAAAATGGGGGGGGTTCTCAAGTTAACCCGTATATATATATATATATATATATATACATTTTATAGAGTAGTCCGATTTCAACAATTCGTTTTTTATTGGATAGGGTATACTTCGTAGTTGGTACCATAAAATTTCAAGAAAAATTTCGCCCTTAAGGGTAGAAAAATAGGGAAAAATGGATTGTTCACCCACTTAATTGTCATCTGTGAACCGATTCTGTTGAAACTTGTCACACTTATGTAGTGCATGTAGTGCTAATGACATTATATCATGTACGAAAAACACGTAAAAACTTTTTATCAAAAAATAGAACCGACGAAAGAAGAAGGTAACTGAAAAGCAAAAAATACAAACTTTTAAACAAAAAATTAAACCTTCGAAAAAAGAAAGAAACTGAAAAGCAAAAAATAAATAAGAACCGTTTTAGTATATAACTAAGTCTTACACTAATGTAAATACCTAAATAATTTTAAGTCGGCGTCAAAAAATGGGCGAAGGGTGAATCTAATTTTCGGTTAAAAGTAAATATTACATTTTGTAATATTTTGTTTGTTTGGCGCCGACTCAAAATTATTTAGGTATTTACATTAGTGTAAGAAATAGTTAGACTAAAACAGTTCTTATTTATTTTTTGCTCTTCAGTTCCTGTCTTTTTTCGAAGGTTTAATTTTTTGTTTAAAAGTTTATATTTTTTGCTTTTCAGTTACTTTCTTCTGTCATCGGTTCTATTTTTTGTTAAAAAGTTTTTATTTTTCATTGTTAATAAATATTATTATTATTATTGTTGTCCATTTCACAACGATACTATTGTCACATTTCTACGAATACTCAGTCCACATACGGAGGTCTGAGACTACTATAAGTGTATGTATTTACCAACCAACTAAACTCACACCACCAGTACTCCACTATAGCCGCACGTACGTGACATATTACGTAACATCATAGTGCGTGATAAATGAGTCGCATTCGTGTGTGTCTTATTACAAAACACTCACTGATGATGATCCCGCCTGTTTTCCTACTTCAAATCATCATTATACCTATTCGTAGCGTGTTATGTCATTAGTTCGTTTTAACCAACAGTGCCGCAAGGGTGTCGCGCTGTGTTGCAACACGGCGAACGAAAGATGATTTTTTAACTCTATGCATAGTGTCTCCAATTTTAAACTGGAAAATTGATTAGGCGATAGATCTCCCAATAATATGAACTTGAACGTTTTCATGCTGGATTGGTCAAGCAATAGATATAATTTAAAAAATGTAAACTCTATTTCGTCAGTTTCTGGAAAATGATTTTATAAATGGATGGTGTTATGCAAAAAGCGTTCAATCCACAAAACATAAACATTAGAGTTACCCCCCCCCCCTCTTTACCAGTTCAAGTAGCCGAGCGGTCTAAGGCGCTATGTCTGCGCAGTATGCATACTTGGAAACTGGAAGGATATGGGTTCGAATCCCGACATCGGCAGTTTGTCAATTATTAAAAAAAAGCGTTCAATCCACAAAACATAAACATTAGAGTTATCCCCCCCCCCTTACCAGTCCAAGTAGCCGAGCGGTCTAAGGCGTTATGTCTGCGCAGTATTTATACTTGGAAACTGGGAGATTATGGGTTCGAATCCCGACATCGGCAGTTTGTCAATTATTAAAAAAAAGCGTTCAATCCACAAAACATAAACATTAGAGTTATCCCCCCCCCCCCTTACCAGTCCAAGTAGCCGAGCGGTCTAAGGCGTTATGTCTGCGCAGTATTTATACTTGGAAACTGGGAGATTATGGGTTCGAATCCCGACATCGGCAGTTTGTCAATTATTAAAAAAAAGGGTCGGTTAATTGACTAAACTGTCGGCGTATGGACAAGAACGAAAGTAAGCGGCTATGCTTGAGAAGGTTTTCTGCAGTTTCCCTCACGAACTTCAGATGAATATCGGTATAGTTCATATCAGAGTCTGCTGCAGCCCCATATCCCACCAATTCCTAGTATACTCACAAATTCCTTCCACTCCACTCACATCCTCAGATCCTTAGGCATCACAAAGGACCTTATGGTTGAAGTGTAGCCCGTCCAGGGTAGCCTCTACAATTTATCTATCTATCTATCCCCTCCTCCCTCAAGTGGGAGAAAACGTTGTTCCCTACAATCTGCAAAAATGATTCAAGCCCAATAAGCTGTTCAAAACCTAATAAAATAAAAATAAAGTAGTATTACATTTATCAGCTATCATATTACTTATTTTGAAGCCAATTATCTCAAAACTAGCCACCTGCGGGTTAACTTTTTTTTGCATAACAGCACACAAATTCTGTTGATGATATGCCACTGGAAACCGGGAAGAGTCACTGGTTCCAACTTGCCGGGGCAACACCCCACTTCGGTCGGATTGTTCGGAAATGGCGGGCTGAAAATTACCCCGATTGGGGTAATCTTATCCTGATTGGTCGTTTAGGACCAGTTACTTGGCACCCTTGGGTCTCCTGATATTCATACTTTTGATATTTATTTGAAGGGGATAGTACAAGGAAAGGTTTATGAAGCAGCTGTTAACGCCAGAGACGATCTAATTCTTCGAATCCAAAATGTATTCAACGAAGTCAAAGAAAATCCGACCCAGATGTCTAGTGCAGTTAAATTTGTTGTTTGCCGTTAAAGGAAATATGTTGATGTTTGCTGTGATCGATTCGATCAATTATTTTATTATTAGAACAATAAAAAAATGTATGAGAAGTAAAGTTGTAGAAAATCATGTTTGATACATTTAATTACCTAGTCGTTTTTCTCATAGTCTAATGTGTACAACATATGTCAAATTTTATGTTTCCTACCTACCTTGTACCCGCCCCATTATCAAACTTAACCCTTCAAATACCAAAAGCGCCTCAAAAACCGAATACTATTCCAATCGGATTAAAACTGTGACTGCTAGAAAGTCCTTCCTGTTTTTTTTAGTATGAAAATTTTGTCAAAAGCAGTTTAACAAAACAAAAATAGTTTTGGCTCAGTTTAGCTTCAATAATTTACATTCTTGCGTTCGAATTCATGTTTGATATAAGTATGTGAATTATATGCAATTATTTAATGATATATGTTAATATGTTAGAGGTCGTGTGAGTTTTTCACACCATATTCTTTTTACTTAATAAACAAATAATAAGTATGTGGTATTCTTTTGAAGAGGATTATTTTTATTATGCTAATTTGATGTTATTTATGATACAACATCATCCACCACCAAGGTGTCCCAACAATGTTGATGTTCGGTTGTTTCATAAAGCTTTGTCATAAAGCTTTGATCATGATGTTGAATTAAGTTTGTTATATAAAACTAACAAAAATGTTAAGGTTTTTATAGCAATTGATATTAGATGCTTAATCGTTTGAAACACAATATTTGATATATCTCCCTTAATATACAAAAAATCGAAAAGTTTATAAGAAGTAAAGTTGTAGGTACTAAGTTATACTATAATTTTATATCTTATAATTTTTTCTGTTACACTAATATTTACAGAAATATTGACGGTTTAAAATTAAATTCCTTAATATCTCTGTACACATTAGAGTTTGAGCAAAAATGATATTTATATATATATATATATATTGTAACGGTTGAAAAGTGTTCAACCGTTCGATGAATGTCTTTCATTTATTTTTTATATTTTTCGTGGATTCGACGCGACTGGTCGCTGGTGCCGAAGGACACCGGGCCAGAAACGAAGAGAACAGCTTCAAAATCCGATGTCGCTGTCGACATTAATTATAATTATTTGTATTTATTATTTTTTTATTTTTGTTAAGTTAATCGCACGCATTAAATAATTACCGACCTCGCTCCATCATCGATCGTCGACATGGAGGTTGGAATGGTGTACGAGGAGCCGACTGTTTGTATGGAGGTCTGTAACATCCACTACTGCTCGTCAACAGTTACTGTATTTGTAAAGTTTAAAACTAAATCACAGGCCTGTATTATGAATTTGTTGAAGTGCTGATCGTTAAGTGTATGATTGTTTTGGGACTCGTTTCGTTGAACGGAAGAATTAAAAAATGTTTATAAACAATATGCAAGTTTATATTTCTGTAATACGATGGATAACAAGGATAATGAATTATTAACATTGGAAATAGTACGTCGTTGTGTTGAGTTGTTGGATCGAAATGTTGGAGGTGTATGTGAGTTCGATATTTGAAGAATATTTTACGATACTTGAAAAAGCATACTTTATTGGATGAATTAATGATGGGTGGTGAAAAACAAAATAGCATCATCCACATTACCAAGTTAGCAAATCAAGTGAATATTGTAAAATGTTAATAATTCAAAAGCCAACCCTGGTGCTCAGATTTAAACTTGCAGTGACGAAATAATGTTAAGGAATTTAAAAAATGTGAAAAAAACAGTGTTGTTTGTGTGTTGTTTTGTTTGTTTTCTTGTGACGGACTTTGCGAGGGACGAGAGATTCTGATTTCGAAAGCCGGACGATTCGCATCGTAGCGTAATTGACGAATTGTTAATACGATATTTTGTTTTAAACTGCGAAACTATTATTTTGTCGATCTGTTGAACATTATTGCTATTTTTTGTAAATTTTAATCGTGATTTTTTTGGATTTATTTCTTTGTTTTATCGAAACGTTAATACGAGCGAGGTTTGGTTATTTTTCTTGCGTGTGAGCGTGTTTATGTGAGGTAATTTCGTTTTAATCGTTCTTGCGGAGTAAATTTAATTTTTAGTTTCTCGAATTGTTTAATTTCATTATTTTTTTTGTATTTTTTAAAAATCGATTCACGTAAACACGTTCTGGTACCGAATTTATGTAATTTTTTTTTACTGTAGTTATTTTTTTTTGTTGTTCTTGAATTCGATTATATTTTTTTTGTTGTTCATTAATTCGATTTAACGTAACTGTATTGTAACCAAATTATTATTTATTTCCGTAAATTAAAGTATTTGTTTTTCATTGAATTAATTTTTTTTGTTATCGTAAATAAATATTTTTTTTTGTTTCGTCATTTTTTTTTTATTTGTGACAATCAGACGAGTGTCCACCTTTTTGACCTGCCACCCAGAGCAAGGGATGACGAGCTGCCGTGTCGGATTCGTGAGTGGTACTCTATAAAAACCTGGCGCCCAACATAATTTTTATTTTTTTTGTTTTTCGAATTGGTGCTACAATTTGTCGGCTAGCCATCACCTTGTTGATTCCAAGGTGGTGAAACTACCGTCACAATATATATATATATGTCTGTAATCGCTCTAGCGGTCACAATTTTAATCTGATTGGAATGAAATTTGTTATTTGAATCCCGTTTGGTATTCAAAAGGTTAAGTTCGTTACTGGGTAAAATCGGACAAAGGGAAAGTGGGGTTTAAAGGGAGAGGGAAACACAAATTTTGACTTATCTCCCTTAATATTCGAAAAATCGAAAATTTTTTTAGAAGCAAAGTTGTAGGTACTAAATTTTACTATAATTTTGTTTCTTATCATTTTTTCTGTTTCACGAATATTTACAGAAATATTGACGGTTTAAGATTGAAAATTAAATTCCTGAATATCTCTGTACACATTAGAGTTTGACCAAATATGATAAGGTGATGAATTGTAGCTAACATGATTTTCTACAACTTTATATCTTACGTATTTTTCATTGTTCTAATATTAAGAGAGATATTTTATATTTTGTGTTTTATTCTTTCTTTATGCCCCCCTTTCCCCTTGACGTATGTCATTTATTAATAAAATTGGTCATGAAATTACTAAAATCATATACGACATTTCATTTTGATCAGACTAAAATTGTGACCGATAGAAAGTGATTTATGTATTTTAAGGAAATTCGCTAAGTTGAAGCAGCTCCTGCGTAACGAATTTTTTATATTCGATGCAAACAAAAACAGTTTCTTAGTTCATATAGCCAATTTACTTCCTTCTGTTAGCTTTCTTCTGTTAAGTTCGATATTTTTTCCTAAGACTTCCTAAGACGCCCAGCGAGGTTTGTGATTAAAAATAAAAGACTCATTTCGATAACTGAGAAATGAAGATATTTTAAAATACAATAATAATTTTTTGTTTTAAGGCAGTTTGTATTTTAAATAGAAATAACAAGGCCCAACCTATTTTCGGCTGAATTGTTTACCGAAGTACATAACTAATCAATGTTTAATAAATTTTTCTTTATTTTCCTTTATTACGCAACCAGTATCTCAGGGACAGACAGACAGACAGATACACAAATACAAAAATGATTCCATCAGTTTTTCGAAGTACAAAAACACTAACAAAAGAAACGGTACTTGGAACATTTAAACAAATAATCATTATAATTGTGTATGTAAATATTTTAATAAAACTTCAATAAAAGTCAAATAAACCACATTATACAGAGTGGCGCATAAGTAACGTTATGATTGACTTTATAAAATGCGTATTTGTGTATCATTTGGTTTTAGCTCATGAACCAATTGAATCTTATGTGGGAAAAGGTGTATGTAAAACTCTTTGCAAAGACCGACTAGACATCACCACCTGCTGAGAACGTCGCCTATGGAAGTTTCGGGGTTTCCCTCAACACTTGCTTGCACCCGAGCAATGTTCAAATCATTTCGAACTGCACGAGGTCTTCCAGTACGCGGAAGATCACAGACAGCGCCATGTTGCCGAAAATGCTGAACCCATCGATAAATTGTTGGAGCGCTATGCTGAATTTCAAAATAAAATGAAACAACTTTAGTTCTTTGTTCTGTGCTGAGTCATTCCATCATGAATTTCCCAAGGTTTTAAAAGTTAATTCTGAATAAAAAAATTTAAAAAAATACTTAAACACAAAATTTATTCACTAAGTAAATCATAACGTTACTTATGCGACACCCTATACATCGCGAAACAAAAAAAAATTCGTTACGCAGGAGCTGTATCAACTTAGCGAATTTCCTTAGAATACATAAATCACTCTCTAGCGGTCATAATTTTAGTGTGATCGAAAGGAAATATAATATCTGATATGACTTTAGTTTTGGCAAAAATTAAATTTATTAATAGTCAAAATAACGATTATAGTTTATAGTTATTATGGAAACGACAATCAAAATTTTTTACAATAAAATTTATTTCATGTATTCGTATCAAACACAAAATATTAATTATCTCTCTTAATATTAGAATAATATTAAAGTTGTAGAAAATCAAGTTTGCTACAATTCATTACCTGATCATTTTTCTCAAACTCTAATGTGAATAGAGATATTTAGAATTTTAACTTTCAATCTTTAATTGTAAATATTCCTGTAAATATTAGTGTAACAGAAAAATGATAAGAAACAAAATTACAGTAAAACTAAGTACCTACAACTTAACTCCTGATAAATTTTTCGATTTTTCAAATATTAAGGGAGATATAACAAATTTTCTGTTTTCCCCTCCCTCTAAACCCCCTTTCTCCTCGTCCGATTTTACCCATTAACGAACTTAACCTTTAGAATACCAAAAGCGACCCAAATACCAAATTTTATTCCAAACGGAATAAAACTGTGACCGCTAGAGAATCCACAGACATTTAAAATGAGCAAGACATACAAATTTTAGCTATAGTGATTTTTAACATCTAATAGGTACGATCGATGGACATTTGTAGAAATTTTTACGAAATTCCAACATTGGTGCAAAAACAATAGCTGCATTTCCTTTGGAAATGCAGGAAATTCGCTAAAAATACAAAAAGCATAGAAAATATTCCATGTAGTGAAAAATTACCTAAAAACAAATAAAATGAATGAATTCAATGTGTATTCAAATAACCTGAATAAATATATCAAAAAGCGTTATTCTTCCACATAACACACCACATAAATCAGCCTCTTGTGTTTGTACTTGTACATCATATATAAAACATCTCCTCTATTAATAACGCGTAAGTGAATCAATTGAAAAACTTCCGTACTATTATTTTAAGGCAAAAATTTGTTTGACATATTGTACTATATTTATCAAATTACGTGTAAATTGTGATTTTCTTTTGATAATATGCTATATATTGACCGTACAGGTAATGTGGGTTAAAATGGTATTTTGACTTAAATATATAGGGGTACCCGGGCAGTATGAAACAGCCGGTACGTGTAAATTGTGATTTTCTTTTGATAATAAGCTATATATTGACCGTACAGGTAATGTGTGTTAAAATGGTATTTTGACTTAAATATAAAGGAGTACCCAGGACACAATGGGGTACCCGGGCGGTATGAAACGGCCGGTACGTGTAAATTGTGATTTTCTTTTGAGAATAAGCTATATATTGACCGTACAGGTAATGTGTGTTAAAATGGTATTTTGACTTAAATATAAAGGAGTACCCAGGACACAATGGGGTACCCGGGCGGTATGAAACGGCCGGTACGTGTAAATTGTGATTTTCTTTTGAGAATAAGCTATATATTGACCGTACAGGTAATGTGTGTTAAAATGGAATTTTGACTTAAATATATAGGAGTACCCGTGCGGTATGAGGTTTGACGATTTTCGGTGTCAAAGGGATACTTTAAAGTTGTTGTGAAACAGGAAAGGGAAAGTAGGGGTGGTGAATTTGTCCTATAAAAATTTTTCAATTAAATCGTTTCAAATAATTTAATTTTTGATAAGTTTTATAAAAATAAATAAATAATAAATTTTATTAAAAAAAATTTAGAACATTTTTCTATCTACAAATATAATTGTCTTAGAAACAAAAAACAGGATGATTCATTTGAAATTTGGTCCAGATATTTATAAGACTTTGATAATTATTATGACAGTTTGTCATAACACTGGCATATCTGGTTGTCGAGATATAGATTTTAGTATTCATGTTATTTAACTCAAAAAATATTATTATTTTGTTGAAATAAAATTTTTAATGATCCGTTTGATAATTGAAATGTAGAAAATCATCGGAAAAATCAATTAGCATAAAAACTAATAAAATGAAATAAAATTTCAAATTCGCCTCAATACCTAGATCACTTTTTGTATTATAAATACGTATTTCGACTGCAGAGTAGTCATCATCAGTATAAATTAGCTAGTCCTAATTTACTCTTTGACAATTAGAAATAGATAGAAGTAGAGATCAATAGACAAAAATAAATACAAAAAAATTAAACAAAATGAATTAAAATATAATAAATTTTATTGAAATTACTCTCGGTTAAATTCCTCTCATTCGATTTACTCTTGTTAAAATCCCTCTTATTAAAATTACTCTTATATTGTCTCAGGATATGTTATTCGTTGCTAATTTGGTGACAGTTTCACGACGTTTCTTGGTTGTGCCTTGCTTATATATGTTTGACCGACGTTTAACTCTATTACAAGATCGCTCTTGATTGGCGCTAAGTTGTGCGTTGCGCAGTAAACGGGTTTTTATATTTTGACATCTTTAAAAAGAGAGAGACGGATATACTGAAGATTAATTTTTCCGTTTTTTGAAATTTTATTTCAAAAACCTATGGTTCTCATTAATTATCATTTGATAATCTAATAATAAAATGAAGTTTACTGCCTTTTACCAAAGCATCGCAGTATATAAGTCTAGCTGACGCTACGTAGCATCATCGTGACAGAATTGTTTCCTATTGTTTTATATGGAAGTAAAAAAATGTAGAATCAAAAGTTGAAAGTGAAAATATATACACAAGCATTTGTCGTCTCACTCTCCACCATATTTTCCCACCAGTTTCTCTACCCTAGACCTAGTTATTCCCTTTTACTCTTATTTTCATTTTCAAAATGTACTTTCTTTTGTTATCATTTATTAAATTTTCCTTTCTTTTTGATCATTATGCTTTGCTATCTAACGCACACCGCACGCCACTACCATGTTTGTTGGTATATATATATATATATATATATATATATATATATATATTTTGAAAATGTATGTACACAATTTTTCATTTCCTACAAAAGACAAAAAAAAAAACAGAAAAAACAGAAGGAATCAAGGTTAGCAGGCAGGCAACCGTAATGATGATGAATAACGAATATAGTAGACGGTTGTTGTATTGTTCAAGTGAATAACCCCAACTACGGGCATGTTTTACGATTGTAAGCGTATACCTTTACAAATATACAGGGTAGCCCGTTTTTCATAGACTATATTATTTGCTGACATTGGCAGTATGCACAGTTGTCGAGTCTAGCGATATTGTGATACAAATTCACAACACCACGAGACGGTTTGAAAACTCAGCTATAGTTTGGCATGGTGCCGCAACTATTGAACCACGGACAGTTCAACCGCGACATTTCAACCAAGGACAGTTCAACCGACGATATTAAAGTCAGAGGCGGGCGCAGACAGCTCGTCTGAGCCTTACGGGCTCTCCATAAGCTGGGTGAGAGTAAGTAAAGAAGGTATGTTTTGAAGCAAGACGGAACGATGTTTCAATACAGGTTGTCCTTCCGATTATTGTCCAATAATTTATTCAATCAATTTAGAAATAGTTTTATAAAATATTTATTGTTTAAATAATATCTTTTACAGTATGGAGAGATACACGAAAAAACATAATAATAATAATAACAATTATAATAATAATAATAATAACATAATAACTAATAAATAATAACATAATAATTGATGGATTCCCACTTTATGTAAAAATTTAACTTAATTCATCAAATTCCCATGACACTATACTCCATACGAAGAAAAAATAATTAAATCAGGTAAATAATTCTTTATTAGTTCTCGGATATGCATAGTAAAATATTTAAACAAATTATTTGGAATTTCCAAAAATTATAATTCTATTTAAATTATCCTTTGCAAAAATTTCCCTCTTTTATTACAATGGTCCAGCGGTAAACTTAAAGGTTCCAAAGATTTATATATATTTTTTATATTTTTTTATTTTATTCATACACAAATATGATATATACTAAAAAGGTACATTTTATGACCCAAATTACCAGCCCAAAATTCCAGAGTATGTATTGAATGATTGTATGTTTTATTTACTTTGTATAATAGTGACCATAAAAAAGATTTGGTATTATTATATTTTTTTCAGAAAATGTTTTAATTAAAAAAAGAAAATATTAATAATTGGTAGGTTACCCTGTATTAACTCTATCTCTCTTCCCTACCTCTCACTCAGAGCTTGGCCGAGTCAACTCCTGCCCACCTCTGATTTAAATCGGATGATAGTTCAACCAGATAACAATTCAACCAACGTTTAATGCCATTATAATATATTTTTTATCGGTCATACCCCGAGTTGCTCGGGTTTGCGTGTGTTTAGGCCCCCGCATTAAAAGGCGTTCTATATATTTTGGATTTATTGTCAGAAATTATTGAAATTAAATAAGGTAACTATTAAAACCCAGTACTACAATCTTCCCATTCTAGTACTTTTAATAAAATTTAGTTGAATAAAATTTTACTACTTTCAATAATTTTTAATTGCTTTTGCTTTTTATTCTTTTTAATATCTAATTATTTTTTTTGGAGTTTACTCCTTCAGGTTGTTATGAAGAAAATTCAATTTATTGACAGGTTGTTCAAAATTTGACAGCTTATTATTTCAATAATAAAGAATATCCAAAGTTTGTCCTAGTCAAAGTTTGAACTTGATCCTGTTGTTAGTTTTTGAGTTAAAAATGTTAAAATTACGATTTTTAAGAGATTTTTACATTGCCTTAAATGAACTCGGTGGTAAAAAACATTAATTCAAAAATCTATATCTCGACCACCAGAAATGATAGGTGTACGAAAAAAAATTATCAAAGTCTTATAAACACCTGGACCAAATTTCAAAACAATCCTGTTTTTGGTTTCTGAGATAATTAAATTTATAGATCGAAAAAATAGTACCAAAGCTATTTTATTTTAGACTGTCACAGTTGGTTTGACAACGTCAGTGTAATTAAAATTAAATAAATAATTATTAATACAAATTAAAATAAAAAAAAATAATAATTAAATTATTATTAAAATAATTTTTTTAAATTTTTAATAATTTTTGTTTTATTTTAATATTTTAATTGCTTATAATGGTATTAATAATTAATAGTTAATTTAAAAATCTTCTGACGTGGTTACAAATTTTTGTATTTTGAGTGACACGAACTTTACCATTAATTTTGGTTGATTTGTCCCCATTACTTTCATAGCATCCTTAAGAACCGAAGAAGAATTTCTTTGAAAGCCTTGTGTTAACAAAAAAAAGCGTTAATTTTTTTTTACAAGATTACACTTTATACGCTATGATATTGAATTTGAATTTATGATGTTTTACAATATCTTTTCAGATCCATTTTACATTATAAATTTTCCTATTTCGTAGGTCATTAATTTATTTTAAGAAAAAACAATATTAAAATTAATTTCTTATAAAAATTTAAATACTATTTTGAATTGTATATTAAATGTAAGCTTCTAAAAAATAACTTTAAAATTATTTTATTAAAATTTTGTTGATTGTTATGTCCATAGAAACTATAAACTATACTAGCACACTATAAATCGTTATTTATATGTCAAAACTATGCAATTTGTATTTTCGCTATTAATAAATGTTAATTTTTTATAAATGAATTAATGTTTCGTCTAAGCAGAATATTTTTAAATTAAATAACTTCTAAGATTAAAATCCAGAACCGCGCGTCGATTCTGACACACAATATTTTTTTTCTAAATGTATTGTGGAGTTATCGATTGTACAACTACAAAGCTGATAAGAAAAAACACTATCTTTTTCGTTTCCAAAAAAATTGATTTTTCAATTAATCAATTGTTTAAGGGTAGTTAATTAATGATATCGATTGTCGAGTATCAAATGTATTCGATTGTGACAACTGTAGAACGCACCCTGTATAACACCTAGTGAGTTCTATCTAGTCGGTACCGTTGTAGACGTTGTTGAATTGTATAATGTATGTACACAGTACTTGTACAATGTAAAGGCATTATAATAAATACCTACTACCTATATTTAAACAAAAGGAGTTAAATAGAAAATGATCCTGTCGGAGGAATTCAACTAAAATAAAGCCAATGAATGAACAAAATATATAAATATATTTATATATACATACATAGACAAAAGAAACAGAGACAAATATATATACATTTATATTATACAGAAATAGAAGATGGGGATCGTATTCATCCATTCATTTGTTGTGTTTGTAACAGTGTGTGTATGTTTTTAAGTTTTCATATTTTATATACCAGACAGATAACCCGTTGAAACATCAATCATATCCTTTTTAGTAAGGAAAATGTAGCTATTGGGTTGCGCCCATCTATCCTATCTATTAGATATTAAAAATCATCATTATTAAAATTTATATCTAATAGATAGGACAAGGCCAAAATCTAATAGCAAATTTTCATCGCTCAAAATTTGTATATAAATATATATATATATATATATATATATATATATATATATATATATATATTTTATATATATATATTTTATATATATATATTTTATATATATATATATATATATATATATATATATATATATATATATATTTATATATATATATATATATATATATATATTTATTTATTTATATATATATATATATATATATATATATATATATATATATATAAATATTTATATATATATATATATATATACGTCATTCGAAATGGCCATAGATAAATATATGTACAACATTAACATATAAACATATACTCAGTTAGCATATAATTGCATAAGCTTGCTTGTAAAATGATGCACAATATGGCCATTTGAAATGACGAAATATAGACGTTGGTTAAACAATCATGCTGTCTTTTTTTGATAAAATCGATGAAGCTGTATATAAATTGTAAAATTATTATTTTGTAATTAAATACCCACCGATTTTATACTGTTTTTCTTTAAGAAATAAACCATATTGTTCGGAAAATTTTTTGCGCAGTTTATAGTTAGATAGGTAAGTGTTTAAGCTTTCGGGCACATTATTTTTAACATATAAAAGGCATACTTTACCAATATTTAAAAAAAAAATGAAGTAATTTTTAGATTTTTTTTTTAATTTAAAATTTTTTCGTTTTTCGAATTTTGGGAATTTTCTGCTCGAGTTCTAATAAACCAATTTTAATGTTTATCGGCTCATTTGTTTTCTTTTTTTTTATAGAACTGAATAATATTCTATGTCATTTTTAAAACTTTTTGTTTAAAAAAATATATTAAAGAAAAACGCTTTTTTGTTATAAAAAATTTAAATTTTGACCCTGTTCCGTCACGAGTCGGACCGTAAAAATTTAGGGTCATATTCAGAACGTCAAGATGAATCGATTTAAAAAAAAATACGGTTCCAAGCAACCTGTCTGAAAAATGCTAATTTGACTCTAATAAGTTTCTAGAATTATATTATAATGATATGCGTTGAATCTTAAATATGTTTTAACTAAGTATTACTTATATAATGGCGGTGCAACTACCGAAAAATTAAATCTGAAATATTACTTAGTAAAGCCACAGTTAAATAAAAAACAGTTAGAATGGACCGACATTAGTGGTACAGCTAATACATTATTGCAGTACTAGAGCTGAGTTAATTTGTTTTGACTATTATATGCGCGTAAGGGGAACTTATTTAAAAGTAGAAGGGAAACTTATTTATACCATATTTTAATCATATATTTAATACTTAGTATTAAATATATGTTTCCTCCCCTTCATTTTGAAAATAGACTGATCCACTCTAACTGTGACGATATTCGAGACTTCTTTACAAATTAATATACTTCTAACAATAAATATCATTTCATGTCAACATAATATAATAATGGTGGAGGTGCAAGGAAGTGAAGTTAACCTATTGGAAAGGATATACTGACTTATGAAACCAGCGCTTCCATATAGTTATATAATGTGTTCAAAAATATTCCTAGCACTCTTTTGACATAAGATATATCTTCCTGAAATATTTTAACATCCTCAAGCAGTAGGTTTTAAGATATTTTTGGACAGAGGATATCGAACAAAGGATATACAAGAAAAGTTTATTATTACCTTGTTATCTTCATAAATACAGGAATGAACAAAAGAGATGTTATTTAGAATTATATTTCCTGTTCAGGATGTGCGTTAATGAGAATGAGTGGCAAATTTCTCTAAATAGGTAAATAGGCTAAAATCTAGATTAGTGGGAGGGGGTAACATAAAATCTTGAATTCCTATATATATATATATATACAGGAATTAAATATTTTATGTTACCCCCTCCCTTTACGCCACGCTATCCCCTTCTCGGATCAACTTAAAATTACGGCCTCCAAAGCCGAAGCCATTTTAAGATCAGAGAAGGGGATAGCGCGGCTTAAAGGAAAGTGGGGAGTAATCGCGGGGAAAGTGGCCGCAGCTTCTGCGAAACTAATTTTTTTTAAATTATAATTTTTAATAAATATTTAATATAAAATTGACCCCAATGTTTAGCTTTAAAAAACTCGTACTGAATTTCAGCTCGATCTATCTTTACGTTTGAGAGTTATCATGTCTACGGACAGACTAATTGGATAATCTTTTGAACATCTAAACCAAAAATTATTTTCTATATGTTCAATATTTTCAATCGTTACAAAGTCAGAACTAAACTCTAGGTTTTTTGAAATTAAATTTGAAAAATTTGCCCCAATTCCTAGAACAATTATTTGTATTTTTTAAATACGTATTTCGACCACAAGGTAGCTAATTGTAACTATCTCTGAGATATTTAGTCAGAGATATGATGCTCGTTGCAGTAGTTTTAAAATCGGTACAAAACCCCACAGAATTAGATGCACACGAAAGTATCTACATACACAAATTAAGAAAACAGTTAATGAATTTATACAATGGTCCAATTCAAAATTCTAATTTAATAAAATTAAACCATATTCAAAATTTAATACCTGAATATCACGGTTAGCTTCGATCAATACCGTCATCTTATAGACAAAATCAAAACCGCATCCGATTTCACCCATTAACGAACTTGACCTGGAGAATAATTTTTTTTAGTACTCCACTGTTTAAAATTTATTATTATTTTGTTTTCATATTTTTATTATTCAAAAAATAATAATTTATATAATTATTGGTTTATGCGAGTTGAGAATTTACATAATTTCAACAAGCATTTACTTAGATCGGATGTGACTTGCGTATATCCAAGCTTACTTCGATATTTCTGCACATATTTCAAGGCAGTTACAAAAAGTACTTCTCTCAGTACAGTTACAAAAAGTACTTGTCTCAAGACAGTTACTAAAAGTAGTTGTCTCACATGAATTAATCAGATGGTATTTTGAATTTTTATTTCTTCAATTTACAAATTGAATATTTATTATGGATTGTGCTGAAGTATCGAATAGGCGAATTGATGGTTTCTATCTGATTGTATCTAAGTATATTTTTTTTGTATAATTTATTTAATTCACCATTCCGAAACTTGTGGTCTCTCAAACTTGTCACAATTCAATACACATTCTATACACATTTTTGCTGTACAATTTATATTTTATGTGAATATGCAATGACTTTTCAATTTATAACTATATTGTTTGTATACGCTTGGCGTTTTCGGCCGTGTATTTATTTTTTTTTACAGAAGCGTAATGTCTCTTTTATATACAACTATGTATCTGAATTAAATTTGTAGTCCATATTTATATTTTTGAAAATCAGACATATTTGAACATATTTTTATACCCAGTATATTTGTAAATATACAAGGTATATTAAGTTTAGTCCCGAATTTGTAACGCTTGAAAATATTAATCCTTGACAAAAATGCTTCACATAGGTATTCATAAAATGGCCTAATTCGGCCTTTTTCACATGTCCGTCCGTCCGTCTGTCCGTCTGTCCGTCTGTCCGTCTGTCCGTCTGTCCGTCTGTGAAGCCGATTACTCAAAAACGAAAAGAGATATCGAGCTGAAAATTTTTTTGTGTATTCTTGACCAAAAAAGTAAGGTCAAGTTCGTTATTGGGCAAAATCGGAACGTGTTTCCCCCCGCTAGGGGGGAAAAATTATATCTTTGAAACCGTAGGAGATAGAAAAAAAATTTGTAAACAAAAAATCTTCTTCTCTTTGAAACAAACAACTTTTGTTTGAAAACTTTTTTCATAAACTCAATAGTTTTATCAAAATTAGTCCTCAAAGTTGAAAAAAATGAGAAATACAAATGACAGGCGAATGAAGGCATGGTCTCCATGGACCCGTAGGTATACATAACAACTACACATACTATTTTTATATCCTGTATATGTAAATATACAAGGTATATTATATTAAGTCCCGTCTTTGTAACGCTTGAAAATATTAATCCTTGATAAAAATGCTTCACAAAGGTATTCATAAAATGGCCTAATTCGGCCTTATTCGTCTGTCCGTCCGTCTGTGAACACGATAACTGAAGAACGAAAAGAGATAACGAGCTGAAAATTTTTGTGTGTGTTCTAGACCAAAAAAGTAAGGTCAAGTTCGTTAATGGGCAAAATCGGAACGTGTTTCCCCTGGCCAGGGGGGAAAAATTATGTGTTCGAAACTGTAGGAGATCGAAAAAAAATTTGTTAACAAAAAATCTTCTTCTCTTTCAAATAAACAACTTTTGTTTGAAAACTTTTTTCATAAAGTCAACCGTTTTCTCAAAATTTGTGCTTAAAGTTGAAAATGAGTCGATCGATGACGGGCACATGTGCAATCATAATATACATCAAATAGTATTGTTTTTATGTTTATTTTAGTTTTGTTAACCAGGTATATGTATAAGGTCAAGGTTTAAGTGATTTTCTTTTTCAAAAAAATAGTTGGTCTCAGGTAGTAGGTCAAAATAGTAGGTACAAATGTCAAAATTTTGCAAAAAGTTAATTCAAAGGTCCATCTGTCCTATCAAAAATCATCTATACAATTTTTATACATGTATATATATATATACATATATATATATATATATATATATATATATATATATATATATATATTTATATATATATATATATACTAATGTATATATATATATAAATATATATATATATATATATATATATATATATATATATATATATATATATACATGTATATATACATATATATATATATATATATATATATATATATATATATATATATATACATATATACATTAGTCAGGCACTGTGTATATATATATATATATATATATATATATATATATATATATATTAATATATATATATATATATATATACATATCGATATATATCGCTACTTACGCGACTTTCTAACGCAGCATCGGCTATTGATTCGCGTTGATGGCTTTACGCTTCACGTCGCCTTATTTTAACGCTTAGCGTTTAAAAACGATCGCGTTGAATAACTAACGCAGCCAAACCATCGCTTCAAGTTGAGTAATCACCACTTCGCGTGACTAACATCGCCTAACGCTTCCCATGCACTAACGTTTCACAATGACTAACGTTTCGCGTTTACTGACTTACGGTTCGCTTAAGCTTACGCTACGCTTTAAGTTTAACAACGCTAAGCATTGAGATGCTTACGTTCCGCGTTAACTTTCTCTTCGCGTTAACTAGTGCTTCGTGTTGATTGACGCTTCGAGTTGACCTAACGCTTCCTATTGACCAACGGTTCTCATTGACCTACGCTTCGCGGGAGACTTACGGTTTGGGACTAGGACTTACGCTTTGGGAGACTTACGGTTCGCTTTAGCTTGCGTGTCGCGTTGGTTAACGCCTTGCGTTTACCAACGCTATGCGTTGATTTACTAAAACTTTGCGTTGGCTGATACACGGTTCGCGTTAACTTACGTTTCGAGTTGATTCATGCTTTTCGTTGGGTAACGATTCGCGTGAAATCACGCTTCGCGAATCACTTTGCTTTGGATAGCTAACGCTTATCATTGGCCAACGCTTCGCGTTGGCTAACTAGCGGTTCACTTTAGCGTACGTTTCGCGTTGGTAAACGCTTTGCGTTTACCTACCACTTCCTATTAACTAACGCTTCGCGTTGGCTAACTTACTTTAGCTTACTTTTCGCAATGGTTAACGCATTGCGTTGTTTAACGATTCTCGTGAAATTACGCTTCGCAAATTACCCACGCTTCGTTTTGAATAACTAACGCTTCTCACTAACCAACGTTTCGCGTTGGCTATCTTACGGTTCGCTTTGACTTTCGTTTCGCTTTGCGTTTACCAACGCTTCGCGTTGACCTAACACTTCCTATTGACTAACGCTTCACATTGACTAACGCTTCACATTGACTAACGCTTCGCGTTGGCTGACTTACGGCTCGCTTAAGCTTACGATTCGCGTTGGTTAGCGCTTTGCGATGATTAACGATTCGTGTGAAATCACGCTTCGCGAATGATCGACGCTTCGCTTTGAATAACTAACGATTCTCATTAACCAACGCTTCGCGTTGGCTGACTTACGGTTCGCTTTAGCTTACGTTTCGCGTCGATTTACTAACGCTTCGCGTTGACCTGACACTTCCTATTGACTAACGCTTCTGATCGACCAACGCTTCGCGTTGGTTAACGCTTTGCGTTAATTAACCAACGTTTGAATCACCAACGTTTCGCTATGAATAACTTACGCTATGAATAACTCATTAAACAACGCTTCGCGTTGGCTGACTTACGGATCGCTTTAGCTTACGTTTCGCGTTGATTTAATAACGCTCCGCGTTGACTTAACACTTCCTATTGACTAACGATTCTCATTGACCAACGCTTCGCGTTGGCTGACTTACGGTTCGCTTTAGCTTACGTTTAGTGTGGTAAATGCTTTGCGTTGATTAACGATTCGCTTGAAATCTCCCTTCGCTAAACTCTGCAAAGCGGAAGCGAAACGTAAGCGGAAACGAAACGTAAGCGAAAGCGAACCGTAAGTCAGCCAACGCGAAGCGTTGGTTAATGAGAAGCGTTAGTTATTTAAAGCGAAGCGTTGGTGATTCGCAAAGCGTGATTTCACGCGAATCGTTAATTAACGCGAAGTGTTAACCAACGCGAACCGTAAGCTCAAGCGAGCCGTAAGTCGCCAACGCGAAGCGTTGGTCAATGAGAAGCATAAGATATCCAAAGCAAAGCGTCAGTGATTCGTAAAGCGAGAATTTAAGCGAATCGTTAACCAACGCAAAGCGTTAACCAACATGAAACGTAAGCCAAATTGAACCGTAAATCACCCAACGCGAAGCGTAGATCAATAGAAAGCGTGAGGTCAACGCGAAGCGATAGACAATCTACGCAAAGCGTTGTAAACGCTAACGCGAAACGTAAGCTTAAGAGAACCACAAGTTAGCCAACGCGAAGCGTTGATCAATTAGAAGTGTTTAGTCAACGCGAAGCGTAAGCAAAGCGAACCGTAAGCCAGCCAACGCAAAGCGTTGGTTAATGAGAAGCGTTAGTTATTTAAAGCGAAGCGTTAGTGATTCGCAAAGCGTGATTTCACGCGAATCGTTAACTAACGCGAAGTGTTAACCAACGCGAACCGTAAGCTCAAGCAAGCCTTAAGTCAGCCAACGCGAAGCGTTGGTCAATGAGAAGCGTCAGTTATATATGAAATCACGCTTCGCGAATCACCAACGTTTCGTTTTGAATAACTTACGTTTCTCAGTAACCAACGCTTCGCGTTGGCTGACTTACGGTTCGCTTTAGTTAACGTTTCGCGTTGGCAAACGCTCTGCGTTTTCCAACGCTTCGCGTTGATTTAATAACGCTTCGCGTTGACTTAACACTTTCTATTGACTAACGATTTTTATTGACCAACGCTTCGCGTTGGCAGACTGACGGCTCGCTTAAGCTTACGGTTCGCGTTGGTTAACGCTTTGCATTTACCAACGCTATGCGTTGATTAACTAGCTCTTCGCGTTAACTTGCTTACGCTCAGCGTTATCTTGCTAACGCTCAGCGTTAACTTGCTTCCGCTCCGCGTTAACTTCCTCTCGTTATCTAGTGTATCGACAGACGCTTCGCGTCAGCTCTTCGCGTAATATAGCTTACGCGTGCTTTCGCTTCGCGTTAACTATCGCTATGATTTAACTAACTTTTCACGTTACCTTAAGCATTAACGATTCGCGTGAAATCATGCTTCGCGTCACTTTCTATTGACTCACGCTTCTCATTGTCCAACGCTGACTTACGGGCTGACTTACGGCCGTTGGCTGACTTACGGCTCGCTTGAACTTACGGTTCGCGTTGGTTAACGGTTTGCGTTAATTAACGATTCGCGTGAAATCACGCTGCACGAATCACCAACGTTTCGCTTTGAAAAACTAACGATTCTCATTAACCAACGCTTCGCGTTGGCTGATTTAAGGTTCGCTTTAGCTTACGTTTGGCGTTGGTTAACGCTTTGCGTTGGTTAACGGTTCGCTTAAATTCTCGCTTCGCGAATCACTGACGCTTCGCTTTGCATAACTAACGCTTCTCATTGACCAACGCTTCGCGTTGGCTGACTTACGGTCCGCTTTAGACTACGTTACGCGTTGACCTTACACTTCCTATTGACTGACGCTTCTCATAAACCAACGCTTCGCGTTGGCTGACTTACGGTTCGCTTTCGCTAACGTTTCGCAAAGTTGGTAAACACAAAGCGTTTACCAACACTTCGCGTTGACTTAACACTTCTAATTGACTAACGCTTCTCATTGACCAACGCTTCGCGTTGGCTAACTTGTGGTCCTCTTCAGCTTACGTTTCGCGTTGGTAAACTCAAAGTGTTGCTAAACGATTTCCTATCGCTTCGCGTTGTATAACTTACGGTTGCTAACGCTTCGCGTTGTATAACTTACGCTTATTAATGCTTCGCGTTAACTAACCCTACGATTTGACTAACTTTTCACGCTTACTTTAAGCGCTAACGATTCGCGTGAAATCGAGCATCGCGTTGAATTACTGCCGATTCTCTTTGAATAACTAACGCTTCTCATTGACCAACTCTTCGCGTTTGCTGACTTACAGTTCGCTTTAGCTTACGTTTCGCGTTGGTTAACGCTTTGCGTTGGTTAACGGTTCGCTTAAATTCTCGCTTCGCGAATCACTGACGCTTCGCTTTGCATAACTAACGCTTCTAATTGACCAACGCTTCGCGTTGGCTTACTTACGGTCCGCTTTAGACTACGTTACGCGTTGACCTAACACTTCCTATTGACTAACGCTTCTCATAAACCAACGCTTCGCGTTGGCTGACTTACGGTTCGCTTTCGCTAACGTTTCGCAAAGTTGGTAAACACAAAGCGTTTACCAACACTTCGCGTTGACTTAACACTTCTAATTGACTAACGCTTCTCATTGACCAACGCTTCGCGTTGGCTAACTTGAGGTCCTCTTCAGCTTACGTTTCGCGTTGGTAAACTCAAAGCGTTGCTAAACGATTTACTATCGCTTCGCGTTGTATAACTTACGGTTGCTAACGCTTCGCGTTGTATAACTTACGCTTGTTAACGCTTCGCGTTAACTAACCCTACGATTTGACTAACTTTTCACGCTTACCTTAAGCGTTAACGATTCGCGTGAAATCGAGCATCGCGTGGAATCACTGCCGATTCTCTTTGAATAACTAACGCTTCTCATTAACCAACTCTTCGCGTTGGCTGACTTACGGTTCGCTTTAGCTTACGTTTCGCGTTGGTTAACGCTTTGCGTTTACCAAAGCTTTCCGTTGATTTTCTTAAGCTCCGCATTGACTAACTTTTCGCGTCGCCTAACGGCTCGCGTTGACCAACGCCTTGCGTTAACAGTCGCTTCGCGTTGATTTACTCAATTATATAACTCAATATTTAAATATATAAAAATCGCAAGAAAATTAATATAAATTTTTATAAATGCAAGAAAATTTTACTGTTTCCATATTAATTATTAACACAAAACAAACATTTACAAATAATTCATATTTTATAAACATTGAATAGGCAGAAATATTAACAATTCAAATATTGATATACAACTCAGTATATACTGGGTATTCAAACAATTAACTCAGTTAGTTGTTACATTACTTGTTTTTTACTGTAGTGTCGTTTTTTTTTTATACGATATTTCTTTTACTACAGTTCAATCTAGCACATATTCATGTAATCTTTTTTTTTTATAACTTGTACAACCAAACTTAGTATTTTAAGGATAGTTATACTATCAACATATTAAATTAAAAATTATTTATTTCAAATATATTTTATTTTAACATATATTTTGTTTTGTTCCTTTTTTTGTACTTTTTTATTTTTTTTCAGATTCGAATCACTTGTCGATAACTTAGACACTTACTGGATAGTAAAGATCTTACTACCTCAATATTATCTTTTTAATGGGCCCAGCTTTTATTGAAAGACTTTCGGTTCAACGTGTTATTTTTTTTTATATTTACGTGTATCGCGTTAGCACCGATCGTTTTCTAATTTTCATAATTCCACATACAATACTCTGCTTTGGATTTTTTTTTTCTAAAGTACCGTATATTTAGTTTTCATTATTTTTTTTTTTAAAATACATCATAATACCTCTTTTAATTAAAATTACTAAATTAACTTAATTTCATATTTATGAAAATAATTGATAATTCAATTATTTTCTATAAAGTGTTTAGTTTTTTTTTAAAACTAAACACCGAATTTTTTTTTTAAACTAAACAACATTTTTTTTTTAAATACACATATGGAAGCAGAGCAAATATCCATATGTGTCTTTTGTTTTCGATAGTTTTCACAAAGCTCGACTTGTGATTCCGAAATTCTTTTTGAAAGTTGAAATGATTATAATTTTTTCTTTATATTTATACATTTATATCTTTTACATTCTCTTTAATTCTATAATTATATTTAACTTAGTGCTAATTTTTTTCTCTTTCTTCTATTTTGTTTGTGGTTTAAATTTTCATTATGCCGAGAACAACTCGTAATACACCAGGTACCCCAGGAGATGACGATCCTCCAGCTTCACCAGATGACTTATTCATCACGCCTCATCAAGTATCAGCGGTTAACTTAGCGGCTATAACTACGCAGATGCAGACTACAGCTCAACAGTTCCATGCGTCAGTGCTGCACGTTTCGGATGTACAGCAACAAATACAACAGCAAAGCAAGCAGATTAGTAGCATTACCGATGCCTTGGCAACAATAACAACTACTCTATCAAATAATAACACTAGTTCAAATCAATTAACTTCAAATTTTAGTTTTTTTGCAAAACCGAGTATAGATTCCTTTATAAATAAAATCACTATTCTGGACATTTCGGTTCCAGAAAATATTATACAGTTTATTGTCGATACTCAACATTTAGTTGATATTAATTTTTTACCTATAGACGTTCTTTTGAAATCTTTAATCAATAGGTGTGCTTCGAACGCACAAACATTTTGGTCTACTTGTTTGGCTGACTCTTTGTCTTGGCAAAATATTAAACATAATTTATTACAAGTTTATATTCCACCTTTGACTAAACAGATATTAATTGATAGATTGGTCCGGCGAAATCAACTTGACACTGAAAAATTTTCGACATTTGTTCCTTCAATAATAAAATTCGCGAACATCCTACTTAATGATTCATCTGAATCCGAAATCATACAAATTATTTTTGCTCATGCCAATAATTCTGTCCTAACTATTCTTGGTTTATATCAAATTCCCGATACTTATAAAGATTTGTATCAACTAATCACTAAAATTGAGGAAATTCAAGCGCGAATATCTACAACACCCCTCAGTGTAAACGTTAGTTCAATTCAAAATACGCATAATGACACTAAACTTTTTTGTACTTTCTGTAAAGGTACTAATCACAATTTTAAATTTTGTTTTAAAAGAAAGAAGGATAATATAAATGTTAGTACTACGGTTCCAAAAAACTCGCAATAGACCCCAAGTTTCTTATTAATGATGTTATTTTAAATTATACTATTTTACCTCTACAAACCATTTTCATTCAAGGTTATCCTTTATTAACACTTTTTGATTCCGGTGCTACTGTTAATGCTATTAAAACTGCGACTTTTAACAAGTTAAAAGCTAACAATAGAAACATCGTCACCGAATCAATTGATAAAACTATTTCTTTGCCGGGAAATAATTTTTTAAAATGTAATTTAACTGCGAAACTTCATTTTAAATTGGCTAATTTTTCATGGACTCAAACTTTTTTTATAGTAGATTCATTACCGTTTGAGGTAATTTTAGGTGTTGCCACACTTAAAGATTGCAACATCATTTTGGACTTCTTTTAGTCGACGATCAAATTTTATTTTCATCCTAATGTTGAAATACCGTTTTCGGGTTTTTGTAACAATAATCGAATTATTAATACCATTGTCGAAGCGAAAGTAAATCTTAATAGCAAACAAACCAAAGTGTTGCAAACACTTCTTCAAAACTTTAAATCGATTTTTTCTGACATTCCTGGTCTTGCCAAGGGTTTTGAATATAAAATTAAGTTAATCGATAACATTCCGGTTTGTAAAGCTCCTTACTATCTGGCACCCGATAAAGCCAAACTTTTGGACGAGCATGTTCAAGAGCTTGTTACACAAGGGGTTACACAAATTATCAGATGACTCGAAACATGTCACCGCGATCGTCACACAATATGGTCTGTTTGAGTACAATACCATGCCTTTCGGGCTAAAGGTGGCTAGTCAATCATTAGCTCGTTTTTTAAATTCCAGTCTCGCAGAATTTCGTCATAAATTTCTTCTTATTTATTATGACGATTTAATTGTACATTCACCCGACATTGAATCACATTTAAATCACCTGAATCTCTTGTTCACTAAAATAAAGTCTATCGGTATCACTATTAATCCTTCTAAGGCTCGATTTTGTATGTCGAGGGTACGTTTGTTGGGTAGCGTAATATCCGCTGAGGGACGCTTTATAGACCCTATTAAGGTGCAAGCAATCAATGACATGCCAACTCCAAAAAACGTCAAAGAAGTTATGCGTCTAGTTGGGGCTGCGGCTTTTTACTCCCGCTATATTCCCATGTTCAGTCAGATTGTAGCTCCGTTAAACGATTTAAAAAAGAAAGGTGTTAGGTTCAAAATTACTAAGGTTCATCTTGATGCAATCTCTACTTTAAAAAAATCTTTAGTAAGTGCGCCTGTCTTAAAATTTCCTAATTTTGACAAACCTTTTGTGCTACAAACTGACGGATCAGCTACAGGTCTGGGCGCGGTATTACTTCAAAAATATGATGACGGTTTGCACCCCATTATGTACTGTTCTCGAAAACTGAATCCAGCCGAATTAAAATATAACAGTCATGAATTAGAACTTCTCGCAGTAGTAACGGCCCTAGATAAATTTAAAGATTTTTTAACCGACCGCAAGTTTACTCTACAGACTGACTGCAGGTCGTTATTGTGGATTTTTAATACCCCCAATAAATTTAATAAATTATCTAGGTGGATCCTTAAAATTTCGAGATATGACTTTACCCCGGAACATATTAAGGGCAAATTGAACAATATGGCCGATTTTCTATCTAGGTTATACGAAACTGACCATATGTTAGTGAACAAATTTTCTGATTCAAATCAAGATTCAGGCAAAAATTTCATTAAAGTTAAAGAGTTGCATAGCAATGATCCAGGTTATGCAAACCTTTTAAAAAAGATAACCAATACTTTGGATCAAACTGACTTAGAATCGGTGAATGAAGAAATCAGGAACAATGCGCAACTGAACTTTATTAACGTTTTAGCTAATACAAATTTTGATTACCTTTCTATTAAAAGCGAGCAACGTAACTCTCCCGAATGTAAAATCATTTATCAGAACCTTAAGGCTCAGATGAATGTCCCTAATTTTTGCATAAAGGATGGGTTAATATATAAGTTCGTCGGAAAGAATCGACTAAAACGTATATTTTTACCTGATAATTTACTCGACTATGTTCTTCGATATTATCATGATTCTAAATATGCTGCGCATAATTCAGTAATTAAAACATTCCGTGAAATTAGTAAAATATTTTACTACAAAAACCTCTATGCAAAAGTAAGGGACTATGTCAGAACCTGTAAAGTGTGCCAGGCTATAAGGCCATATACACGTAACGATAAGGTTCAGTTGAGTAGTTCCGTGCCGGAGTATACCCTACATACTTTGTACGTCGACTTTATCGGTCCTATTATTAGATCAAGTGAAGGTTTTAAATATATTTTTTCTATTGTAGATGGATTTTCAAAATTTGCTTTCGCCTTTCCATGTAAAAGGCAGACCAGTGACGTTGCCATTTCACTGATACAGAAGATTTTCCTGCAAAACGGATATCCGACGGTTGTTGTAGCCGACAACGGACCAGCCTTTGCGTCGATCAAGTGGAAAACCTTCTTATTTAATAATGGTATTAGAGCTGCCTACTGTTCGAGCTATACACCATCTTCGAACAAGAGCGAGTGCCTCAATCGACAGATAAAATATAATTTAGGATGCATTCTCAAAGAATATTCTGTACTACATAAAAATTGGTCAAAATTTTTGAGTTTTGTAATTTTCAATTACAACAACTCCTACAAAAGTACAATCGACTCAACACCAGCTGAAGTTTATTTTGGTAGAAAGTTAATGACGCCGTTTGTGATTATAAACGAATTAACTGAGTTAAGAACGAGTTCTGGTAAACCATCACAAGCACATATACAAGATGCGTTAAAGATTGCTCACCAACAACGAGTCAACCAAACTTTAAATAAACCAACGCTGTCTAAATATAAAGTGGGTCAATTGGTCATGGTAAAAAACTTGGCCCCGAATATGAACAAGAATATCGCACCTAAATTCGCTTCAAAATTCAATGGACCGTACAAGATAATAAAGTTCACTACACCAACTTCAGTTAGGCTAAAAGCTCCAAAATCTAATAAGAAAACCTTCGGCATGTCGATATACAACATTCGGCCATACTATCTCAGAGGATATCAAGGGAATGGTAACGTTACTGCATCCTAATTAAACATCTAAATGTATTTAAATCTTCACGTCTAATCCACATTTGTAAGATTTTTCATTCATCTATTCGTGTCATTCTTGCTTTAATATTTTTCAATTAGCATGTCGCTAATTTTTTTGGCCCCCTGGAGTGGAGAATAATTTTTTTTAGTACTCCACTGTTTAAAATTTATTATTATTTTGTTTTCATATTTTTATTATTCAAAAAATAATAATTTATATAATTATTGGTTTATGCGAGTTGAGAATTTACATAATTTCAACAAGCATTTACTTAGATCGGATGTGACTTGCGTATATCCAAGCTTACTTCGATATTTCTGCACATATTTCAAGGCAGTTACAAAAAGTACTTCTCTCAGTACAGTTACAAAAAGTACTTGTCTCAAGACAGTTACTAAAAGTAGTTGTCTCACATGAATTAATCAGATGGTATTTTGAATTTTTATTTCTTCAATTTACAAATTGAATATTTATTATGGATTGTGCTGAAGTATCGAATAGGCGAATTGATGGTTTCTATCTAATTGTATCTAAGTATATTTTTTTTGTATAATTTATTTAATTCACCATTCCGAAACTTGTGGTCTCTCAAACTTGTCACAATTCAATACACATTCTATACACATTTTTGCTGTACAATTTATATTTTATGTGAATATGCAATGACTTTTCAATTTATAACTATATTGTTTGTATACGCTTGGCGTTTTCGGTCGTGTATTTTTTTTTACAGAAGCGTAATGTCTCTTTTATATACAACTATGTATCTGAATTAAATTTGTAGTCCATATTTATATTTTTGCAAATCAGACATATTTGAACATATTTTTTTTTACTGTAGTGTCGTTTTTTTTTTTTACGATATTTCTTTTACTACAGTTCAATCTAGCACATATTCATGTAATCTTTTTTTTTTATAACTTGTACAACCAAACTTAGTATTTTAAGGATAGTTATACTATCAACATATTAAATTAAAAATTATTTATTTCAAATATATTTTATTTTAACATATATTTTGTTTTGTTCCTTTTTTTGTACTTTTTTATTTTTTTTCAGATTCGAATCACTTGTCGATAACTTAGACACTTACTCGATAGTAAAGATCTTACTACCTCAATATTATCTTTTTAATGGGCCCAGCTTTTATTGAAAGACTTTCGGTTCAACGTGTTATTTTTTTTTATATTTACGTGTATCGCGTTAGCACCGATCGTTTTCTAATTTTCATAATTCCACATACAATACTCTGCTTTGGATTTTTTTTTTCTAAAGTACCGTATATTTAGTTTTCATTATTTTTTTTTTAAAAATACATCATAATACCTCTTTTAATTAAAATTACTAAATTAACTTAATTTCATATTTATGAAAATAATTGATAATTCAATTATTTTCTATAAAGTGTTTAGTTTTTTTTTAAAACTAAACACCGAATTTTTTTTTAAATTAAACTCTAATTATATTTTTTACATACAGACCTTTAGAATACCAAAACCTACTCAAATACCAATTTTGATTCCAATGGGAATAAAACTGTGACCGCTAGAGAGTCCACAGACATTTAAATAAAGAACATATGTATATATGTATATATGTGTATATATATATATATATATATATATATATATATATATATATATATATATATATATATATATATACAAATTTTAGCAATAGTGATTTTTAACATCTAATAGGTAGGATCGATGAACATTTGAAGAAATTTTTAAGAAATTCGAACATTGGTGCAAAAACAATAGCTGCATTTCCTTTGGAGGAAATTCGCTAAAAACAAAATTCATCGCAGTATCACTGACATACCGCAAGATTTATGCGTAACAGTCCTTGAAAAAACGTCTGTACCCGCAAAGCCGAGACGGTCATTTATCCGATGTCTAATTCCATTCCTAACCTGTTGATGTGTACTTCATTATTCAATAAATGTTTCAAACTTATGCTACAAATATATATGTTTTATTTAAAACTCAAAACCAGCGTCCTTATTGGAACATCCTTTATATATGTATCGGGTATAATAAAACCGAATGAATTGAAATCTATATTCTCTCTCTGTGTCACCATCATACCTAGGGCACAGCATGTCACATGTAAATGTTTGTAGTTTTAAATGTTTTTTTTTTATATATGATGATAATAATAATTTCACTATTAAATCCACCATGATAACTAATAAAATAGCTCAAAGAGGATAAATGAATCTTTAACAAAATATATTATGTACAAAACAGATAAAAAACAAATAATAGATTATATGATCATTATCCTACCTTGTTAGTTAATGTTGGTTTAACATATATATATATATATATATATATATATATATATATATATATATATATATATATATATATATATATATATATATATGTATATATATATGTATATATATATATATATATATATATATATATATATATATATTTGTATATGTCATAACCAAAGTAAATAATCAGTTATTATGTATAATATCCAGACATTGTGTATAATGACTAAATTCGCGAGAAAAAGTGATTAATTAATTACTCTAACCAGTCATTATTCATAATGGCTAGACAATTTAGCTAAAGTAATAAATATTTTCAAATATTAATCACTTTGACTAGACATTATGAATAACATCTAACATGCTAGTCATGCTAGTAATAATTCTTGCTCACTGTCACAATCGCAATTGAGAAAGAAGGGATGTATCGGCTCGGGGTACAAAGCGTGGAAGATTAAATCAACTCTACACGAGAAATCAATTTACTTATTGCAAGGAAAAATTCATTTCAGTAAGCGAAGTTCCAGACAAATATGTATCAATGCGGGAATGTGCAAGAAAAGTATCTCATCTAGGTGGCCAGGGATTCCAACAATGCGATTACACTGGTGGCGGTTGCAGTTCCAATCGATGTAAGTGGAAGACATGCAACGTGTAATTCAAAGTGCCACAAAAGTCACCCTTGTAAAAATAACTGAGGACATATTTTTTACTTTTCAGATAACTTTGAAATACTAAAGACTGATTGAAATGCTTCTCTTTTTAACCCGACTTCAAAAAGGAGGATGGTTCTCAATTCGTCTGTATTTTTTTTTTTTAATGTTTGTCACCTCAGAACTCCGTTATTTATGAACCGATTTTGAATTTTTTTTTATAAGGGTTTGAATTCAGGTTGGCCCCATAGTCACCAAATCCCATTCTGGTGAGGGGATCCCCTGGAAATCGTGGAAAATCCTCATTTTATATGTGATAACCGATTTTTGCGAATTTTTTATTTTTTTTAAAGGGTATACTCATTCATAATGGGAAAATAAGAAAATTTGTTTGAAAACCGACTTAAAAAAAATTTTTTACAAAAAAAATACAAATTGCATGTAAAAAAAACTTAAAAACTGTTATAAAAAAATTCACTAAAAATTAAAAAAAAAAACGGATAAAAAAAATGCAGTAAAAATTAGTAGGTCGTTTAGTAGGTTTACCCATATTTTGACAAATAAAATCAGTTGTAAAACTTCAAAGTAACTAAAAAGAGAGAAATAAAACCTATTTAGACAAAATGGAAACCCGACTTCAAAAATCAAATATTCTATAACAAAAAATGAACTAAAAAGTAAAAAAATAATAGCATATTCTTGTGCCAATTTTAGTTCACCTAAGCAAAATTTTTTCAATATATATGTACAATTATTGATATTTTTGGAGGCGGTGTCCAAAAGTTATGTGAATTTCTCTATGCTGACACCGACTCCAAAAATAACAATAATTGTACATATATATTTTAAAAATTTTGCTTAGGTGAACTAAAATTGGCACAAGAATATGCAATTATTTTTTTACTTTTTAGTGCATTTTTTGTTATAGAATATTAGAATTTTGAAGTCGGGTGCAAACATGTTCATAGTGAGTATATTGTATGTTTCGAAAATTCATAGTGGTAAAATACATTAAGTTGTTTGCATACACTGTTTTTGTATGAATGTATGAAGCTAATGTAAGCTTGTGAAAACGTTGGTTAAATATTTTGAGTTATTAAAACATTAAACATGAAGCAAAATCGTTTCATTTTATTTGTTCTACCAAATCTAACAGTTTTTATACATAACCAGTTAGGTAAACTGATTAACAGAATATTTTATATAAATAATATGTATAATGGCTGGATAAAAAGATAAATAAAGCCTAATTAATCACCTTGACCAAATTCGCTAGTTATTATACATAATGTCTAGATATTATATATAATAGCTAGATTATTGATCTTTGGCTGAGACATGTATATATATATATATATATATATATATATATATATATATATATATATATATATATATATATATATATATATATATATATATACAGGGTGCACAGACACAACTGAAGGTATGAATAGAAAATTGAATTCTGAGACGAAAAGTTCTTTACTAAAATGAGTAACTATAATCTTCTAATTAAATTTCGATTTTTGCCCCAATTTCCTAGATCAAAATTTTTTTTGTATTTTATAAATACGTATTTCGACTACAAAGTAGTCATCATCAGTATGAATTAGCTAATTGTAACTATTCTCCGATTATTCGCGGAGAATAATTACAATTAGCTGATTCATACTGATGATAACTACTTTGTAGTGGAAATACGTATTTATAAAATAAAAAAAATCTTTTGATCTAGGAAATTGAGGCAAAAATCGAAATTTAATTTGAAAAATCTTAGAGTTCTCTTTGATATTATTTAAACTAATCTTCTATCCAACCATACAATTGTGTCCGTGACTTACGGAACACCCTGTGTAGAGGGATATACCGGGTATAATAATTTAATAAAACGTTTTCCATCGCATCAATGCAAACAACAATATTAACCTTAAAATAAATGATGAAATTATTTGTACGATAGCGTGCAAATAGACACACTATGTTATACAGTCGCGTTTTTTTGTTGACTTAAAGATTTAGTTGTTGTTTTTTACAACTAATACATAAAATTTATATTTATTCAACTGTATTACTGTCTATTATTGTCTCTGGTGTATAGTTTGTAGTGTTCTTGCTCTCCTAAATCTCAATTTACTATCATATTTAGATAGATACCTTTGCGTACACACTACATGTTCCCGGAGTTATCACGGTGACTACTAACAAACTGACATTCATTCATTATTAACATGCTTTTATTTTATCTATATATGAATGTAATGGACTATTTTACCCCCCACTCCTTCCCCCATTAAAAATAGTTGAAAATGGGTGGAAATGGATGTAAATGGATGGTTAGGACCATAGCAAGTGATTCCAAGGAGGAAAAAGTCCTTTTCGTCCTTGAAATCTTTGAAATTCAAAACGTTTATTTTTATTTTTAAGGGTTTTTACGGAAAAAATTTCTATTACAATATTATACTGTCGCGAGATTGCATCCCCACCCCCTGAACCCCCTGCTAAACTACCCCAACCCAATACCCTCCAATAATATAGCCGCCTGCTTAACTACCCCAACCCAACCCAATCCAACCCTTTTCCTCTTTGAAATCTTTAAAATTCAAAACTGTTTTTTTTTCATTTTTAAGTAAAAAATATTCTTAAATTTTTTTTGCATAATTCAATTGACGGGGGTTGGGTTGGGTTAGATTGGGTGGGGTTGGGTTAGGTTGGGATATGTTAGGTTATGTTGGGTTGGATTGGGTTGGTTTGGGTTAAATTAAAGATTTCAAGGACGAAAAGGAGTTTTTCCTCCTTGGAATCACTTTCTGTAGTCTTTCCCAAACATTTCCACACATTTCCACCCATTTGGAATCATTTTTACTGCTAGGGGGGGGGGGGGATAAAAGGAATATGATCTTAACTTTGTTTTTAGACTAAAAAACAAAAAAAAATTAAATTTAGAGTTTAAAAAAACTAAAAAAACATTATTTTATTGGAATGTGAACTAAAAAATACAAAATAATTTAAAATAGAATGAAGAGATTGACAACAAAATTAACTTTAATGTAAACAAAAGCATGGGGTGCTCTCTACTTATGCTCACTACATAATGGCTTTACTTGAACCAAAGTAATTACTCAGTTTTTATTCTGCATTTTTTCTAAACTATCCGACTCTGTCCAAAAAAGTATAAATTTCGGTTTGAACAACACAAATTAACCCTCAAATAACCTTGAAGGCCAAGATCAACATCACCATAAGAGATCCTCTTCCGAACTAATCCTTTATGCGGGTCAGTCTTACCAATGACGCTCCTGGAAGAAATATTATGGTGCATTATTTAGCCACCCTGTATAATTGATATTGAAGGGATATGACGTGTGCACGGTGCTCAAAAAGTTTCGGTATTTTTAAGTATCTCAGAAGAAACGAAAAAATAAAACATTGTTGATAAAAGTTAACCGCAATTAAAAAAGTCGCTTACTGGTGACCCCGACCTTGATTTTATGAAGGATTCCAAAGTGTCTATTTCTTTACAAGAGGGGTCCCAGTTTTTATTTTAAAAATTAAACCTACTACAAATTTCCATGTATAGATCCATGTAAATGACTCAAAGGCTTCGATAACTCACAAAGGTTACTTGTAGGTCAAATACATGTCTTGGTGCTAATATCCAGGAAAAACTATTCTCATCAAAATGAGAAGTAGAAGTATCGTAGAAAATATAAGAATGAACTAATAATTGTGTCCGAGATATATGGCAGTCCCAGAGGTTTTAGAACATTTTGTATTCACTAATTCGACAAATATTGAAGGGAAAAAAACCGATTAAAATTCGAAATCAAAGTAAAATGAAAAGTATACATTTTTTTTAAATCGTTTTAATTATTTTTATGTTTTACAAGTAATCACGAGCGTATGTATAGGATGGCGCATAAGTAACGTTATGGATTTAATTAGTGAAAAAAATTTTTTTCTTTCTTTTTTTCAGAATTAACTTTGAAAAATTGGGAAATTAATCATGGAAATACTCAGCACAGAACAAAGAAACAAAGTTGTTCAATTTTATTTTGAAAGTCAGCATTTGGTTATTCAGAAGACACAAAGATCATATCGAAATTCCTTTCATGTTCCGACAATTTACCGATTGGTTCAACGTTTTCGGCAACATGGGGCTGTCTATGATCTTCCGCATGCTGGAAGTCTCCGTGGAGTTCGAAATGATGTGAGCATTGCTCGAGTGCAAGCAAGTGTTGAGGAAAATCCCGAAACTTCCACCAGGCGACGTTCTGTTATATTTTGAGCATAGTTTCGAAAATATAGTTCCTTCTTTAGAAAATATATAGATAGATAGAAAGATTTATCTTGGGGTATATAAAGTACTTCACGTCGATCTTATGACCCATTGTGCTTCCCCTTCTGCTTCTCTCTGACGAGACTCGCTTCACCCATATTTTAGCAAGACTCAGGAATTTACCTATCAGGTTTTCATATATCAGCGTATGGACAAGAACGAAGTAACCGGGTATGCTTGAGAAGGTTTTCTGCAGTTTCTTTCACGAACTCCAGATGAATATCCGCATAGATCCTAGCAGAGTCGGCTGCAGCCGCATATCCTACCAATTGCTAGTCTATACACAAAAATTACTTCCACCCCACTCACGTCCTCACATTCTTAGGCATCACAATGGACCTTATGGTCGCAGTGTAGCCCGTCCAGGGCAGCCTTTACAATCTATCTATCTAACATTCTCTGTACTTTGACATAGAACGTTTCTCGTTCGCACGTCACGCGTCTCTTTGAATCCCAACATTCTTAAATAAAAGCGAATAAATAAAGAAATAATCTTTAAAACTATCCGTTCGAAAAAAACCTCTGAAATAAATTGTGTTTACGCTCCTGCAAGTCATAATTGTTTTTCAATTTAAATAAATATTCTTAAAGTCATTATAAAAATATAAAATAAATATTAATAAAACCAAATGAAATGAAAATTATTTCAAAAGTAAACGAAAAAATATTATTAAAAAATGATGAAAACTTGAAATGATGGTATAGCAATTCAGATCGGGCGCGATTCACTTAACATTCCCATGGACTTGTATTTGGTAAAAGAAATGACAAATTTCAATTAAAAATATGTTTTTTTTAAGCTTGTTATTTTCTCAATATAAACAGTTAATTTGTTCCTTTAAAATTCAAAAATATAAATGCCGTTGTAACCACAAAACGTTTTGGTCACAGAAACATTTTGGCTGTATAGTTTTAAGCGAATTTCTTCCAAAGGAAATCAGCTATTGTTTTTGTACCAATGTTTTTGTCAAATGTCCATCAATCCTACCTACTGGATGTCAAAAATCACTATCGTTAAAATTCTTAGCGAATTTCCTCCAAAGGAGAGTTCGTTAATGGGTAAAATCGGACGAGGGGTAAGGGGGGTTTAGAGGGAGGAGGGAACACAAATTTAACATATCTCCCTTAATATTTGAAAAATCGAAAAATATTTGCAGAAATATTTACAATTATAGATTGAAAGTTAATGAACTATAGCAAACTTGATTTTCTACAACTTTACTCTTTATACATTTTTCGATTGTTACAATATTAAGAGAGATATTTTATATTTTGTGTTTTCTTCTTTCTCTATACCCCTCTTTCCCCTTGACGTATGCCATTTATTAATAAAATTGGCCTTGAAAATACTAAAATGATATCATATACGACATTTCATTTTGATCAGACTTAAATTGTGACTTGAGAGTGATTTATGTATTCTAAGGAAATTCGCTAAGCTGACGCAGCTCCTGCGTTAACGCCTGGTTTTTAATATAGTGCATTTATAAGAGTACTAAATTTAAAGTAAATTTTCCGAAATGCAATAAGCTTGTAGTTCTGACCATTTTACAGTTAATGGCATTTAGAGACTGATAATTACATTTATCTATTTTTGTAAACTTGCGTAGAATGTGTTACAAATTAAAGTTCAGTTGATTTATTTAAAAAAAAAACCTATGAATTGTAAATCAAAAGAATAAAACTATGACAATTGTTTAAGAATTTTTAATTAAATTAAATACTGATATGAAAAAATTAACTCGTCAACCAGGAAACGAACCTCGGGCCTCTGGATATCTAGTCCAGTATGCTTCCGCTACACCAAAGACGACTGTGACGTCACAGGCATTTTTTTCATATTATTCTTATTTTTTATTTATGTAGACAGTATTACTTCTGTCGAAGTTATTTATTTTAATATTTGTTTGGAATTTGGACAAACATCGTTATGTTGACGCTTAAGTATATACAAATAAACAAATATTAAAATAAATAACTTCGACAGAAGTAATACTGTCTAAATAAATAAAAAATAAGAATAATATGAAAAAGTTGGCTATTACGTCACAGTCGTCTTTGGTGTAGCTGAAGCATACTGGACTAGACATCCAGAGGCCCGAGGTTCGATTCCTGGTTGACGAGTTAATATTTTCATATCAGTATTTAATTTAATTAAAAATTCATTGACAATGAAATTTGTCGGAGTATACGCAAAAGTCTTCTACAGTGTGTCATACGTAACCGAAAGGAGTTTGGACAAACATCGTTATGTTGACGCTTAAGTATACACAAATCAACAAATATTAAAATTGTTTAGGAGTTATTCCATCTGCACCAAAAGGCTCGTATAGGTTGTAGCGGCTGGCCACGATGGATCACGTGTAGATTATGAGGTTTATTGTCGAACCGCAAATTTATGATGTAAAGACTCAGCATAGAACAAAGAATAAAAGTTGTTCAATTTTATTTTGAAAGTCAGCATTCGATTAATCATATTTCTTTCATGTTCGAAATGCAACTAGCGCTCATATAACAGTTCGAATGGTGTGAACATTGCTCGGGTGCATGCAAGCGTTGAGGAAAACCCCGAAACTTCCACCAGGCGACGTTCTCAGCAGTTGGTGGTATCCAGGCAGTCTTTGCAAATAATTTTACATACGTTACACCTTTTCCCATATAAGATTCATTTGATTCACGAGATAAAACCAAATGATGCACAAATACGCATTTAATATAGTCAATCATAACGTTACTTATGCGCCACCTTTTATTATATACCCGGTATAAAAATTTCAGAATGAAAATGCACTAAAACTCCATTTTATTTTTTTTTTTTTAAATAGTGAATTATATGTAGAAAATTTTCTGAGAGAAAATTTACCTAAACTCCTGATAGTAATTTATTTTTCCGCTAATTTTCTCTAGCGTTTTATTTAATTTATTTATTTATTTTCATATAAATTATTTTAATTTATTAAATTCACCTAAATACATTTTAATTCATGAAATACATAAATTTATATAAATTAAAACTTCTCACCAGTAGTATTTTTGTTATGTTTAAAAAAAAAAAAATCTGTGCAATATACAAACCAGAGATATCATAAAATATAAAGTTTAGACTCATCATATTTCAAAACTATTTTATATAACAATAAAATTTAAACATAAACATAAACATATCACATTAAATAAAAAACTATGGTGTAAAAACCACAAAAACCTCTATGTACAGATTAATGTGAAAATTTTCATAAATTTTAAAATAAAAAAAAAAAAAATTCGTTACGCAGGAGCTGCTTCAACTTAGCAAATTTCCTTAAAATACATAAATCACTTTCTAGTGGTTACAATTTTAGTCTGATCAAAATGAAATGTCGAATATGATTTTAGTATTTGCAAAGCCAATTTTATTAATAAATGACATACGTTAAGGGGAAATGGGGGCATAAAGAAAGAAGAAAACACAAAATATAAAATATCTCTGTTAATATTAGAACAATCAAAAAATGTGTAGGGAATAAAGTTGGAGAAAATCAAGTTTGCTACAATTCATCACCTTATAATTTTTGCTCAAACTCTAATGTGTACAGAGATAGTGAGGAATTTAGTTTTCAATCTTAAACCGTCAATATTTCTGTAAATATTAGTGTAACAGAAAAAATGATAAGAAATAAAACTACAGTAAAATTTAATACCTAAATTTTTACTTCTTATAAATTTTTCGATTTTTCGAATATTAAGGGAGATATGTCAAATTTTGTGTTTCCCCCTCTCTCTAATTCCCCTTTCCCTTCGTCCGATTTTACCCATTAACGAACTTAACCTTTCGAATACGCCTCAAAAACAAAATTTCATTCCGATAAAATGAAAACTGTGACCGCTAGATTGATTACAGACACATATATATATATATATATATATATATATATATATATATATATATATATATATATATATATATATATATATATATATATTATATATATATCTAGAGCGGTAGATTGTAAAAGATGCCCTGGACGGGCTACACTTCGACCATAAGGTCCATTGTGATGCCTAAGGATGTGAGGATGTGAGTGGAGTGGAAGGAATTTGTGAGTAGACTAGGAATTGGTAGGATATGCGGCTGCAGCCGACTCTGATAGGAACTATGCCGATATTCATCTCGAGTTCGTGAAGGAAACTGCAGAAAACCTCTAAAACATAGCGAGTTACTTCGTTCTTGTCCATACGCCAACAGTTTAGTCAATTAACCGTCCTCTTTTTTTTTTTAATTTTTATAATTGACAACCGGCCGATGTCGGGTTCGAACCCATAACCTCCCAGTTTCCAAGTACTGCATACTGCGCAGACATGACGTCTTAGACCGCTCGGCTACTTGGCTGGTACAATCTATCTATCTAACCTAAAAATTGTAACCAAAAAATTTTCTTACCTTGTTTGTCATAGGTACACAAATTGAGCTTGTGATGAACAGCAGGCATGAGAACCATCCTGCCATACCATTGCTGTTTATATCCATTGTATGGCCAGAACTCGATACAATCCTGTAATTCAAGAAAAGAAGTCTCAATTATATATCACTGAACTAGGCACCTCGTTTTTATGCCAATACAATAGAATGTATGGAAAAAGGTCACGGAATAAAAAGTGTTATTTGTTTTTATGAGATGAACACAAGCACGGATCTACAGTTAAAGTTTGGAGGGGGTCAAAGATTGAACCTTCTTGAAGACTCAACATTGAACATAATATAAAAAATATTCCACAAAAACTGTATAATAATGCAAACTTTCAGTTTTCAATCGATGGTAAGAAGAGTAAGAATGTCACAAAATAACCAGAGGTGTACTACAAGGTGATTCATTATCACCGCTATTATTTAATTTATACATTAATGATCTTAATCAATTCATGCTAAAAAACCGAATACGAGGGATTAGTATCGACGGTAGAAACGATATTTTATTACTGATGTATGCTGATGATTATCTTAACAGACACACCTGGTATGTTGCAAAAGGCCTTAAACGTACTTTCACCAACAAAACAGAAGTCATTATATTTAGAAAGGGTGGAAGGCTCAGCAAGAAAACACCAGCATTTAAAAAAAACAATGATAAAATAAAAATCTCGAATGAATATTGCTATCTGGGAATCATCTTCTCAAGTTCGGGCACCTTCTGTAAAGCCAGTGATAACGCTATCAAAAAATCAAATACAGCTCTTCACTTTATAAAAGATATAATGATGGAATCGAAAATGCTATCATGGGAGACTCGTATCCAACTTTTTAAGTCTGTAGAAGTCACAACGCTGTTATACGGGTCTAAAACATGGATTTGAAGATATTTAGAAAAATTAGAAAGGGTTCAAACCATTTTTTTTAAATTAATCTTCAATTGGCAGCAAAACACGCCTAATTATATTGTCAGAAAGGAAATAGGATCTGAATATATCACTGTATACGCATCGAAAAATATTTTAAATTGGTGGGTTAAATGACTACAAACGAATAATAAAAGATTACCGAAAATCTGTTACAATCGATTCTTAACCCTAGACTAGAATCAATCGACAACAACATAATACAATTGGGCGTCGCAATTAAGAAGATTACTAGAAGATCTGCAATTGCAACACCAATGGAATGACCAAAACCCAATAAAAAAAAATAAATAAATACAAAAATATTAGATATTTGTCATCAACAAAACTCTTTAAAAGACAAGCAGAAAATCTTGAACACTGGTTTCAGCCCCCTATATCAGTGCTTTATCTCGGAGGTAGACACGGCTGCTTATCTGACATACCCGGTTAACTTTCAAAAAATTAAACTTGTTAGCCAAATCAGAGTAACAGACAACTTAACAGTAAAACTCTCTGCCAATAAATTTATTTACAAATGGAAGCAAGACCGTTTGTGTCAGATATGCAACAAGAACAAACCAGAAACAATGATACACTTCCTGCTAGAATACCCAATTTTCCAATTTAACACTATCTAGCTAAACATATTAACCTACAAGATCCGTTTGAACAACAATTCGTTGAGTTATTAAGTAAAGTCACAATGGCCAAGGTTGATAGTATATTTTTCTATACCAGCGGGGCATTAAAAACCAGAAGCTTTATCCTGGAAGAATGAAAACTATAAAACGATAAAATTTATCAAATATATTCCATATTTAAAATAGTGATACACAATATTTTAACTATAGTATACAAACCATAATGTACGCTCCCGTTCAAGAGGAATTAAACCACCAGTAAGTCACATTATAAGCGTATATATTACTAAACATGTGTATACTATATGCAATAACGCTTGAAACGTTTCAACTGGATTAATTTTTGTGGGCGGGAGTGTGCATTGTGTTATTAATTAAAAATATTCATCTAATTAACTTATTTAATAAAATTAATAATATACTCATATAATAACAGAATATTAATAATAATAAAAACAAAATGTACCAACTTTGTTTATACAACTTTGTAGCCAACACTGTAAACTTAAATGTAATACAGTATATAATAATAATAATAATATTATAAAAAATAAAAACAGATATAGAATTTTCCACGATATTGAAAAGTAATGGTAGGATTAAATAAATTGAAAGACATTTTATGCCTTATAAAATGTTATGCCTTAAATATAGAAATAATATTCTAAGAACTCTCTTGGCAATGGATCGCCATGGACCGGTTCCAAATTCAGATTTAATAAAAAACATTGCGAAAAAATAATCGTCAGTATGTCCGTCTCTTTCTAAGGATGTCAAGATGTCAAAAACCCCTTTACTGTGCAACGCATGACTTAGCACCAATCAAGAGCGATCTTAGAATAGAGTTAAAGTTGGTCAAACATACATAAGCGAGGCACAACCAAGAAACGTCGTGAAACTGTCACCAAATTAGCAACGAATAACATATCCGGAGACAATATAAGAGTAATTTTAATAAGAGTGATGTTAACAAGAGTAAATTGAATGAAAGTAATTTTAGCAAGAGTAATTTCAATAAAATTTATTTTGTTTAATTTTTTTTTTTTATTTATTTTTGTCTATTGATTTCGATTTGCTATCTATTTCCAATTGTCAAAGAGTAAATTACGACTATCTAATTTATACTGATGATGACTACTTTGTAGGCGAAATACGTATTTATAATACAAAAACAAATCTAAGTATTGGGACGAATTTGAAATTTGATAAATATTTTACTTGATTTAATGTTAAATGACAAATTCTAATCTTCTATATTCTTTATTTTTGCAACTGTCGTGATAATGTCATCGATATCAACGGCGATATCTCGATAGATATTTAGTAACACGAGATCTGTAAATCTCTCTTCACCCATATTAGTACGCAGCCATGTTTTAAGACGTCGCATGATTGTTCGGTTGCTGCTGCACTTACAGAAAGCGTAGCGAATATTTGCAACATGACTTTAATGTTTGGATGTAATTTTTTCAGAAGTAATGAATTATTTCTCATTATAAGATTTGAGAAAGAAGAAAATTTACTCAAGTGTATCACTTTTTCTCAACGTTTAGAGATCAATAATTTTCGAACTAAAAAAGCGATTAAATTTGATTCGTTTTTGGTGTAGAACTATCTTAAAAATTTTCTTTCGCTTTCTATTTTGGTTGTTGAGAAACAGAGGGAGCAAAACTGCTTTTTATTTCTTCCTGTAAATAATATAGTCACGGTAGAAAACATACACACGCATACAGTATGTAAATGTTTTTAGGTAATATGATAGGTATTTCTATAGGTGTCGCAAAAATACCTTCACGATTTTTAAATTCAATAATTCTCTCTGGAATTAACATTTAGTTTCTCTTTCTTAGATTATAGTAAATACTTAGGAGTTCCGATATAGAGCGATACCAGCCTGCAGATAGGATAAATATCGTAACTTTTTATTTGGAAAACGGAAGAAGCTTTATTTCTACTCAGAGAAACTATCGACGGTGTTTTAATGTCAGATAGGCTACTTCTAACCATACGATGTTAATGATTATTATCTTTGGAGTTATCTGAAAGAAAAGGTGAAGTTAACAAGCCACAATGCTTGGAACAACTTAGAATATTAGGCGAGAGATTTTGGGGATATGTTAAGAAACTTTACGAAAGGTTAGATGTTCTGAAAAGAGCTCTTAGTTTTCAGCGCGAAAGGGGATATAATTTGTTAAACGTCATTTTTCGTAAATAGTTGGTAAAAAACTTCAAGAAGCACACTTTATATTATGAGTTGCAAAATATCTTAAGTTGTTGTATAGACTTCAAAATAAACGAAGTTTAATTCAATCAAATTTAAATCTTTTATTGATTAATTACAAAATTTAAATTTACAATAATATAGTTTTTTTTTCACTTTCTTCTAAGCGTAATAATCGATGATCGTCCTAATTTCCGTCGTTTTAATTGCTGACGTTATACCTTTATTTTTTCTGACGAATTTCAGCTTGCTCGTAAGAACCTATAAAAATTTGCATTAATTAATAATTTAAATGTAAAGTCGTCATACTATAAGCTTTTATTCATAAATATAATTCTACAAAAACTAAAATAAATCACTTACAAGCGCTTCCATGAATTTCAACATGATATTGTGACAATTTTTTACCATTTCATGACGTTTTTGGCACTTTATTTTATTTGTAAACGGCTCTGACACACATGTCCAAGACATATGATTCAATTTTTCATTCCAAACTATCCATGACGTTGGAACAAGAATTTCCTTTTGAGGTATTATTGATATAATCCCATTCGACATTCGACTTTTTAGATTGAAACATAAAAAGTTAAATATTAATAAGACATTATTTTGTACACATTATATAATGTACTAGCTGATCCGACAGACGTTGTCCTGACTTAACGTGACTATGGAAACGACAATCAAAATTGACATTTCAAAATTAAAACAAAACTTTAGATAACTATAAAAATAATTTTATAGTTATCTTATTGTAGAGTTTCCGTGGAAATGAGAAAATCAACACAAATTTTAACCAACTCCGAAAAAAAAAATCCAAATCCGTTCCTAGTCTGGTCCATGTCAGGCAAACCCAATATAATATGAACACTTTAACAATTGGGCTTGCCAGATGGATACCAGTTCAGGAACTGATCGGGTACCAGTCCGGCAAACATCTGGATTTTCTGCTAAGATATATATGTATATATATATATATATATATATATATATATACATGTATATATATATATATATATATATATATATATATATATATATATATATATATATATATATATAAACATGTATATATATATAACAAAAATTGATCAAATTCGATCCAGTAGTTTTTGCGTGATGCACATTGCGAATTAATTGCGAATAAAGTCAACAAATTTACATTAAGTCATAGTCTATACCATAAAAAGATTTACACACGGTACATGCAATTCAAACATGCAGTGAAACTCTGCCATGCTATTAGGTAATATGATTGCACACTCTAATTTGATATACGCTTTTTAGTGCTACACAGTTGTAATAATATATTCATGTGCCATCATAAATATAACAGATAGTTTTCAACATCACTCATGTGGGTGGTCTTCTTCACGATAGTACGGAGGTTTAACAACAATTTTAATACGACTTTTGCATTTAATCTTGTAAGCAATGCAAATTTTTAGGAGAGCTGGAAGCTCGAAATATATTTTCCAAAACAAAACAAAAAACATTAAGTCCAAGTGATACTTGTACAACCAATATTCTGGATAAAATTTAAATAAATACATATAAACACAATTATTAAAGACTAGGTGAAAAAGACAGCTTTGCTATATCCTGGGCTGCAAAAAAATTCTTGTAGATAAAGCATAAGAAATTTATGTTAAAACTAAATTTTTTTCTAAATTTTATCATTTCAAAAAATCATTTTTGTACCCTGTAAATATACAAAGTATATTAAGTTTAGTCCCGACTTTGTAACGCTTGAAAATATTGATCGCAGACATAAATACTTGGCATAGGTGTTCATAAAATAGTTTAATTCGAATATTTCCACATGTCTGTTTGATCGTCTGCCCGTCTGTCCATTCGTAGACACGATAAGTCAAAAACGAAAAGAGACAACGACCTGAAATTTTGTATGTGTTCACAGCAAAAAGTAAGTACAAGTTTTTGAATGGCAAAATCGGACCATGTTTGAGCAAAATGGGCAAAACTGCCCATCTTTGAAACCATAAAAGATGAATCAAATGTAAGGACAAAAAATATTCCTTTAAAAAATGTAAAAAAAACTTTTTTTATAATTTTTTTTGCATACATTCAGGATATACCGTGTATTTAAGTAAGTAACTCAGTTAGTTGTTATTTTCACTTGTTTAAAATTTATTTCCAATATTTTGTTGATGCAGGTATTTTATAGAAACTATATTAGAGATCTAGCCGTGTGTAACTTTTTCTTTTTCTGCATGACGAAATTGCTACGGCCAATGATTAAAATTCCAAATTTTGAGTAAACTTTCAGAGTAATCGATGTTTTATAAAGAGTACCTTTTTTTGTAGTAAACAACATACTTCATCTAAATTTCGTACTTAAAATTCTTTTTTTCCATCAGCGTAGAAATTAAGGGGGCGTTGAAATGTCAAAATACACACGTTCTACGCCCTTGAATGGATATGACCATAACTATGAGTTGTTTTGTATGGTAAAACAGTATCACCATACTAAATTTTATCAAAATCTAGCATTCCGTTCTAATTTAAAAAAGAACAAGTAATATAACAATTAACTGAGTTAACTGTTTGAATACCCAGTATATGCTGAGTTGTATATCAGTGATTGAATTGTTAACAATTCTATGTATTTTAGTTGTTAACAATTCGCTATCCGAGGAACATTTAATCACAAATTATGAGAAAACTATTGAGTTTATGAAAAAAATTTTCAAACAAAACTTGTTTATTTTAAAAAGAAGAATTGTTGTTAACAAATTTTTTTGTATCTCTTACGGTTTCATAGATGTATATTTTCCCCTCTGATGAGGACAGACACGTTCCGATTTTGCCAATTAACGAAATTGATCTCACTTTTATGTTATAGAACACACATTCAAAATTACAGCTCGTTATCTCTTTTCGTTTTTGAGTTATCGTGTTTACGGGCAGACAAATAGACAGACAGACGGACGTACATTCAGAAATGGCTGAATTAGGCCATTTTATGAAAACATATGCCACAAATTCGTGCCTACGATCAATATTTTCAAGCGTAACAAAGTGGGAATTAAACTTAATATACCTTGTATATTTACATATACTGGGTATAAAAACGGTTTAAAAGCTGCAGCTTCATTAGCGTACAGCGTCTGAACGTCGCAACCTTTACTGGGACAAATTTAGCTCAATCGTCTTTTCTTAAGCCATAGTATATGTGGTAAAGCATTGTTAAAACCTTTTTGGAAACATCCTATATATATATATATATATATATATATATATATATATATATATATAATCAGACCCCATTTTCTATCAAGTTTTATATTTTGAAATTTATTTTTCATTCAACCAGCCAAGTAGCCGCGCTTGTTAAGGCGTTGTTTCTACTTGGAACTAGGAGGTTAGGGGTTCAAATCCCGACTCCGGCAGTTTGTCAATTAAAAAAAAAATTAATGGGGCGGTTGATTGGCAAAACTGTCGGCGTATGGACAAGAACGATGTAGCCGGCTATGCTTGTGAGAAGGTTTTCTGCAGTTTCCCTTCACGAACTCTCCAGATGAATATCGGCATAGTTCCTATCAAAGTCGGCTGCAGCCGCAACACCTACCAATTCCTTATCTGCATACGAATTCTTGATCCTCCACTCACATCATAAAAATGTAATATTTAAAAATTAATAAATAAAGGTTGAAAAATAATGATGTGGGTGGCCTCTGTTATAGACCGTCGTGTCTCAAAAACGGAGGTTAAACCCCATTATTATTATTATTATTATTATTGTTTTTTTTCATTGCTTAAATTTGCCGCTTAGCATCCGTACTATTGACGTTTGTATGATGTTTGAACAATTTAACATACTGACATCATAGATTTATTTTATATCAAATGAAAATCCAAAATATAAATTCATAGTGTAATGTACACAAATTTTAATTTCAATTGTTCATATTACATAGAGTGAACGATGTGCTTCGAGCATTGTTTGTAATATGAAAACATTTGTTCAAATCAAGAACATAGAATTATGGAAAGTTCTATAAATCGTTTGTATGTTCAATCTTAGACAGATCCAAAACTGAAGACGGGATCGGGGCGGGAATCTCCGGTGAGAGACCTAAAGCAAACATTAACTAGTCTTTAAAGCAGAAGTCTACGCCATACTGGCTTGCGTCCGTGTGAACCTACGTGGAGGCTACATAAACCAGAACGTATGTATTCTCTCGGACAGTCAAGTTACGTTAAAAGCCTTGTCTGGAACTGAGGTCACCTGAAGGGTAGTCAAGGATTGTCTGGAGTAACTGCTGGAGCTGGCAAAACGGAACAATGTTAAATTGATCTGGGTGCCAGACCACAGTGGTTTCGAAGGAAACGAAAAAGCAGATACCTTAGCAAGGAAGGGAGTCGGAATACCCTTCATTGGCTCAGAGCCTAGGAATTCCAAGGACTGCATGCATGTAAACAGGTGATCAACGAATGATCCAACGCTACATACCATGATCACTGGGAAAAAGTACCGCGGTAGGAGCTTGGTAGGGTACTGCTTCAGAGTGCAACCAAGAAGCTATCTCTCGGTACACTGAGACTGAACAGGATGCAACTGCGGAGGACTACCGGGTTTATTACCGGGCATTATTCCCTGCGGAAGCATCTACACCCAATGGAATTCCATAACGGGTCCATTATGTGCAGTTTGTGTGGCGAGGAGGAAAAAACATTCAGCCACATTATCTTTGACTGCGAACCTTTAGGTTACAACAGATACAGGCTATTCGGTGCATCCCACCCCAATTATATTAACCTTCAGGAAGACCTGATAAACAATCACCTGGCTATTGTCAACATATGGGAGAAACGAATATCGTCGAACTGAAGTGGAAGGGGGAGCACAATGGACCATAAGGTCGAAGTGCTATACTTTTCAGACCCCAAGATGTATCTCTCTATCTATCTAAGGGTGTAAAATAGAGGGTTCCTACCAAATGATGTTTGGCACAAGAAACCAGATATGCTTGAGTTTCGAAAATTGATCTATCTTTGTTTTTCTACCTCTTTCGAAATGAATATATTTGTCGGCATTACATTTAGGTGAAATATCCGAATAAGTTGTTCATCATCAAGTTTTTGATATTGTATTCCAAAAACTGTATATTTATTTTGCAAAATCGACCCATATTTTCAACCGTTAGAGACAAAAGGTGTCTTTGACATAAGAAACGTATTGTTTTTAAAAATAAACAACTTCTATTAACGCCAAAATATTGGGTGTATGAAAAAATGTTTCACGTAAAAGTTGTTTGTTTTAATGAGATAAACACTTTTATGTATTTAATTACCACCATGTGTAATGTTGCTCCACTCTGCTTTTGGTTCGGTACTAGGGGTGACGTGGTTCGTAAGTAGCATCCTGTAGTACAGTAGTGTAGCTGCTAGCTACAATAACTGAATTCCTCATCATAAGAGTTTCCCCATGTTTATGTTTACGCATCTCTCAATGTTTTATTCGTATTTTTATTTGTGATAGAATCATTTCTTTCAAAAGACAATGAAATATTTGTGAATTTAACATATTATTTATTATAAGTAATGTAGATCCAAGTCTTAATAACGTCGTATTTTATTTACTCATAGATTTAATAATTCATAACGATATTGCCATATATATATGTAAGTGTTTGTATTATGTTAAACAATCCTACACAAGAGTAGATATCTACTTATACCTACACAGTAAAAAATAAATGGGTAAATTGAAAGTGAACATAACATAACGAAAAATACAAATTTGCATATCTCTAAGTAATTTATACCAATTTATAGTGTAATAGTATAGTTAAAGGTTTCTATACAAATGTCAGCAACAAAATTTTAATAAATAAATTACATTTCCAACTGTTAAAATTTAGAAAAAATAAGTAATTTGACATAAATTTCCTATAGTATTCGATATATACTGTTAAAATGATTTTTAAGACCTCAGCACACAATCTAATTGCAAAAAGAAAATAATAAGGAAAATAGTTCTAGATCTAAAATTATTTTATTTAAAAAAAGAAAGAAGATATAATTTGTTTTATAACAAAACTATTATTTTTTATGATTGTATAACTTACGTAAGTTTAAAATTGGGTTACTAACTTTATTGGGATAAACAAGATTTGTTTTTTTATAAATGTTTTTTTTTTGAATGGCCTAAACTTGTTGTTGCGACGGTATATAAAGCCGGTGCCTAACCCAATTTAAGTCAGTTCTTAAATTCAGTCCGAAAGAAACAGTAGTACGGTTTGAAGTTACCATTGTTGAATTAATCATTGTTAAAAATTAGTATTGTTTGAATAAAAAAATTGTTGATGAAAATTAAACATTTTATTTATTTTTTTTGTTTCGTGTATTCGATAGTTCTCCTTTTTGAACGTAAAAGAGAGCCAAGATACCGCGACAATACTTTCTATGGCAATGTGAACTAAAAAATATAAAATAATTTAAAATAGAAATTGAATAAAGGTGTGACAACAAAATTCACCTTAATTTAAACCAAAGCATAAAATGTTTTATTAGTTGTTTTAACCGTAGAACAGTAACCATGCGTAAAATTTACGTATACAAAAATAAAAACCACGTATGTGCCAAAGTCACGTGTCAGTCACTCCTCTACTACATATCTAACATTTCTCTTAATAGTGCTTTATGTGATTCCATCAAGATTGTTACTTTAAGTGCAACGCCTCCCATTTTGAAGAGATTTTTTTTTAAAGTGGTGAGTAAATTTTATGTATAGCTAGTAATAAAAGAATAAACAAATGCGCACCACTTTAAAAAAAAAATCTCTTCAAGATGGGAGGCGTTGCACTTTTAGTAACGATCTTGTTGGAATCACAATAAGCACTGTTCGGAGAAATGTTAAATATGTAGTAGAGAAACTGACACGTGAGTGTGGCGCATGCGTGGTTTTTATTTTTGTAAGTTTTACGCATCGTTAGTGTTCTAGGGTTAATTAATACTTTTTATGATATTTTAGTGTTCAAAATTGTCTTAAAGTTTTTAGTTCTTACATATCTTATTAATCAATTATATAAATATATTAAATCAAATTGTCAGTAAAATGTGTAATTATTTTTTTGACCCAGTCTACATAAATCTTACGCATGGTTAATTATGAAGGGTTATATTTTAAGGTTAGTGTTCTAGGGTTAACTCTAAATTTTGTTATTTAAGTATAAACACACAATTTAAAAAAGTTTTAGTAACTCGTAATTCGGTAATAATAACATACAACGTCAAATTACGCCGTTTAATTAATTCAACAACAAAAAGTCTCCTAATTTCAATTTTTAGTTATTTAGCTTAAGTGTAGTATTTTTGTACAGTGTAATATCTAATACCTTCATCATCATCATCATTTTAACGAAAAGGCGAAGAAATATACAAACAGGTAGTAGCAAATAATAATAATGATAGGTAGAAAGATATGCATTCGAACATAAATGACTATTTACATAAATATATTAAATCTAAAATATATTTATTTACATGTAGAATATATTCTACATTAGTCTAGGAGCTACGGTGTATTGGTTTTTGGGAGCTAACACGTTTCAGCGCCCAACTTATAAGTTTATTAACGCTTACTCTACCATCCAAGTAGCCGAGCGGTCTGAGGCGTTATGTCTCCTTGTAAGTGGGAGGTTATGGGTTCGAATCCTGACATCGGCAGTTAGTCAATTATTTAGAAAAAAACGGACGGTTAATTGGCAAAACTGTCGGCGTATGGACAAGGACGAAGTAACCGGTTACGTTTGTGAAGGTTTTCTGCAGTTTCCTTCACAAACTCCAGATGAATATCGACATAGTTCCTATCAGAGTCGGCTGCAGCCGCACATCCTACTAATTCCTAGTCTACACACAAAAATTTCTTCCACTCCACTCACATCCCCACGTCCTAAGGTATCACAATCGGCCTTATGATCGAAGTTTGTCCCGTCCTGGACAACCTCTACAATCTATCTAAGACGAAGCACCGTTCGATTAACTTTTTAGGTCTAGAACATAAACACAAAATTTCAGCTCGCTAATTCTTTTCGTGTTTTAGTTATCGTGTTTACGGACAAACAGACGGACATGCGTAAATGGACTAATTAGATGTACATCTATAGCAAAAAGTTTTTTCTACGATCAATAATTTTAACCGTTACAAAGTTGGACTGACCTTAATATACCATTGTATATATTATATATACCGGGTATAATCATCATTACTCAAAATAAACGATTAGTGTCATCTATTATTGAAAATGTAAACTATTTTGTTTTGTATTGTAGTGCCATCTATTACTAGGAACAACAAACTCTATTTTTCTTCTTTCTCCAGGCCCTCCCCCCGTCTCCCCTTGACATATGCCATTTAGTAATAAAATTGGCCTTCCTTGCAAATATTCTTTTTTTCCATGAGCGTAGAAATTCAGAGGGGTTGAAATGTCAAAATACACACATTCTATGCCCTTGAATGGATATGACCAAAACTATGAGTTGTTTTGTATGATAAAACAGTATCACCATACTAAATTTTATCAAAATCGAGCATTTCGTTCTAATTTAAAAAAGAACAAGTAATATAACAACTAACTGAGTTAACTGTTTGAACACCCAGTATATACTGAGTTGTATATCAATGATTGAATTGTAAACAATTCTGCGTATTTTAGTTGTTAACAATTCGCTATTTTGTTTTGTATTGTAGTGCCATCTATTACTAGGAACAACAAACTCTATTTTTCTTCTTTCAATAGCCCCCCCCCCACCATTCCCCCTTGACATATACTATTTAGTAATAAAATTGGCCTTCCTTGCAAATACCAAGATCATATCAGATATAACATTTCATTTACAGCAGATTCAAATTGTGACCGCTAGAGAGCGTTTATGTATTATAAAGAAATTCGCTGAGTTGATGCAGCTCCTGCGTAATGCATTTTCTTTTTTTTTACAACGTGTCTAAAGAATTATAACTACAAAATGTTATTGCAATTTAAAACGGTTCAACGAACATTTTCTATGCCATCCTGTACACATACATTTGACTTATTTCCTGTTCCGTCTGAGATATATTATACATACCGTATCTACATTTTGTTGTACTGATCTAATTAAGTATATACGTGTAGCATTGTCTCTTACATGCATGATATTTATGATCTCTGTTTAATGTGCAGGTTGATATATTATTATTGCTGTGTTCGTAAACAGTGTGAGTTTGTTTGGGTTTATAATTAGAGAGTTTAAGCCAGAAAGTTTTCAGTTATTTGTTCGTTTGGTGATGAAGAAGATGTCACACAAAAACCAGCAAAAAAAAAAGTTTTACAGTGTTGCTGATTTGGAATTAACGGTTAGTAACCTGGTGAAATAATACACAGAAATGAGTCTTTGTATTCGCTACTAAACTCAATTTACTTGCATATTTAGATACCTTTACGAACACACTATATATTGCCTTTGTTACTTCGGTAACTATCAACAAATGATTGATTTAAATTTTTAAATTTTGCCCCAATTCCTATAACAATTATTTGTATTTGATAAATACGTATTTAGAATGGAAAGTAGTCATCTGTATGTAATTAGCTAATCGTAACTGTCGGCGTATGGACAAGAACGAAGTAACCGGCTATGTTTGAGAATGTTTTCTGCAGTTTTCTTCACGAACTCCAGATGAGTATCGGCATAGTTCCTATCAAATTTGGCTGCAGTCACACAACCTACTAATTCCTAGCCTACACACTAAATTCCTTCCACTCCACTCACATCCTCTCATCTTTAGGCATCTGAATGGACCTTATGGTCGAAGTGTGTCCTGTCCAGGACAGCCGCTACAAGCTATCTATCTAGGTAATACCTCAGTCAGATCATACACAAGACAAACATTTTTTAATATCATTGTGAGACACGCACCAAATTAGCAACGAGCATCGTATCTCTGACTCCATATCCCAGCAATAATTACGATTAGCTAATTCATACTGATGATGACTACCTTATAGTCGAAATACGTATTTATAAAATACAACTAATTGTTCTAGAAATTGAGGCAAAATTTGAAATTTAATTTAAAAAAATCTCGAGTTTTCGTTGATTAATTTAATAGTCTTTTTATGAAGCTAAACGGTTTTCATCCACCATATTGAATATTGATGTCAACTCACGCTTACATGTACTTATAATCCCAAAACGAACGACATTTTCAAGAGTAATGTAAGCGATCATAAGCCAAAACAAACGCCAATAAATTTCATTTACAAACGTGAGCTTTGAAAGCGTGTAAACGCTCAAAACAAGAACGCTCACTATTGTCAAAAATTAAAAATCTCCACTCTTGAAAACATACAAATATTAACAAATATTCTCCGGATATTTTCGGAAGTACGCTGGGGGATTATACATTTTCTTTCAGAAGTCTATGACATAATTAAAAGATAAAAGTTTGTAAACAAAATAATTAAAATATAGAAATTTCTAACATATAGCATTAACCAATGTTGAAGCTTAGAAAGTTTTTCTCAAAGAGTCGATGTATGTGATAGGTGGTCGGTGTACACTACCGTTCATAAAAATTGAACCATCAGTAAATCACATTCTAAGCGTATATATTACTAAATATATGTATATTGTATATAATAATACTTAGAATGCTTCAACTGGTTCAATTTTTATGAACAGAAGCGTACCAATACATGTTTTCTATCTTAAAAATTATTTCCGATATCAATAAAAATTCAATATAAATTTGTTCAATTTACTACGTAATACAAAAACTATCTCGAAAACTATTATCTAGAAGTGAGCAGTAAAATAGTACACTGATAGAAGTAATTCCTTGCAGTAAGAAGAAAAATTTGAAACTATGAATTTCTGACTCTCATTAATAAGGAAGATAATATATATTTGGTATACAAAATTAAGTATCTTGGCATCTATAGTTTTGACTTGAGAAAATTATATTAACTAAAGATAAACTGACCCTGGACTCAAGAATCTCGAAATTCTTCAACTGAAATGATGATTTCTTTAGACAAACATTCTAAAATTTCGGACCAAAATAAGCATTTGTTTAATTCAAACAAATGAATCTGTTTAAAGAAGTAATGATATACTTCAGTTATATATATTTCAGTTAAATATATATACTTCAGTTAAAGAAGCTGCATAAACTTTCTCTTCTTGAGTTTTTTATTGTTTTAAGAAAAATAGTTTTTTTTACATGAATATCATTTGCTTGACTAAAGAAAATGAAATTATCTACATATACGTATGTGTAAAAAGTATCCACATATACAAATTAAGAAAACAGATAATGAATGTAGACAATGGCCCAATTTCAAATTCTGATTTTATAAAATTAAACCATTTTCAAAAAAATTTAATACCTGAATATCAAGGTTAGCTTCGATACCCTCACTTTAGTGACGAAAACAACGCCGCATAGTCACATAAGGATACCGTTAATAAATAGGTGGAGTTCTCCACACACCTAATCCTTTATTCAGTCAACTCAAATAATCCTCAGGTCAAATCATGTAAAGGACAGAACTGTTTTAATATCATTGTGAGACACGCACCAAATTAACAACAAGCAACATATCTCTGAATCCATATCCCAGAGATAGTTACCATTAGCTAATTCATACTGATGATGACTACATTGTAGTCGAAATACGTATTTATAAAATAAATGTTCTAGGAATTGGGGCAAAATTTTAAATGTAATCACAAGAGTATTTGGTCAAGAAAGTCTCTCTTATGCCAAGACTAACGAACTGTACTTTAAAGAATTTTAAACAACGTTCAAGAATTTTAGTTTTTTCGCTCAACTAAACATATGTTTTTGGTTTGACTGTGTAGTCTTGAATGAATCATGGGTTTCATTATTGAAGCAAATATTTTGAAGAATATATAATATATTATTGAGGAAAGAAATTCCTTCGATCAGTGTAGAGGTATTTCTTTTTTGTTTGTATTTTTTTTTTCATTCAAGGTAGTTAGGTTTTTGTTTCCTATAGAATGCGGTCGATGAATCGATACCACCTTCTCACAAAGTACATTGAAATTAAATTGAACATAGGATTTTCTACGTGTATATATTATACATCTATATATATATATATATACATGTACTTCAATTCAGTTGTAAACTTAAAACTTTATTTTAAACTTGTAATCGATTTAGTAGTAAAATGTGCTGATTTAGAAAGAATATCTATTTATAGTTTTTGTATGTTTTGAGTTTATATATATATTAGAGCTGTTAAATTTAAACGGAGAGATTGTAAGAATTCCTATAAAAATTTATACTTATTAAAAATATGTAGTTTAAAAGAACTAAAAACAAGTAATGTAACAACTAACTGAGTTAATTGTTTGAATACCCAGTATATACTGAGTTGTATATCAATGTTTGAATTGTGAATATTTCTGCCTATTCAATGTTTATAAAATATGAATTATTTGTAAATGTTTGTTTTGTGTTAATAATTTTTCTTGAGACTGTAAAAATGTTCTTGCATTTAAAAAAATTTATATTAATGTTCTTGCGATTTTTATATATTTAAATATTGAGTTATATAATTGAGTAAATCAACGCGACGCGGCTGTTAACGCAAAGCGTTGTTTAAAACGAGCCGTTAGGCGACGCGAAAAGTTAGTCAACGCGAAGCTTTAGTAAATCAACGGAAAGCGTTGGTAAACGTAAAGCGTTGGTAAACGCAAAGCGCTAACCGCGAAACGTAAGCTAAAGCGATCCGTAAGTCAGTCAACGCGAAGCGTTGGTTAATGAGAAGCTTTAGTTATTCAAAGCGAAGCATCGGTGATTGTCGAAGCTTGACGTCACGCGAACGTTAATCAACGCAGAGCGGTAACCAACGCAGACCGTCAGATTAAGCGAGCCGTAAATCAGCCAACGCGAAGCGTTGGTCAATGAGAAGCGCTAATCAATAGGAAGCGTTAGGTCAACGCAAAGTGTTAGTTAATCCACGCAAAGCGTTTACAAACGCCAAACGTAGGCTTAAACAAACTGTAAATCTGCCAACGCGAAGCGTTGGTTAATGAGAAGCATTAGTTATTCGAAGCGAAGCGTTCGTGATTTGCGAAGCGTGATTTCACGCGAATCATTAAACAACGCAAAACGTTAACCAAGGCGAACCGTAAGCTTAAGCGACCCGTAAATCAGCCAACGCGACGCGTTGGCGCAATGGGAAGCGTTTGTCAATAGGAAGCGTTAGGTCAACGCGAAGCGTTTACCGACGCGAAATGAAAGCTAAAGCGAAACGTAAGTCAGCCAACGCGAAGCGTTGGTCAATGAAAAGCGTTAGTCTATAGGAAGTGTTAGTTTAACTCGAAACGTAAGCTGAAGTGAACCGTAAATCAGCCAACGCGAAGCGTTGGCCAATGAGAAGCGTTAGTTATCCAAAGCGAAGCGTCAGTGTTCGGAATCGTTAATCAACGAAAAGCTTGAACCAACGCAAAACGTAATCTTAAGCTAGCCAAAAGTTAGCCAACGTGAAGCGTTAGCATAACGTTGGTTAACGCAAGGCGTTTACCAAAGTGACCCGTAAGATTAAGCGAGCCGTAAATCAGCCAACGCGAAGCGTTGGTCAATGAGAAGCGCTAGGCAATAGGAAGCGTTAGGTCAACGCAAAGTGTTAGTTAATCAACGCAAAGCGTTTACAAACGACAAACGTAAGCTAAAACAAACTGTAAATCTGCCAACGCGAAGCGTTGGTTAATGAGAAGCATTAGTTATTCAAAGCGAAGCGTCCGTGATTTGCGATGCATGATTTCACGCGAATCATTAAACAACGCAAAGCGTTAACCAAGGCGAACCGTAAGATTAAGCGACCCGTAAACCAGCCAACGCGACGCGTTGGCGCAATGGGAAGCGTTAGTCAATATGAAGCGTTAGATCAACGCGAAGCGTTGGTAAACGCAAAGCGTTTACCGACGCGAAACGAAAGCTAAAGCGAACCGTAAGTCAGCCAACGCAAAGCGCTGCTTAATGAGAAACGTAAGTTATTCAAAGCGAAGCGTTGGTGTTTCGCGAAGCGTGTATTCATTCAAATCGTTAAACAACGCAAAGCGTTTACCAACGCGAACCGTAAGCTTAAGCTAGCCGTTTGTCAGATAACGCGAAGCGTTTGTCAATGAAAAGCGTTAGTTATTCAAAGCGAAGCATCGGTGATCCGCGAAGCGTGATTTCACGCGAATCGTTAATCAACGCAAAGCGTTAACCATTACGCGAACTGTAAGATTAAGCGAGCCGTAAGTCAGCCAACGCGAAGTGTTGGTCAATGAGAAGCACTTGTCAATAGGAAGCGTTAGGTCAACACAAAGCCGTGAACTACGTGACAACGAATCGTCGCTGATTCAACGCGAATGATTAAAGTAAGCGTGAAAAATTAGTCAAATCGTAACGATAGTTAACGCGAAGCGAACGCACGCTTGAGTTATACAACGTGAAGAGTTAGCCGACGCGAAACGTAAGCTAAAATAAACCGTTAGTCGGCCAACGCGAAGCGTTGGTTAATGAGAAGCGTTAGTTATTCAAATCCGAAGCGTCCATGATTCGCGAAGCGTGATTTCACGCGAATCATTAAACAACGCAAAGCGTTAACCATCACAAAGCGTAACTTTAAGCGTGCCTTAAGTTAGCCAACGCGAAGCGTTGGTCAATTAGAAGCGTTAGTCAATAGGAAGTGTAAGGTCAACGCGAAGCGTTGTTAAACGCAAAGAGCTAACCAACATGAAACGTAAGCTAAAGTGAACTGTAAGTCAGCCAACGCGAAGCGTTGGTTAATGAGAAGCGTTAGATGTCAAAGCGAAGCGCCGGTGATTCGCGAAGCGGCTATGTTAATCAACGCAAAGCGTTTACCGACGCGAAACGAAAGCTAAAGCGAACCGTAAGTCAGCCAACGCGAAGCGTTGGTCAATGAAAAGCGTTAGTCTATATGAAGTGTTAGGTTAACTCGAAACGTAAGCTAAAGTGAACCGTAAGTCAGCCAACGCGAAGCGTTGGCCAATGAGAAGCGTTAGTTATCCAAAGCTAAGCGTCAGTGTTCGGAATCGTTAATCAACGACAAGCTTGAACCAACGCAAAACGTAATCATAAGCTAGCCAAAAGTTAGCCAACGCGAAGCGTTAGTAAATAGCCAACGCGAAGCGTTAGCATAGCGTTGGTTAACGCAAGGCGTTTACCAATGTGACCCGTAAAATAAAGCGAGGCGTAAGTCAGCCAACGCGAAGCGTTGGTCAATGAGAAGCGCTAGTGAATAGGAAGCGTTATGTCAACGCAAAGCTTTAGCTAATCAACGCAAAGTGTTGGTAAACGCAAAGCGTTTACAAACACGAGATGTAAGCTAAAACAAACCGTAAGTCAGCCAACGCGAAGCGTTGGTTAATGCGAAGCGTTAGTTAATCAAAGCAAAGTGTCGGTGATTAGCGTCATTTCACGCCAATCGTTAAACAACGCAATGCGTTAATCAACGGGAACCCGGAGCTTGTTAAAGACAAAACGTTTAACAACGCGAAACGAAAGATAAAGCGAACCGTAAGTCAGCCAACGCGAAGCGTTGGTTAATGAGAAGCGTTAGTTATTCAAAGCGAAGCGTCGGTGATTCACGAAGCGTGATTTCACGCGAATTGTTAAACAACGCAAAGCGTAAACCAACGCGAACTGTAAGCTTAAGCGAGGTGTATGTCAGCCAACGCGAAGCGTTGGTCAATGAGAAGCGTTAATCAATAGGAAGTTTTGACAACGCGAAACGTAACCAAAAGCGATCAGATGGTCAGCGAAACGAAAGCTAAAGCGAACCGTAAATCAGCCAACGCGAAACGTTGGCCAATGAAAAGCGTTAGTTATGCAAAGCGAAGCGCCAGTGATATCGCGAAGCGTGATTCAACTCGAATCGGTAACCAACGAAAAGCGTGAACCAACTCGAAACGTGAGCTAAAGCGAACTATAAGTCAGCCAACGCAAAGCGTTAGTAAATCAACCCATTGCCTTGGTAAACGCAAAGCGTTAACCGTCGCATCACGCAAGCTAAAGCGAACTGTTAGTCACCCAACGCGAAGCGTTGGTCAATAGGAAGCGTTAGGTCAACAAGAAGCGTTAGTTAATGAATGCGAAGCGTCAGTGATTCAACGCGAAGCGTGATTTCACGCGTAGCGTCAATCAACACGAAGCACTAGTTAACGCGAAGCGTAGGCAACTCAACGCTAAGCTGTTAAGCTAAGCGACGTTAGTTATCCAACGCTAATATATATATATATACATATATATATATATATATATATATATATATATATATACATATATATATATATATATATATATATATATATATATAACGCTAATATATATATATACATATATATATATATATATATATATATATATATATATATATATATATATATATATATATATGTATATATATATATATATATATATATATATATATATATATATGTATATATATATATATTAGCGTTGGATAACTAACGTCGCTTAGCTTAACAGCTTAGCGTTGAGTTGCCTACGCTTCGCGTTAACTAGTGCTTCGTGTTGATTGACGCTTAGCGAAGCGCCAGTGATATCGCGAAGCGTGATTCAACTCGAATCGGTAACCAACGAAAAGCGTGAACCAACTCGAAACGTAAGCTAAAGCGAACTATAAGTCAGCCAACGCAAAGCGTTAGTAAATCAACCCATTGCCTTGGTAAACGCAAAGCGTTAACCGTCGCATCACGCAAGCTAAAGCGAACTGTTAGTCATCCAACGCGAAGCGTTGGTCAATAGGAAGCGTTAGGTCAACACGAAGCGTTAGTTAATGAATGCGAAGCGTCAGTGATTCAACGCGAAGCGTGATTTCACGCGAAGCGTCAATCAACACGAAGCACTAGTTAACGCGAAGCGTAGGCAACTCAACGCTAAGCTGTTAAGCTAAGCGACGTTAGTTATCCAACGCTAATATATATATATATATAAACATATATATATATATATATATATATATATATATATATATATATATATATATATATATATATATATATATAGCTTAGCGTTGAGTTGCCTACGCTTCGCGTTAACTAGTGCTTCGTGTTGATTGACGCTACGCGTGAAATCACGCTTCGCGTTGAATCACTGACGCTTCGCATTCATTAACTAACGCTTCGTGTTGACCTAACGCTTCCTATTGACCAACGCTTCGCGTTGGGTGACTAACAGTTCGCTTTAGCTTGCGTGATGCGACGGTTAACGCTTTGCGTTTACCAAGGCAATGGGTTGATTTACTAACGCTTTGCGTTTGCTGACTTATAGTTCGCTTTAGCTTACGTTTCGAGTTGGTTCACGCTTTTCGTTGGTTACCGATTCGAGTTGAATCACGCTTCGCGATATCACTGGCGCTTCGCTTTGCATAACTAACGCTTTTCATTGGCCAACGTTTCGCGTTGGCTGATTAACGGTTCGCTTTAGTTTTCGTTTCGCTGACCATCTGATCGCTTTTGCTTACGTTTCGCGTTGTCAAAACTTCCTATTGATTAACGCTTCTCATCGACCAACGCTTCGCGTTGGCTGACATACACCTCGCTTAAGCTTACAGTTCGCGTTGGTTTACGCTTTGCGTTGTTTAACAATTCGCGTGAAATCACGCTTCGTGAATCACCGACGCTTCGCTTTGAATAACTAACGCTTCTCATTAACCAACGCTTCGCGTTGGCTGACTTACGGTTCGCTTTATCTTTCGTTTCGCGTTGTTAAACGCTTTGTCTTTATCAAGCTCCGGGTTTCCAAGCTTGTCGTTGATTAACGATTCCGAACACTGACGCTTAGCTTTGGATAACTAACGCTTCTCATTGGCCAACGCTTCGCGTTGGCTGACTTACGGTTCACTTTAGCTTACGTTTCGAGTAAACCTAACACTTCATATAGACTAACGCTTTTCATTGACCAACGCTTCGCGTTGGCTGACTTACGGTTCGCTTTAGCTTTCGTTTCGCGTCGGTAAACGCTTTGCGTTGATTAACATAGCCGCTTCGCGAATCACCGGCGCTTCGCGTTGACATCTAACGCTTCTCATTAACCAACGCTTCGCGTTGGCTGACTTACAGTTCACTTTAGCTTACGTTTCATGTTGGTTAGCTCTTTGCGGTTAACAACGCTTCGCGTTGACCTTACACTTCCTATTGACTAACGCTTCTAATTGACCAACGCTTCGCGTTGGCTAACTTAAGGCACGCTTAAGGTTACGCTTTGTGATGGTTAACGCTTTGCGTTGTTTAATGATTCGCGTGAAATCACGCTTCGCGAATCATGGACGCTTCGGATTTGAATAACTAACGCTTCTCATTAACCAACGCTTCGCGTTGGCCGACTAACGGTTTATTTTAGATTAAGTTTCGCGTCGGCTAACTCTTCACGTTGTATAACTCAAGCGTGCGTTCGCTTCGCGTTAACTATCGTTACGATTTGACTAATTTTTCACGCTTACTTTAATCATTCGCGTTGAATCAGCGACGATTCGTTGTCACGTAGTTCACGGCTTTGTGTTGACCTAACGCTTCCTATTGACAAGTGCTTCTCATTGACCAACACTTCGCGTTGGCTGACTTACGGCTCGCTTAATCTTACAGTTCGCGTAATGGTTAACGCTTTGCGTTGATTAACGATTCGCGTGAAATCACGCTTCGCGGATCACCGATGCTTCGCTTTGAATAACTAACGCTTTTCATTGACAAACGCTTCGCGTTATCTGACAAACGGCTAGCTTAAGCTTACGGTTCGCGTTGGTAAACGCTTTGCGTTGTTTAACGATTTGAATGAATACACGCTTCGCGAAACACCAACGCTTCGCTTTGAATAACTTACGTTTCTCATTAAGCAACGCTTTGCGTTGGCTGACTTACGGTTCGCTTTAGCTTTCGTTTCGCGTCGGTAAACGCTTTGCGTTTACCAACGCTTCGCGTTGATCTAACGTTTCATATTGACTAACGCTTCCCATTGCGCCAACGCGTCGCGTTGGCTGGTTTACGGGTCGCTTAATCATACGGTTCGCCTTGGTTAACGCTTTGCGTTGTTTAATGATTCGCGTGAAATCATGCATCGCAAATCACGGACGCTTCGCTTTGAATAACTAATGCTTCTCATTAACCAACGCTTCGCGTTGGCAGATTTACAGTTTGTTTTAGCTTACGTTTGTCGTTTGTAAACGATTTGCGTTGATTAACTAACACTTTGCGTTGACCTAACGCTTCCTATTGCCTAGCGCTTCTCATTGACCAACGCTTCGCGTTGGCTGATTTACGGCTCGCTTAATCTTACGGGTCACTTTGGTAAACGCCTTGCGTTAACCAACGTTATGCTAACGCTTCGCGTTGGCTAACTTTTGGCTAGCTTAAGATTACGTTTTGCGTTGGTTCAAGCTTTTCGTTGATTAACGATTCCGAACACTGACGCTTCTAAATCATCACACAAGCTAAAGCGAACTGTTAGTCACCCAACGCGAAGCGTTGGTCAATAGGAAGCGTTAGGTCAACACGAAGCGTTAGTTAATGAATGCGAAGCGTCAGTGATTCAACGCGAAGCGTGATTTCACGCGTAGCGTCAATCAACACGAAGCACTAGTTAACGCGAAGCGTAGGCAACTCAACGCTAAGCTGTTAAGCTAAGCGACGTTAGTTATCCAACGCTAATATATATATATATATATACATATATATATATATATATATATATATATATATATATATATATATATATATATATATATATATATATATATATATGTATATATATATATATTAGCGTTATATATATATATATATATATATTTATATATATATATAAATATATATATGTATATATATATATATAAATATATGTATATATATATATAAATATACACATATATATATGTATATGTATATTTATATATATATATTTATATATATATACATATATATATATATATATATACATATATATATATATATATATATATATATATATATATATATATATATATATATATATATGTATATATATATATATATATAAACATATGTATATATATATATAAATACATATATATATATATATATATATATATATATATATTTATATATATATATATATATATCTATATAAATTTTTTTGATGATTTTTGATAGGATCGATGGACCTTTGAATAAAATTTTTGCAAAATTTTGACATCTGTACGAGACCAACTACTTCTTTGAAAAGGAAAATCACTTAATCCTTGACCTTTTATGGTTAAAAAAACTGAAATAAACATAAAAACAATACTATTTGATGTATGTTATGTTTGTCATGTGCCCGTTTGTACATGGAGACCATGCCTTCATTCGCTTATCAATTGTATTTATCATTTTTTTCAACTTTGAGGCCAGATTTTGAGAAAACTATTGAGTTTATGAAAAAGTGTTTCAAACAAAAGTTGTTTATTATAAAGAGAAGAAGATTTTTTGTTAATAAATTTTTTTTCTGACTCTTACGGTTTCAAAGATGTGTAATTCCCCCTTTTTATTTGCTCTTTCTGCACAAATTATGAGAAAACTATTGAGTTTATGGAAAAATTTTTCAAACAAAAGATGATTATTTTAAAAAGAAAAAGATTTTTTGTCTCAAAATTTTTTTTCTATCTCTTACGGTTTCAAAGACGGATATTTCCCCCCTCTTAGCGGGGGGAAACATGTTCCGATATTGCCCATTAACGAACTTGACCTTACTTTTTTGCTCTAGAACACACACAAAAATTTTCAGCTCGTTATCTCTTTTCGTTCTTGAGTTATCGGCTTCACAGACGGACGGACGGACGGACGGACATGTGAAAATGGCCGAATTAGGCCATTTTATGAATACCTTTTTGAAGCATTTTTGTCAAGGATTAATATTTTCAAGCGTTACAAAGTCGGGACTAAACTTAATATACCTTGTATATTTACAAATATACTGGGTATAACAATACTATTTGATGTATGTTATGTTTGTACATGTGAGGACAAATTTTGAGAAAACTATTGAGTTTATGAAAAATTTTTGCAAGCAAAAGTTCTTTATTTTAAAGAGAAGAAAATTTTTTGTCAATAAAATTTTTGTTTACCTCTTACGGTTTCAAAGATATATTTTTTCCACCCTGGCGGGGGGAATTACTTTCCGATTTTGCCCATTAACGAATTTGACCTTAATTTTTTGGTCTAGAACGCATACAAAAATTTTCAGCTCGTTATCTCTTCTCGTTTTTGAGTTATCGACTTCACAGACAGACAGATGGCCGAATTAGGCCATTTTATGAATATCTTTGTAAAGCATTTTTGTCAAGGATTAATATTTTCAAGCATTACAAAGTCGTAACTAAACTTAATATACCTTGTATATTTACAAATATACTGGGTACAAAAATAGTATGTATGGTTGTTATGTATACCTACGGGTCCATGGAGACCATGCCTTCATTCGCCTATCAATTATATTTCTCATTGTTTTCAAATTTGAGGACAAATTTTGAGAAAACTATTGAGTTTATGAAAAAGTTTTTCAAACAAAAGTTGTTTATTTTAAAAAGAAGATGTTTTTTTGTCAACAAATTTTTTTTCTATCTGTTACGGTTTAAAAGATGTGTAATTCCCCCCTCTTATGCACAAATTTGTGCACAAATTATGAGAAAACTATTGAGTTTATGGAAAAACATTTCAAGCAAAAGTTGATTATTTTATAATGAAGAAGATTTTATGTCAATAAATTTTTTTTCTATCTCTTACGGTTTCAAAAGCGAACATTTCCACCCCTCCTAGTGGGGGGAAACACGTTCCGATTTTGCCCATTAACGAACTTTACCTTACTTTTTTGGTCTAGAACACACAGAAAAATTTTCAGCTCGTTATCTCTTTTCGTTCTTGAGTTATCGGGTTCACAGACGGACAGACGAATAAGGCCGAATTAGGCCATTTTATGAATACCTTTGTGAAGCATTTTTGTCAAGGATTAATATTTTCAAGCGTTACATAGACGGGACTAAATATAATATACCTTGTATATTTACATATACAGGATATAAAAATAGTATGTATAGTTGTTATGTATACCTACGGGTCCATGGAGACCATGCCTTCATTCGCCTGTCAATTGAATTTCTCATTTTTTTCAACTTTGAGGACAAATTTTGATAAAACTGTTGAGTTTATGAAAAAAGTTTTCAAACAAAAGTTGTTTATTTCAAAGAGAAGAAGATTTTTGGCTTACAAATTTTTTTTCTATCTCCTACGGTTTCAAAGATATAATTTTTCCCCCCTAGTGGGGGGAAACACGTTCCGATTTTACCCATTAACGAACTTGACCTTACTTTTTTGGTCAAGAATACACACAAAAATTTTCAACTCGATATCTCTTTTCGTTTTTGAGTTATCGGCTTCACAGACGGACAGACGGACAGACGGACGGACGGACATGTGAAAAAGGCCGAATTAGGCCATTTTATGAATATCTTTGTGAAGCATTTTTGTCAAGGATTAATATTTTCAGGCGTTACAAAGTCGGGACTAAACTTAATATACCTTGTATATTTACAAATATACTGGGTATAAACACGCAAAATATATATATATATATATATATATATATATATATATATATATATATTCGTTACCAAGCCCAATGGACTCGTCAAAACAAATCATATGAGCCCAAACTCAAGGGGTTTACTAGTAGCCCTTGAATTTTATGAATAAATTTTTTGTTTACGTTTTTACTTTTTTTTTTTTTCACAATTAACTTTAAAAAACTTGGGAAATTTATAATGGAAAGACTCAGCACAGAACAAAGAGCCAAGTTGTTCAATTTATTTTAAAAGTAAGCATTCGTTTATTCAGACAAAAAGATCATATCAAAATTTCTTTCATGTTCCGACAATTTACCGATTGGTTTTGCGTTTTCGAAAAACATGAGGCTGTCTGTGATCTTCTACGTGCTGGAAGACCTCGTGCAGTTCGAAATTATGTGAACATTGCTCGGGTGCAAGCAAGTGTTGAGGAAAACCCCGAAACTTCCACTAGGCGACGTTCTCAGCAGTTGGTGATATCTATGCGGTCTTTGAAAAGAATTTTACCTACGTTATACCTTTTCCCATATAAAATTCAATTGTTTCACGAATCACGAGTTAAAACCAAATGATGCACAAATACGCATTCATTTAATAAATCATAACGTTACTTATGCGCCGAACTACATATTTCATCCGAACTCCATATACATACAAAGTCTCATTTCGATACGACAATTAGAAGTAGGTTAAAATTGACTATAAAATATTTTCTTACATTGTTTGTTAGTTTCAAGTAAAGCTAATAAAAGCGTGTTAAAAAGAGCTATGGAAATATTTCTCGCAGTCGAAGGCCTAACTGCACAAAGTAAAACTGTAACAATTCCCGGCCTTCAAACGAAGAAGGCTCTTCAAATGTGTTTTGTGCTTTTTTTGTAGTCGGGTTTTTGTTTTTAAAACATATTTATTTGAAACTTTTTTATACAACATTAATAATCTGGATTTGATACCAAACTCTATACATTTGTGAAACTTATACAATTCTTATCCGGCATATTGGATTTAATATGACGTCACATAGCCTGTGACACGCGGAACTCTCAAGGCAAACCTAACGTCACCTCATTTTATAAAATATGATCAGAAGCTTCGGAGCTACACGGGAACAGATGAACAAACTCACAGACATCCAAACATACAGAGACTGCTAAACACTTAACTTTACGTAGTCGGGTAAATATTTAAATTCAACGTTGGAGTATAATACTCGTGTATACACATAAATAGTTAATATTTCTTCAAGGCAGAGTTTTTGGAAACAAATGACCTGAATAAAAGTTAATTAAATATTGATATGAAAAAATTAACTCGTCAACCAGGAATCGAACCTCGGGCCTCTGGATATCCAGTCCAGTATGCTTCCGCTACACCAAAGACGACTGTGACGTAACAGCCAACTTTTTCATATCATTCGCATTTTTATTTATTTAGACAGTATTACTTCTGTCGAAGTTATTATTCATATATGTTTTTATTTTGTGTATACTTAATCGTCAAGAATACTATGTTTGTTCAAAATCCTTTCGGTTACGTAAGACAAACTGTAGAAGATTTTAGCGTATACTATTTAGACAAATGTCATTGTCATTGAATATTTAATTAAATATTGATATGAAAAAATTAACTCGTCAACCAGGAATCGAACCTCGGGCCTTTGGATATCTACTCCAGTATGCTTCCGTTACACCAAAGACGACTGTGACGTAACAAAGTCTTCTACATTTTGTCTTACGAACCGAAAGGAATTTGGACAAACATAGTATTAATGACGCTTATGTATACACACAAAAAAAATATATATGAATGAATAAAAGTTGTTTTGTTTTGACGTCGTATGGTGATCTTCAATTTCACCTAAACCCTAACCTTAAATATTATTTCACGACTGTTTTTCAAATAGAAACCTTTGCGAAAAAATAATATTAGAACTACTTAATTAAGTCACTTCTGTAAACAATATTGCCCCTGTTTAAAGAACGTATTGGAAATAGGTGTCACGTTTATATTATTGTGTTGTCATCGGTTCTGAATACAACTGCAAAATTTCAGATTATTCGCCCGGAAGTGGGTGGAAACTCACTTAGATACACTCCCGTTCATTAAAATTGAACCGACCTGAACTAAATCAGTCTCTCACAATTTTGATTATTCTTGTAGAAAATGTTTTTGACAGATACAACATTTTATTTTATTTTTATGCGTAAAAAGGAGATATAACATGTATTTACATAACATATTCTTACTCTATCACTAACTTATTTACATAAATAAAAAATAGAAACCTTCCATTTCTTTTTTCACATTTAAAAAATATACGACTTATCTTTGTTTATAAATAAATAATATACAGAGAGTTACAAAAGTGAGGAGTTTTATGAAATGTAAGAAAATTAATATTTGGTTCAATCTTATTGAACGGGAGTGTACATACTGTCAATTTAATAATAGCTTAAATTTCGATTTTTGCCCCAATTTCCTAGATCAAAATTTTTTTAATTTTATAAATACGTATTTCGACTACAAAGTAGTCATCATCAGTATGAATTACCTAATTGTAATTATTCTCCGGTTTGGTGCAAACCGTCACCAAATTAGCAACAAGTAACATCTCCTCGGAGAATAATTACAATTAGCTAATTCATACTGATGATGACTACTTTGTAGTCGAAATACGTATTTATAAAATACAAAAAATTTTGATCTAGGAAATTGGGGCAAAAATCGAAATTTATTTCGAAAAATCCTAGAGTTCTCTTTTATATTATTTATAATAATAGCTTGTTAAAAAAAAGAAACATTAGTATCAAAAAACGTTTTTATTCGTAAAAAGTATTACATACAACTTTTTCAGCACATAAATCAACAACCTGCATTATGAATTTTATAATGTCTGACTAACGAATTTTTGTATCTATAATTTGTATCACAAACGTCATCCCCCGATTAACTTTTATCACTTAAATGTTTTTGTTTATGACAGTTTAAACCACCCCTATAATTGAATCGTATATGACAAACGTCACACGAATACGGTTTTTGATTCGAATGAATTCTGCTATGTTTACTTAAACTACGTCTCTTTCGAAAAATTCGACTACAAATCTCACACGTATAATACTTTTTTTTTTCTTCAACAAAATGAATTTGTTTATGATTAAATAAGTAATTTTTCTGAACAAATGTTTCATCACACAGTGGACATGAAAACGGTTTTTCACCGGTATGCGTTCGTTTATGTTCAACAAACTTGGTTTTCCATCGAAATGTTTTATGACAAGTATCACACCGATACGGTTTGACACCTGTATGCATTTGTTTATGTTGCCTTAAATATGATTTGCTAGCAAAATTTTTATTACAAATTTCACATAAAGTATCATCCGAATGCATCCGCTTGTGCTGAACTAAACTCGTATGTTGGGTATATGATTTATCACAAATATCACATGTATACAGTTTGTCGCCGGAATGGATTCGTTTATGTTCAACTAAACTGGGATTCGTGGTAAATGTTTTCGTACAAACATCACATTGAAATGCAGGTTTTTCCACAGTTTGAATTTGTTGTTGATCGTCTAATGGAGTTTCATCTAATATTTCATCTTTAATAATCAGTTCTGTGTGTAATTCTTTTTCAAGTTTAATATGTTCCTCCTTAATGAATACAGAAATACAGTCGCCATCATTTGACATTTTTGTGGTTTAATATAATGATTTTTGTGTTTCAAATAAATAATTGTTTAATTTTTATGTGTTATTAAACTTTGTGTACTAAACTTTTAAATTAATTTAAAGCTTTAAGCTCTCTTTTTAATTTTTTTTAAAATAATTATTTTGATATAAAGATTAATGTCAAACAAATTCAACGATAAACAAAAGAAAATCGAACAATAATTTTCATTACTATGGAAGCCACACTTATTATTTTACCCGGTATATAGACGAAACTTTTTAAGATGGTAGCGTTGCGTGACCTATAAATAAAACAAAATCAATGGCCAATGTTTATAAATATAACATATGCTTTTGTGTTTTAGCGAATTTCCTCCAAAGGAAATGCAGCTATTGTTTTTGTACCGATGATGGAATTTTGTAAAAAATTTCCAACGATCCAGCTACTACATGTTAAAAATGACCATCGTTAAAATTTTTATATATATATATTGGAATGAAATTTTGTATTTGAAGCGCTTGTGGTATTTGAAAGGTCAAATTCGTTAATTGGTAAAATCGGACACGGGAAAAGTGAGTTTAGAGGGAGGGTGAAACACAAAATTTGACATATCTCCCTTAATATTCGAAAAATCGATAAATTCATAAGAAGTAAAGTTGTAGGTACTAAGTTTTACTGTAATTTTGTTTCTTATCACTTTTTCTGTTACCCTAATATTTATAGAAATATTGACGGTTTAATATTGAAAATTAAATTCCTCAATATCCCTGTACACATTAGAGTTTGAGCAAAAATAATTAGGTGATGAATTGTAGCAAACATGATTTTCTTATCATTTTTTCTGTTTCACTAATATTTACAGAAATTTACAATTTAAGATTGAATGTTAAAATTGTAAATATCTCTGTACACATTTGAGTTTGGAAAAATGATCAAGTAATGAAGTGTAGCAAATTCGATTTTCTACAATTTTACTCCTCATACATTTTTCGATTGTTCTAATATTAAGAGAGATATTCTATATTTTGTGTTTGTTTTTAGCGTACCACGCCAACAAGAATACATGAAATACATTTTATTAAAATTTTGTTGGCTAATTCAATTTTGAAATGTCAACTTTAATTGTCATTTCTATAGAAACTATAAACTATACTAGCACATATTAGAGTATCAAATGATAATTAGTGAGAACTCTAGGTTTTTGAAATTTGAATTTCAAATTTGTGAAAAGTGCTATCTTACCGCCCGCTTTTCCGTGCGGTAAATGGCTGTTTGCCTATTCAATTATTACCACACCACTTAAATCTATTGCAAATATTTATTTGCGTGCGGGAAGTTTACTTTCCGCCCTAGTGCGCAAAGTAATAAATTTGCACACTCAAATAAATATTTACAATATATCTAAGTAATATCTAAGTATCTGGTAATAATTGAATATCCAAACAGCCATTTAACACCCGAAAGAGCGTGCGCTAAAATCCCAAATTACTTAAAAACTATTCCCGCATTACTTAAAAAAAATTCGTAACACAGGAGCTGCGTCAACTTATCGAATTTCCTTAGAATACATAAATCACTCTTTAGCGGTCATAATTTTAGTGTGATCATAGTTAAATATATTATCTGATATGACTTAAGTATTTGCAAAAATTAAATTTATTAATAGCCAAAATAGAACGATGTATAACGATTATAGTTTATAGTTATTATGGAAACGACAATCAAAATTTTTTACAATAAAATATATTTCATGGATATTTGCCAAACAAACACAAAATATTAAATATCTCTCTTATTATTAGAATAATCGAAAAATGTATAAGGAGTAAAGTTGTAGAAAATCAAGTTTGCTACAATTCATTACTTGAACATTTTTCTCAAACTCTAATGTGAACAGAGATATTTATAATTTTAACTTTAAATCTTTAATTGTAAATATTTCTGTAAAAATATTAGTGTAACAGAAAAATGATAAGAAACAAAATTACAGTAAAACTTAGTACCTACAACTTAACTTCTGATAAATTTTTCGATTTTTCAAATATTAAGGGAGATAGTCAAATTTTGTGTTTTCCCCTCCCTCTAAACTCCCTTTACCCTCGTCCGATTTTACCCGACGAGGGAAAACTTTACTTGACCTTAAATACCAAAAGCGACTCAAATACCAAATTTCATTCCAATCGGAATAAAAATGTGGCCGCTAGAGAGTCCACAGATACTTTAAAAAAGTACATATGTGTATATATATGTATATAAAAATTTTAGCAATAGTGATTTTTAACATCTAATAGGTAGGATCGATGGACATTTGAAGAAATTTTTACGAAATTCCAACATTGGTGCAAAAAAAATAGCTGCATTTCCTTTGGAGGAAATTCGCTAAAAAGTATCTGCAACTCGTGCGGTGTTGTCGATTACTCACACGAGCGAATACGTGGACAATATCAATAACTCTCGTGGGCTATCGCCAACTTACCGCTCTTGTTGCACGGGATAAAGGAGATTATATATATTATGCATGTGTGCGTGCCTTTATATTTGAGAACAACCTGATGTCAGAACCAGGCTTACAATACTACTTCTGGTAAGGCGGGAAGACAACAACAGGAGAGATAGAAGAAACACAGATGTCATGTAAAATAATGAATTGTTATGTATAATCTTCACAATAAATAAATATTAATTAACTGTATTGTTATTCTTAATTAATAAAACTTAAACTTATTCTTAATTGATAAAAGAAATTGAAAACAATTATATAATAATAAAACTTGTGTAAATGTGAGGTTAGTATCCTCAAAATTGAAAGTAGATAAATTATAAACAAATAAATTAAAAAATTAAACCCTTGGGGGTGACACCCTTATGAGTAGAGCCAGTAATAACATGCTATCACAACTATGTCGTGTAGTTGGTTAAACAAAAATAGTTTCATAATATCAATTTTTAGGTATTTAGCTTGAGGACGTTCCCAAGAAAATTAGTTTTCTTACGATTCTTCTGGAATTTTGAATATATGTAGTTAAAAGTATCTTCCATACGTAGAAATTTTTGTAATGGTCCTTACGATACTAAATTTGTAAATATTGACAGTTAAAATTTGTATGTTTATCATATAAAACTGACCCCGATTAATGTTGTCACACACGTTTTATTTAATATCAATAGGAATTTTCTTACGATTCTTTTAAAAAACTGAGAATCAGTAATTGAAGATATAACAAATATCTTTCTACAAAAATAACAAAAAGAAGCGGTATTTGTTATCTTATAAAATATATATTGTTTAAGTGCTCAAAAAATTCCATTATGTAAACTACAAAAGATCAAATAAAATATAGTTGAGGTATAGTGTTAGTGCAGCAAAAAGTAACACTGTACCTCAACTATATTTTATTTGATCTATTGTAGTTCACATAATGAAATTTTTTTAAGTTGAGCACGACTGCTCTTTGGGAACGTCCTTAAGTGCTATTCATTTACCTCTAGATAGTATCGGGTAACTAGAAGGTGTAGTTTGGTTTACTTTTACCCGCGTGCCCACTTATCCGCGTCTGCACTGTATTCATCTCTACCACCTCCTCGTCCTCTCGTATCCTCTAACACACCTAGGTCGTTTTCTCTAGCTGTAGCTTCGTTCGTCGAATCTGCCTGTCCACTTTGCGAATGATAGGAGTGAGCTCAATTTTTTCTTCCATTTTGGTTGAGCCGAATGTTAGGCAACTAGTTCGGGCTCTGTAAGGTAATTTTGCCAGTAAATGGATGGCCATATCTACTTAATTTATCATGATATGCAATACTTCATAGATGAGTCCACGGACTATTTCATCTATCCTCAAAATGTGAAACCAGTTCGAGTGGTCGAGTTGAAAAAGGCGCTTTACACGGAACTGGGAGGTTGCTGGTGCCATTCCCAACACTGGCCGTTTGTCAATTAAATTAATTAAAAAACAAAAATTAATGGGACGGTTAATTGACTAAACTGTTGGTGTATGAACAAGAAGAAAAATAGCCGGCTATGCTTGTGAAGGTTTTCGGCAGTTTTCTCTCACAAACTCCAGATGAATATCGGCATAGTTTCTATCAAAGTCGGCTGCAGCCTCACAACTTACCAACTCCTAGCCTACATATAAATTCCTTGTCCTTTTGTGGTCGGTAAAAAAGGCCTAGAAAGGCCTACTTGCTAGGCTACGACCTCTCTTCCGCTAATACTACTAATAGTACATCCTCAAAATGTACCAACCCGTTATAACACACACACACACACACACACAGACAATCTCCACTCGGTATCATAACTGAACTATTTTAATTTCTATAAGAAACATTACCATACAATTTTACTATACCGTATGTGTTGGAAAGCCTTGCTTATAGAGAATCAATGTTAAATAATATTTACTATAATAACTATACACAATATGCTTAGTAAAGAAATAAAAATAGTGGGGGTCCTCTTTAGTGTGTCTGTTGTGTATGGTTGCTGGACTGTTTTGTACTGTATTAACATGTAATAAGAGTGGGTTAAATATGTTCATTGTTGTCTTCTTAAGCTTAGCATTACTTCAAACAATTGAAAATTCTTTTTTGAATATCCCTTATTATTTTTATGTGGACTGTTTGAAAGCAATGATAGTATTCTATTAACGGTATAACATAACACAACAATCCAAACAAATTAAAAGAAAAATAAAACCCCAAAATGAAAAAAAAATTGAATTCCGACAAAAAAAAAAAAAAAACGGTTCGAATATTCCCTCCATTACCTGCTAAAAAATACCTGAGTCGATTTTAGACATTTACCCGGGTATTTTCTACTTGAGGAGAAATATTCGCACAATTATCGATAATTCGTTGCCATAATTGTGGCGAATTTTCAAGCCTATTCAGTGAATAGATCTGTGTTTTGAGAAAACAAAAAAAAAAGTCGTTAGGAGATAAATCTGGCGGTCTGGCTGGCCACTTGAAGGTTCCAAAACTACTCATAAGACGTTCCTGGAAATTTGTTCCAGGAACAGCCTTACTTTCATGGTATTGTGTGCAGGGCAACCATCTTGTTGGAACCATACAAATTCCAGGTCTAAATTAGGAAGAGCTCTAACAGTTGGCAAAATATTATTTCGCAACAAACTCAAATATTTCTGAGAATCTAAAGATCCGTCAATGAAGAATGATCCTATTATATGATCACCCAATATTCCAGTCCAGACATTTTGTTTCAGTATGTATGTGTAATGTGTATGTATGGTTTTATAGTAAATATTTTATTTATTTATTTAACATTGATTCTCTATTAGAAATGCTTTTGAAAACGGTCTATACATATAAAATTGAACTCACAAATACCCATATTTCATCTTCATCAACATTATTTTATTCTTGCTCAATGTATTATAAATAAAATCGTAATAATCTTCTCCAATATATATATGGACGGATAATGGTGAATACATTCAACTATGAAACAATATTATTGCTTGGCATGAAACAGATTGCTTTAGAGGTAAAATGTATAACGTTCTATTTGTGTACAAGATGATTTTTCATGAATGGTGGTGCATTTAATGTTGTGCATTTTAAATGATCCCGTAACTTTCTTATGCAATTTTATTTTTCGGTGAAATTGAACGAAGCTTTGGGAAAAGTTAGTGTTGAAGATGCCGATCAAAAATTATCATCAGTTTGGCTTTCTAATATCAAGTTTATGAGCTGCGGGTCAAGCAGAAACGACCGTGACACTAAAATATGGTGTAAATCACACCACCGGAAATGACTTTAGACCAATTAGTAGGACTCCATCTTTTTTTTCAGCTACTAGCAAGCTCCCACCCCCACCACTGAATTTACTATCTTGACTTTGCTTACTATCTTCGTGTGGACGGTAATGCTAGTACATGATAAGATAGTGCAAAGGTGGGCAGATCTCGACTACAGTCAGCTCTGAGTGAGAGGTAGGAAGAGAGATAGAGTAAATATAGGGTACCTACCAATTATTATTATATTCTTTTTTTAATTAAAACAGTTTCTGAAAAAATATAATAATACCAACTATTTTTTATGGTTATTATTATTCAAAGTATACAATATATTGAATACATACTCTGAATTTATGGGCTGGTAATTTGGGGCATAAAATGTTCCTTTTTAATATATTTTTATATAATATATAAAATATAAATCTTTTGATCGTTTACATTTACCGCTTGTAAATTTTTTGATGATTTAGCTTTAGTTTAGATGTTAGAAATAGATTTCAGAAAATTCCATTCTAGCTTGTACCAAGCTAGGATAGAAGGCTGGCAGGGTAGCTTGGAATACGTAGCTTGTGATCCTAGCTTGAAAAACTAGCCACGTGTATTCCGGGCATTAGCAGTCAGGCGATAACTAACAATAAATCATCCGGTATTACTAAATGAAAGTAAAATATCGTCGGTCTAAAATAATTCCAGTTAAGACTTAAACAACGAATATGAATGTAATATAAAATTATATATACAGTTTTCAGAGAGTGTGCTTTCAATGACAGGAATTGTAGATATTACGTTTAAGCTATTATATGTAGGTACGTGTTGAAATCAAGCCTGTTCTCCTTGCTACCTCCTGTTCTAACAAAAAATCCTTTTTCCCCATTTTTAATATTATTTTATTTTTGTGTGCATGGTGTTGTATTTTCCCTATTCACTAAAACATTGCGTATAAATTTTTTTTTTTTTTTGAAAACGTTTATTTAAATATAAATTTTAATTTTACATAAACCATAAATATATACCTAAATACTAAATGTATAATAATATAGTGAACGATATTATACCGGATGTCACCCACCACCATTGTTAGAGAAATTTAAAAAAAATTAAGGAGGAATTAAAAAAAATTCGTTATGCAGGAGCTTCTTCAACTTAACGAATTTCCTTAGAAAACATAAATATTTTCTAGTGGTCACAATTTTAGTCTGATCAAAATGAAATGTCGTATTTGATTTTAGTATTTGCAAGGCCAATTTTATTAAGAAATGGTATACGTCAAGGGGAAAGGGGGGCATAAAGATGGAAGAAAACACAAAATATCTCTCTTAATATTCGAAGAATCGAAAAATGCGTAAGGAATAATGTTGTAGAAAATCATGTTTGCTACAATTCATCTCCTTATCATTTTTGCTCAAACTCTAATGTGTACAGAGATATTGAGGAATTTAATTTTCAATCTTAAACCGTCAATATTTCTGTAAATATTAGGGTAACAGAAAAAGGAATAAGAAACAAAACTACAGTAAAACTTAGTACCTACAACTTTACTTCTTATAAATATTTCGATTTTTCGAATATTAAGGGAGATATGTCAATTATTGTGTTTCCAATTTTGTGTCCACAATTCAGATTTATCAGTTGTATGTTATAATACATACTTTTGGAGATATTTTCGTGGATATAATAAAAGCTGGTAGAGAGAGAGAGACACTCTGTATATTCTGTACCGTTAGATATTACATATTATTTAAACTTATTTAACTGTATTATAATTTTTCTTCATTTTTTTTTTCGTAATTTCGTTTTAAAAAACTTTTTAATATAAATTTCTTTTTTGTTTTATATTAATTTCCATTTTAAAATAATTTATCATATATACGACGATTGTACACGTAGTCACTATTATAACTCGTATACATTGTTTTTTTAGTGGTCCATGCAACAACTGGACAAACAAAGAGCACTTGGAAAATCTGGCACCAACTGGGTGTCTGTCTATCTGCCACAGGCATTTTTCCCAGAGAGATTTTTCTTAGAGACTATTTCACGTAAAAAATTATTATGCAGGAGTTGCGTCAACTTAGATCTTAATTAACTTTTATTTTGTTATTGGCTACTTTTTTACCCGACTTCAAAAAGGAGGATGGTTCTCAATTCGTCTGGATTTTTTTTTTTTACAATCTCTACTGGACACAAGTTTAGTCTGATCAAAATGAAATTTCGTACCTAATATGATTCTGGCATTTGCAAAGCCACATTTGTTAATAAATGGCATAGGTTCAGGGGAAAGGAAGCCATAGAGAAAGAAGAAAACACAAAATATAAAATATCTCTCTTAATACTAAGAAAAAATTTCGTTACGCATGAGCTGCTTCAACTTAGCGGATTTCCTTAGAATATATAAATCACTCTCTAGCGGTCATAATTTTAGTTTGATCAAAATGAAATATCATATCTGATATGATTTAAGTAATCGCAAAATTTAAGTTTATTAATAGCCAAAATACAACGATATATAACGATTTATAGTGTGCAATTAAAGTTTATAGTTACTATGGAAACGACAAACAAAATTGACATTTGAAAATTGAAACAAAATTTTAATAAAATAATTTTATAGTTATTTTTTAGAAGTATTGTACAAAGTATAGATCAATATTTTTAAGCGTTACAAAGTCGTGATCAAACTTAATATACCTTATATATTTACATATACTGGGTATACAAATTATGCGTAATAGGTTAGAACAAGAATTGTCATTTGGATTAAATCTGTATATTGTTATTTTTAGTTTCTTAGTCGAGTGATTTTTTTATGTTTTTTGAAGTCGGTTGAATTTTTTTTTTAAGTTTTTACAATAAAATATATTTCATGTATTCGTACAAAATATAAAATATCTCCCTTAATATTAGAACAATCGAAAAATGGATAAGAAGTAAAGTTGTAGAAAATCAAGTTTGCTATAATTCATTACCTTATCATTTTTTCCAAACTCTAATGTGTACAGAGATATTTAGATTTTTAACTTTCAATCTTAAATTGTAAATATTTCTGTAATTATTATAGTAAAAGAAAATGATAAGAGACAAAATTACAGTAAAACTTAGTACCTACAGCTTTATTTCTTATAAATTTTTCAATTTTTCGAATATTAAGGGAGGTATGTGAAATTTTGTGTTTCCCCCCTCCCCTCCAAACCCTCTCCCCTAGTTTTCCCATTAACGAACTTGACCTTTCGAATACCAAAAGCGCCTCAAAGACCTAATTTCATTCCAATCGGAATAAAACTGTACATATATATTGATATGTTGATATATATATATATATATATATATATATATATATATATATATATATATATATATATATATATATATATATATATATATATATATACTATCCTATATATATATACTCCTATATACATATATATATATATATATATATATATATATATATATATATTTATATATATATATACATATATATAAAACATATATACAAGTTTTAGCGATAGTGATGATGATGAATTTTACGAAATTCCAACATTGGTACAATAACAATTGCTGCATTTCTTTTGGAGGAAATTCGCTCAAAACAAATGTAGAAATAAATCAATAAAATCGACTTTCTTTCAATGATGAAAAGCTTATAGATTAAGATCCAAAAGTAAAAAAAACACCACTATATTCACCAAAAATATCAAAAAAGTGATGAATCAATTATAAACAGAGTGTCTCATTGATATATCACTGATAAACATGGGTTTTCTGTCCCGTGAACGAAAACATATTTGACTCAAAGTGTGTTGCATTTTTGTATATTGAGGTTTCTGCTTATTTGTTAGATATTTCGAATTAATTCAATAATTACAACGACTTTTCATAACTGGGTTTTATTTTGAGCCACGATTTGATAGGCGATAGTACTTTGTTGGTCATTTTCTAATGCTTTCGTTTTTATACCCAGTATATATAAATATACTAGGTATATTATACATTATATTATCGAATGATAATTAGTGAGAACTTTAGGTTTTTGAAATAAAATTTCAAATTCGCCCCCTTTACCTAGATCAGGTTTTTGTATTATAAATACTTATTTCGACTACAATGTAGTCATCATCAGTATAAATTAGCTAGACGTACTTTACTTTTTGACAATTAGAAATAGATAGAAAGTCGAGATCAATAGACAAAAATAAAAATAAATAGAAAATTAACTAGATTAAAATATACTAGATTTAAAATATAATAAATTTTAAATTATATTGAAATTGCTCTTGTTAAAATTTCCTTCATTCACATTTATTCCTGTTAATTTTACTCTTATTAAAATTACTCTTATATTGTCGCAGGATATGTTACTTGTTACTAATTTGGTGACAGTTTCACTGTCACCAGTGAAACTGGTGAAATTTTCTATTTATTTTTATTTTTGTCTATTGATCTCGACTTTATATCTATTTCTAACTGTCAAAGAGTAAAGTACGACTAGCTAATTTATACTGATGATGACTACATTGTAGTCGAAACACGTATTTATACTACAAAAAACTGATCTAGGTAACGGGGGCGAATTTGAAATTTTAGGTATATTATGTATAGTCCCGAATTTGTAACGCCTGAAAATATTAATGGTAGGCATGAATGTTTGGTATTGGGTGTTCATAAAATGGCCTAATCTGCCCATTTTCGCATGTACATCCGTCTGCCCGCTTGTCTGTCTGTCCGCCCGTGAACATGATAACTCAAAAACGAAAAGAGGTGAAATTTCGTAAGTGTGTTCTATAGCAAAAAAGTGAGATCAAGTTCGTTAATTGGTAAAATCGGAACGTGTTTCCCCCCACCAGAGAGGAAAATACATATCTTTGAAAGCGTACGATATAGAAAAAAAATTTAATAACAAAAAATCTTTTTCGTTTTAAAATAAACAACTTTTGTTTGAAAATTTTTTTTATAAACTCAATACTTTTCTCATAATTTGTGCTCAAACAGCAAATGGCATACTATTCATAGTCAAATGAAGGCGGGCATATGTAGATACATAACATCTCATATACTATTAGTATACCCAATAAAGATATTAGCAATTCGAACATTGATATACAACTCAGTATACACTGAGTATTCAAACAACTAACTCAGTTATTTGTTTTAGTCATTACTTGTTTTAGTTATATTGTTGATGAGTTGGAGAATTGAAGTGATTAGAATACGTTTTGATTATACAAAATTTGAGATGGTTTAAAAGACGGAACCAACATTATTATATTCCAAAACAATGTAAGCCAGGTGAATGGTATATTGGAAATGTTTTGTATTCTAATATAATTTTGTTGGAACCTATGTAATATTCGGGACGTTTGCTCTGCATCATCCGGTATGAACCCATTAAAATTTATAAATAAATAATAATAAAAACAAAATAATTATATATGCTAGAATAAATATTTAAATATTATTTACAATTTATGTTTTTCTATAAAAAAAAAGTAAATAAATTTATTTTTAATGTTTCTATCATTAATATATTTTCCAAATAGCATATAATTATAGTCAATATTAACGTATCATTTATATATAGCCTCGTTGAATGTGCGATGTACGCCAAAACCTAGATGAGGGATGGGGAAAAAAATTTGAGTAAAAAAATTTTTCATGTCAAATTATTTGTTGATAGTTACCAAGGTAACAAACAATAACAATTACCGTGATAACTTGGGGAGAATATAGATGAGGAGCAATGGTTTCTATAAGAAAGCATAATTTTTTTTAGGAGCGTTACCACTACAAGGCCATGATGTACCGTCAAAGAATCTTGATTTAGAGATTAATGGGGGGGGGGGATTTCGGGCTAAATCCAAAGAGCACCAAAATTAAAAAATAAGCACCTTAAAAGCACCTAAATAGCACCTCATTATGGTACTACTTAAAACCATTTTGCGGCCTTTTTTAGGTAATTCTCTGCTAGCCAGACGACTTTTATGATTAAATTTCTGGCTAAATCCAAAGAGCACCAAAATTACAAATTAAGCATCTTAAAAGCGACTAAATAGCTTCTAATTATGGTACTATGCAAATCCATTGTGCGTCCTTTTTTAGGTACGCCTCTGCTTGCTTGATGTCAATTCAGTAGAATAATTTTGAGATTGGATTTCTGGCAAAATCCAAAATTCAAACAGAGCACCAAACTTTGGTACTATGTAAACCCATTTATAAGACTTTCCTCTACCGGGTACATGGAGGTCTTTTAAACGGTGCGAAACATGATTAAGCCTGTAAAAATAATATCGGTGATTTTTCAACGAGTTTCCTGTATCGGTTTTTATAACACACAAATGTAGATGCAAATTATATTATAATTGTAGCTTTTAAAATTTTACTTAAAAATTATTTTTTTATTTGCTTTGTCAAGCTATACGCTTTTAAAATAATTTTAAACATTATGGACACCTTACCAAATCTGACCATAGAAATATTTTATCTGATTGTTAGGCCGCGCTCATCTATTTTGTTTGAAAAATGAAAAGCGATAGTTATGATCAGAGGGGTTTTCACCAAGAAAAACGAAAGATAGGACATATGGTAGTGTTTATGGATGCTTAAATAGAGCAAATAACGACGTCACTGTTCGCTTCCCTAATTTCGTATATTTGGTCTACGTTTTATAAATATATTTATTATTTTTTATTTTTAATATTTATGAAGAACTAAAAACAAAAGATCTTGCAACATTTAATTTATTTATCAATAAATTAAAAATATAAAACAGTTGACGTTTCGAACTGACAATTTTTTTTAATTTAGAAAAAGACAATTCGCCTATTTCACCCTATTAAGGAGTGATTTTCTAAAAATCCTTTCTTATTGTACCTCTACTCCCAAAATTGCATGTTTTTAACTTGATTAGCTTTGGCTTGGAATTGATGAATCAGTCAGAACATGTAATTTTTTATGTATACTGTAGTGTTGGAAAGCATTCCTAATAGAGAATCAATGTTAAATAATATTTACTATAATAACTATACACAATATGCTTAGTACAGAAATAAAAATAGTGGGGGTCCTCTTTAGTGTGTCTGTTGTGTATGGTTGCTGGACTGTTTTGTACTGCATTAACATGTAATGAGAGTTGGTTGAATATGTTCATTGTTGTCTATTAAGCTTAGCTTACTTCTAACAAGTAAAAATTCTTTGTTGAATATCCCTTATTATTTGTATGTGGAATGTTTGAAAACAAATGATAGTATTCTATTAACGGTATAACATAAAACAACAATCCACACAAATTAAAAGAAAAACAAGTAATGTAACAACTAACTGAGTTAATTGTTTGAATACCCAGTATATACTGAGTTGTATATACTTAGTATTGTTAATATTTCTGCCTATCTAATGTTTATAAATTATGAATTATCAAAAAATCAGCACTGTTGCTGGTTTCGTTCAGAAGATATTTCGGGGTCAAATTATCTATGATATTTCCTGTAGTAATAGCACTGTAAGTGAGAATGCCAAATGTCCCTTAAACTCGGCCTTGCGCTCTACCGTGCTCTAGATTTGTAAATGTTTGTTTTGTATTAATAATTAATATTGAAACAGTAAAAATGTTCATGCATTTAAAAAATTTGATATTAATGTTCTTGCGATTTTTATATATTTAAATATTGAGTTATATAATTGAGTTATACAACGCGACCGTCTGTTAACGCAAAGCGTTGGTCATCGCGAGCCTTTAGGCGACGCGAAAAGGTAGTCAACGCGAAGATTTAGAAAATTAACGGAAAGCGTTGGTAAACGTAAAGCGTTGGTAAACGGAAGAGTTGGTCAATGAGAAGCGTTAGTTATCCAAAGCGGAGCGTCAAAGATTCGCGAAGCATGATTTCACGCGAATCGTTAACCAACGAGAAACGTAAGCTTAATTGAACCATAAGTAAGCCAACGCGAAGCGTTGGTTAAAGAGAAGCGTTAGTTAGTCAAAGCGAAGCGCCGGAGAGTTGCTTTGGTGATTCGCGAAGCGTGATTTTACGCAAATCGTAAAATTATCGTTGGTAAACGATAAGCGTTAACCCACGCGAAACGTAAGCTTAAGTAAACCGTAAGTCATCCAAGCGTTGGTCAGCGAAGCATTGGTCATGAGAAGCGTTAGTCAATAGAAAGCGTAAGGTAAACGCGAAGCGTTAGTTAATCAACGCGAAGCGTTTGTTAATCAACACAAAGCATTAGTTAATCATCGCGAAGCGTTAGTTTATCAACGCGAAGCGTTAGTTAATCAACGCGAAGCGTAAGATAAACAACGCGAAGCGTTAGTTAATAAGCGCGAAGCGTTAGTTAGTCAACGCGAAGCGTTGGATTATCAACGCGAAGCGTTAGTTAATCAACGCGAAGCGTTAGTAAATCAACGTGAAGCGTTAGTTAACCAACGCGAAGGGTTAGTTAATCAACGCGAAGCGTTAGTTAATCAACGCGAAGCGTTAGTTAATCAACGCGAAGCGTTAGTAAATCAACGCGAAGCGTTATATAAACAACGCGAAGCGTTAGTTAGTCAACGCGAAGCGTTAGTTAGTCAGCGCGAATCGTTGGTTAATCAACGCGAAGCGTTTGTTAATCAACTCGAAGCTTTAGTTAATCAACACGAAGCGTTAGTTAATCAACGCGAAGCGTTAGTAAATCAACGTGAAGCGTTAGTTAGTCAACTTGAAGCGTTAGTTAATCAACGCGAAGCGTTAGTTAATCAACGCGAAGAGTTAGTAAATCAACGCGAAGCGTTAGATAAACAACGCGAAGCGTTAGTTAGTCAACGCGAAGCGTTAGTAAGTCAACGCGAAGCGTTAGTTAGTCAACGCGAAGCGTTAGTTAGTCAACGCGAATTGTTGGATAATCAACGCGAAGCGTTTGTTAATCAACACGAAGAGTTAGTTAACTAACGCGAAGCGTTAGTTAATCAACGTGAAGCGTTAGTTTATCAACGCGAAGCGTTAGTTAATCAACGCGAAGCGTTAGTTAATCAGCGCGAAGCGTTAGTTAATCAACGCGAAGCGTTAGTTTATCAACGCGAAGCCTTAGTCAATCAACGCGAAGCGTTAGTCAACGCGAAGCGTTAGTTAATCAACGCAAACCGTTGGATAATCAACGCGAAGCGTTAGTTAATCAACGCGAAGCATTAGTTAATCAACGTGAAGCGCTAGTTAATCAACGCGAAGCGTTAGTTAATCAACGCGAAGCGTTAGTAAATCAACGCGAAGGGTAAGATAAACAACGCGAAGCGTTAGTTAATCAACGCGAAGCAAAGCGTTGGTCATCGCGAGCCTTTAGGCGACGCGAAAAGGTAGTCAACGCGAAGATTTAGAAAATTAACGGAAAGCGTTCGTAAACGTAAAGCGTTGGTAAACGGAAGAGTTGGTCAATGAGAAGCGTTAGTTATCCAAAGCGGAGGGTCAAAGATTCGCGAAGCGTGATTTCACGCGAATCGTTAACCAACGAGAAACGTAAGCTTAATTGAACCATAAGTAAGCCAACGCGAAGCGTTGGTTAAAGAGACGCGTTAGTTAGTCAAAGCGAAGCGCCGGAGAGTCGCTTTGGTGATTCGCGAAGCGTGATTTTACGCAAATCGTAAAATTATCGTTGGTAAACGATAAGCGTTAACCCACGCGAAACGTAAGCTTAAGTAAACCGTAAGTCATCCAAGCGTTGGTCAGCGAAGCGTTGGTCATGAGAAGCGTAAGGTAAACGCGAAGCGTTAGTTAATCAACGCGAAGCGTTTGTTAATCAACACAAAGCATTAGTTAATCATCGCGAAGCGTTAGTTTATCAACGCGAAGCGTTAGTTAATCAACGCGAAGCGTAAGATAAACAACGCGAAGCGTTAGTTAATGAACGCGAAGCGTTAGTTAGTCAACGCGAAGCGTTGGATTATCAACGCGAAGCGTTAGTTAATCAACGCGAAGCGTTAGTTAATCAACGCGAAGCGTTAGTAAATCAACGCGAAGCGTTAGATAAACAACGCGAAGCGTTAGTTAGTCAACGCGAAGCGTTAGTAAGTCAACGCGAAGCGTTAGTTAGTCAACGCGAAGCGTTAGTTAGTCAACGCGAACCGTTGGATAATCAACGCGAAGCGTTTGTTAATCAACACGAAGAGTTAGTTAATCAACGCGAAGCGTTAGTTAATCAACGTGAAGCGTTAGTTTATCAACGCGAAGCGTTAGTTAATCAACGCGAAGCGTTAGTTAATCAGCGCGAAGCGTTAGTTAATCAACGCGAAGCGTTAGTTTATCAACGCGAAGCCTTAGTCAATCAACGCGAAGCGTTAGTCAACGCGAAGCGTTAGTTAATCAACGCGAACCGTTGGATAATCAACGCGAAGCATTAGTTAATCAACGTGAAGCGCTAGTTAATCAACGCGAAGCGTTAGTTAATCAACGCCAAGCGTTAGTAAATCAACGCGAAGGGTAAGATAAACAACGCGAAGCGTTAGTTAATCAACGCGAAGCAAAGCGTTGGTCATCGCGAGCCTTTAGGCGACGCGAAAAGGTAGTCAACGCGAAGATTTAGAAAATTAACGGAAAGCGTTCGTAAACGTAAAGCGTTGGTAAACGGAAGAGTTGGTCAATGAGAAGCGTTAGTTATCCAAAGCGGAGCGTCAAAGATTCGCGAAGCGTGATTTCACGCGAATCGTTAACCAACGAGAAACGTAAGCTTAATTGAACCATAAGTAAGCCAACGCGAAGCGTTGGTTAAAGAGACGCGTTAGTTAGTCAAAGCGAAGCGCCGGAGAGTCGCTTTGGTGATTCGCGAAGCGTGATTTTACGCAAATCGTAAAATTATCGTTGGTAAACGATAAGCGTTAACCCACGCGAAACGTAAGCTTAAGTAAACCGTAAGTCATCCAAGCGTTGGTCAGCGAAGCGTTGGTCATGAGAAGCGTTAGTCAATAGAAAGCGTAAGGTACACGCGAAGCGTTAGTTAATCAACGCGAAGCGTTTGTTAATCAACACAAAGCATTAGTTAATCATCGCGAAGCGTTAGTTTATCAACGCGAAGCGTTAGTTAATCAACGCGAAGCGTAAGATAAACAACGCGAAGCGTTAGTTAATGAACGCGAAGCGTTAGTTAGTCAACGCGAAGCGTAGGATTATCAACGCGAAGCGTTAGTTAATCAACGCGAAGCGTTAGTAAATCAACGCGAAGCGTTAGATAAACAACGCGAAGCGTTAGTTAGTCAACGCGAAGCGTTAGTAAGTCAACGCGAAGCGTTAGTTAGTCAACGCGAAGCGTTAGTTAGTCAACGCGAATCGTTGGATAATCAACGCGAAGCGTTTGTTAATCAACACGAAGAGTTAGTTAATCAACGCGAAGCGTTAGTTAATCAACGTGAAGCGTTAGTTTATCAACGCGAAGCGTTAGTTAATCAACGCGAAGCGTTAGTTAATCAGCGCGAAGCGTTAGTTTATCAACGCGAAGCCTTAGTCAATCAACGCGAAGCGTTAGTCAACGCGAAGCGTTAGTTAATCAACGCGAACCGTTGGATAATCAACGCGAAGCGTTAGTTAATCAACGCGAAGCATTAGTGAATCAACGTGAAGCGCTAGTTAATCAACGCGAAGCGTTAGTTAATCAACGCGAAGCGTTAGTAAATCAACGCGAAGGGTAAGATAAACAACGCGAAGCGTTAGTTAATCAACGCGAAGCAAAGCGTTGGTCATCGCGAGCCTTTAGGCGACGCGAAAAGGTAGACAACGCGAAGATTTAGAAAATTAACGGAAAGCGTTCGTAAGCGTAAAGCGTTGGTAAACGGAAGAGTTGGTCAATGAGAAGCGTTAGTTATCCAAAGCGGAGCGTCAAAGATTCGCGAAGCGTGATTTCACGCGAATCGTTAACCAACGAGAAACGTAAGCTTAATTGAACCATAAGTAAGCCAACGCGAAGCGTTGGTTAAAGAGACGCGTTAGTTAGTCAAAGCGAAGCGCCGGAGAGTCGCTTTGGTGATTCGCGAAGCGTGATTTTACGCAAATCGTAAAATTATCGTTGGTAAACGATAAGCGTTAACCCACGCGAAACGTAAGCTTAAGTAAACCGTAAGTCATCCAAGCGTTGGTCAGCGAAGCGTTGGTCATGAGAAGCGTTAGTCAATAGAAAGCGTAAGGTAAACGCGAAGCGTTAGTTAATCAACGCGAAGCGTTTGTTAATCAACACAAAGCATTAGTTAATCATCGCGAAGCGTTAGTTTATCAACGCGAAGCGATAGTTAATCAACGCGAAGCGTAAGATAAACAACGCGAAGCGTTAGTTAGTCAACGCGAAGCGTTGGATTATCAACGCGAAGAGTCAGTTAATCAACGCGAAGCGTTAGTTAATCAACGTGAAGCGTTAGTTAATCAACGCGAAGGGTTAGTTAATCAACGCGAAGCGTTAGTTAATCAACTCGAAGCGTTAGTTAATCAACGCGAAGCGTTAGTTAATCAACGCGAAGCGTTAGTAAATCAACGCGAAGCGTTATATAAACAACGCGAAGCGTTAGTTAGTCAACGCGAAGCGTTAGTTAGTCAGCGCGAATCGTTGGATAATCAACGCGAATCGTTGGTTAATCAACGCGAAGCGTTTGTTAATCAACACGAAGCTTTAGTTAATCAACACGAAGCGTTAGTTAATCAACGTGAAGCGTTAGTAAATCAACGTGAAGCGTTAGTTAGTCAACTTGAAGCGTTAGTTAATCAAAGCGAAGCGTTAGTTAATCAACGCGAAGCGTTAGTAAATCAACGCGAAGCGTTAGATAAACAACGCGAAGCGTTAGTTAGTCAACGCGAAGCGTTAGTTAGTCAACGCGAAGCGTTAGTTAGTCAATGCGAATCGTTGGATAATCAACGCCAAGCGTTTGTTAATCAACACGAAGCGTTAGTTAATCAACGCGAAGCGTTAGTTAATCAACGTGAAGCGTTAGTTTATCAACGCGAAGCGTTAGTTAATCAACGCGAAGCGTTAGTTAATCAGCGCGAAGCGTTAGTTAATCAACGCGAAGCGTTAGTTTATCAACGCGAAGCCTTAGTCAATCAACGCGAAGCGTTAGTCAACGTGAAGCGTTAGTTAATAAACGCGAACCGTTGGATAATCAACGCGAAGCGTTAGTTAATCAACGCGAAGCATTAGTTAATCAACGTGAAGCGCTAATTAATCAACGCGAAGCGTTTGTTAATCAACGCGAAGCGTTAGTAAATCAACGCGAAGGGTAAGATAAACAACGCGAAGCGTTAGTTAATCAACGCGAAGCGTTAGTTAGTCAACGCGAAGCGTTGGATAATCAACGCAAAGCGTTAGTGCATCAACGCGAAGCGTTAGTTAATCAACGTGAAGCGTTAGTTAATCAACGCGAAGGGTTAGTTAATCAACGCGAAGCGTTAGTTAGTCAACGCGAAGCGTTAGTTAATCAACGCGAAGCGTTAGTTAATCAACGCGAAGCGTTAGTAAATCAACGCGAAGCGTTAGTAAATCAACGCGAAGCGTTGGATTATCAACGCGAAGCGTTAGTTAATCAACGCGAAGCGTTAGTAAATCAACGTGAAGCGTTAGTTAACCAACGCGAAGGGTTAGTTAATCAACGCGAAGCGTTAGTTAATCAACGCGAAGCGTTAGTTAATCAACGCGAAGCGTTAGTAAATCAACGCGAAGCGTTATATAAACAACGCGAAGCGTTAGTTAGTCAACGCGAAGCGTTAGTTAATCAACGCGAAGCGTTGGTTAATCAACACGAAGCGTTTGTTTATCAACGCGAAGCGTTAGTCAGCGCACAGCGTTAGTTAATCAACGCGAACCGTTGGATAATCAACGCGAAGCATTAGTTAGTCAACGCGAAGCGTAGTTAATCAACGCGAAGCGTTAGTTAATCAACGCGAAGCGTTAGTAAATCAACGCGAAGCGTATGATAAACAACGCGAAGCGTTAGTTAATCAACGCGAAGCGTTAGTTAGTCAACGCGAAGCGTTGGATAATCAACGCGAAGCGTTAGTTACTCAACGCGAAGTGTTAGTTAATCAACGTGAAGCGTTAGTTAATCAACGCGAAGCGTTAGTTAATCAACGCGGAGCGTTGTATAAAGAACGCGAAGCGTTAGTTAATCAACGCGAAGCGTTAATTAGTCAACGCGAAGCGTTAGTTAATCAACGCGAAGCGTATTTTAACAACGCGATGCGTTAGTTAATCAACGCGAAGCGTTAGTTAATCAACGCCAAGCGATAGTTAATCATTGCGAAACGTTAGTTAATCAACGCGAAGCGTTAGTTAATCAACGCCAAGCGATTGTTAATCAATGCGAAACTTCAGTTTATCAACGCAAAGCGTTTGTAAACGCAAAGCGAAATGTTAGCTAAAGCAAACCGTAAATCACCCAACGCGAAGTGTAGCTTAATGAGAAGTGTAAGTCAAAAGGAAGCGTAAGGTCAACGCGAAGCGTTAGTAAACGCCAACTGTTAGCAAAGCGTTTACTAACGCAGAACGTTAGCTGCAGCGAACCATAAGTCAGCCAACGCGAGGCGTTGGTCAATAAGGAGCGTTAGTTATGCAAAGCGAAGCGTCATTGGTACGCGAAGCGTTATGCCAAGCAAATAATTAACCAACGCAAAGCGTTAACCAACGCGAAACGTAAGCTTAATGTTAACTTTAATGAAACGTAAGTCAGCGAAGCGTTGGTCAATGAGAAGCGTCAGTCAATAGGAAGCGTCAGATCAACGCAAAGCGTTTGTTAATCAACGCAAACCGTAAGTCAGCCAACGTGAAGCGAAACGTAAGCTAAAGCGAACCGTTAGTGAGCCAATAAGAACCGTTAATCAGTAAGAATTGTTCGGTCAAGGCTTTGCGTTTATCAACACGAAACGTAAGCTACAGCGAACCGTATTCAAAGCGAAGCGTCAATGAGAAGTGTAAGGTCCACACGAAGCGTTATATTATATATATATATATATATATATATATATATATATATATATATGTAAATATATGTATATATATATATATATATATATATATATATATACTTAAATATATATATATATATATATATATATATACATTATATATAGATAATTTTTGATAGGATCGATGGACCTTTGAATAAACTATTTGCAAAATTTTGTACAAAAAAACTTATATACACACCTGGTTGAAAAAACTGAAATAAACATAAAAACAATACTATTTGATGTATGTTATGTTTGTACATGTGAGGACAAATTTTGAGAAAACTATTGAGTTTATGAAAAATTTTTGCAAACAAAAGTTGTTTATTTTAAAGAGAAGAAAATTTTTTGTCAATAAAATTTTTGTTTACCTCTTACGGTTTCAAAGATATATTTTTTCCACCCTGGCGGGGGGAATTACTTTCCGATTTTGCCCATTAACGAATTTGACCTTAATTTTTTGGTCTAGAACACATACAAAAATTTTCAGCTCGTTATCTCTTCTCGTTTTTGAGTTATCGACTTCACAGACAGACAGATGGCCGAATTAGGCCATTTTATGAATATCTTTGTAAAGCATTTTTGTCAAGGATTAATATTTTCAAGCATTACAAAGTCGTAACTAAACTTAATATACCTTGTATATTTACAAATATACTGGGTACAAAAATAGTATGTATGGTTGTTATGTATACCTACGGGTCCATGGAGACCATGCCTTCATTCGCCTATCAATTATATTTCTCATTGTTTTCAAATTTGAGGACAAATTTTGAGAAAACTATTGAGTTTATGAAAAAGTTTTTCAAACAAAAGTTGTTTATTTTAAAGAGAAGATGTTTTTTTGTCAACAAATTTTTTTTCTATCTGTTACGGTTTCAAAGATGTGTAATTCCCCCCTCTTATGCACAAATTTGTGCACAAATTTGCTCTTTGTGCACAAATTATGAGAAAACTATTGAGTTTATGGAAAAACATTTCAAGCAAAAGTTGATTATTTTATAATGAAGAAGATTTTATGTCAATAAATTTTTTTTCTATCTCTTACGGTTTCAAAGGCGAACATTTCCACCCCTCCTAGTGGGGGGAAACACGTTCCGATTTTGCCCATTAACGAACTTTACCTTACTTTTTTGGTCTAGAACACACAGAAAAATTTTCAGCTCGTTATCTCATTTCGTTCTTGAGTTATCGGGTTCACAGACGGACAGACGAATAAGGCCGAATTAGGCCATTTTATGAATACCTTTGTGAAGCATTTTTGTCAAGGATTAATATTTTCAAGCGTTACATAGACGGGACTAAATATAATATACCTTGTATATTTACATATACAGGATATAAAAATAGTATGTATAGTTGTTATGTATACCTACGGGTCCATGGAGACCATGCCTTCATTCGCCTGTCAATTGAATTTCTCATTTTTTTCAACTTTGAGGACAAATTTTGATAAAACTGTTGAGTTTATGAAAAAAGTTTTCAAACAAAAGTTGTTTATTTCAAAGAGAAGAAGATTTTTGGCTTACAAATTTTTTTTCTATCTCCTACGGTTTCAAAGATATAATTTTTCCCCCCTAGTGGGGGGAAACACGTTCCGATTTTGCCCATTAACGAACTTGACCTTACTTTTTTGGTCAAGAATACACACAAAAATTTTCAACTCGATATCTCTTTTCGTTTTTGAGTTATCGGCTTCACAGACGGACAGACGGACAGACGGACGGACGGACATGTGAAAAAGGCCGAATTAGGCCATTTTATGAATATCTTTGTGAAGCATTTTTGTCAAGGATTAATATTTTCAGGCGTTACAAAGTCGGGACTAAACTTAATATACCTTGTATATTTACAAATATACTGGGTATAACAATACTATTTGATGTATGTTATGTTTGTACATGTGAGGACAAATTTTGAGAAAACTATTGAGTTTATGAAAAATTTTTGCAAACAAAAGTTGTTTATTTTAAAGAGAAGAAAATTTTTTGTCAATAAAATTTTTGTTTACCTCTTACGGTTTCAAAGATATATTTTTTCCACCCTGGCGGGGGGAATTACTTTCCGATTTTGCCCATTAACGAATTTGACCTTAATTTTTTGGTCTAGAACACATACAAAAATTTTCAGCTCGTTATCTCTTCTCGTTTTTGAGTTATCGACTTCACAGACAGACAGATGGCCGAATTAGGCCATTTTATGAATATCTTTGTAAAGCATTTTTGTCAAGGATTAATATTTTCAAGCATTACAAAGTCGTAACTAAACTTAATATACCTTGTATATTTACAAATATACTGGGTACAAAAATAGTATGTATGGTTGTTATGTATACCTACGGGTCCATGGAGACCATGCCTTCATTCGCCTATCAATTATATTTCTCATTGTTTTCAAATTTGAGGACAAATTTTGAGAAAACTATTGAGTTTATGAAAAAGTTTTTCAAACAAAAGTTGTTTATTTTAAAGAGAAGATGTTTTTTTGTCAACAAATTTTTTTTCTATCTGTTACGGTTTCAAAGATGTGTAATTCCCCCCTCTTATGCACAAATTTGTGCACAAATTTGCTCTTTGTGCACAAATTATGAGAAAACTATTGAGTTTATGGAAAAACATTTCAAGCAAAAGTTGATTATTTTATAATGAAGAAGATTTTATGTCAATAAATTTTTTTTCTATCTCTTACGGTTTCAAAGGCGAACATTTCCACCCCTCCTAGTGGGGGGAAACACGTTCCGATTTTGCCCATTAACGAACTTTACCTTACTTTTTTGGTCTAGAACACACAGAAAAATTTTCAGCTCGTTATCTCTTTTCGTTCTTGAGTTATCGGGTTCACAGACGGACAGACGAATAAGGCCGAATTAGGCCATTTTATGAATACCTTTGTGAAGCATTTTTGTCAAGGATTAATATTTTCAAGCGTTACATAGACGGGACTAAATATAATATACCTTGTATATTTACATATACAGGATATAAAAATAGTATGTATAGTTGTTATGTATACCTACGGGTCCATGGAGACCATGCCTTCATTCGCCTGTCAATTGAATTTCTCATTTTTTTCAACTTTGAGGACAAATTTTGATAAAACTGTTGAGTTTATGAAAAAAGTTTTCAAACAAAAGTTGTTTATTTCAAAGAGAAGAAGATTTTTGGCTTACAAATTTTTTTTCTATCTCCTACGGTTTCAAAGATATAATTTTTCCCCCCTAGTGGGGGGAAACACGTTCCGATTTTACCCATTAACGAACTTGACCTTACTTTTTTGGTCAAGAATACACACAAAAATTTTCAACTCGATATCTCTTTTCGTTTTTGAGTTATCGGCTTCACAGACGGACAGACGGACAGACGGACGGACGGACATGTGAAAAAGGCCGAATTAGGCCATTTTATGAATATCTTTGTGAAGCATTTTTGTCAAGGATTAATATTTTCAGGCGTTACAAAGTCGGGACTAAACTTAATATACCTTGTATATTTACAAATATACTGGGTATAATAAAACCCCAAAGAGAAACAAAAATAGAATTCAGACAAAAAAAAAGTTAAACCAACGGTTTGAATATTCCTCCATTATTTGCTAAACAATATCCGAGTCGATTGTAGAAATCTAGCCGGGTATTTTCTAGCACTTGAAGAGAAATATTCGCACAATTGTCAACAATTCTTTGCCTTAACTGTTCAGGCCTATTCCGCGAATAGATCTGTGTTTTGAGAAAACCCCACAAAAAAAAGTCGTTAGGAGATAGCTCTGTCGATCTGGCTGGCCACTTGAAGGTTCCAAAACCACTCATAAGACGAACCTGGAAAGTTTGTTCCAGAAACAGCTTTACTATCATGGCATTGTGTGCAGGGCAACCATCTTGTTGGAACCATACACATCCAGCTCTAAATTAGGAAGAGCTCTAACAGTTGGCAAAATATTATTTCGTAACAAACTCAAATATTTTTGAGAATCTAAAGATCCGTCAATGAAGAATGGTCCTATAATATGGTCACCCAATATTCCAGCCCAGACATTCAGTTTCAGTATGTATGTGTATGTATGGTTTTACAGTAAATATTTTATTTATTTATTTAACATTGATTCTCTATTAGAAATGCTTTTGAAAACAGTCTGTATACTAGAAGATGGCCAACTTTTGTGTCTATAAGATCTACTATTTATCTTATAAATGTGTCGAAATCGACTTGTTGTTATAAAAATGCACAGTATGACTGATTGATATCAGATTTTTAGACTTAAAAACAAGCTATCAATAGCTCGTGGGAGTGCACCTCGTACTGAAACACCTTGTGTATCCCCTTTCGTAAAAAAACAACATAGTTATTTAACGGGTCAAAATTAATTCAAATTAGATTTTCAGATTTAGATTTTATTTTATTACCTTAACATTAATTAATAGGAACACTGAGTTTGCAGTCTCTAATCAAGGAACCATAATTACGTCTATATCCTGCCAAAACTAATAATAATGAGTCTTCAGTATGGTAATTAGTCACAATTACAACGTTGTTTAGTCTTCGTTAACTTAAAATATGATAACGCCGATTCACACAGGTATGTAGATCCGAAACAAGAATAAATACATTCATTACATTTAGTGATATTGGGATTTGGTGATATTGGGATTTCGGAAATCGTCTTCAAATTTTCTGGTTTGTGAAATAAAATCAGTTGGTAAAACTATAATTTAATTTTTTAATACCTTTTACTCCGTATGAAATATGATTGCAATTTTGTTGGCTAATTCGTTTTAATCTTTTTAGTCCAGGAGCCAGTGACAGATTTACATGACCAAGTTCCTCTCAAGCGATACTTAGTGGAATGCATCAGGGAGTTGTATCATAAAGCTTCGTGAACGTCAGCTACGGTTCCGTGGAGGGAATCAGCGGCAGTAGCGTCGCACGCACGAAGAAAAAATAAATAAATTCAATCATTTCCTCTTACTTGAAAACATGTCAAATTGTTGTTAACCCAATATCTCGAAGGAAGAAAACAATCAGCTGATAATGATTATAGGCTTATGTTGATCAAATACCCTAGCAGCCCTAGGATCTAGGCAGAGGGTATCATAAATCAAATCGATTTTAAACAAAGTATGAATAAAATGTTTTCTTCAAATAACAAAATGAAATAAAATAATTCTCTTAACTGCTACACAAACTAATACACATAAAAATTAAATATTATATAAAAATTGATATTTTAAAACATAGCGTATGTTGCTTCAGTCTTTAGGAATAACTTCTAATAAAAAGCTTTAGAGAATAATTGAGGAGACGTCATTTCCTCCCAGATGAAAATTTGTTAGCTGACTTTTAATGATTAAACTTGTTGTCGCTCAAATCAAATATTTTCGTATGTTTCATACATTTTGAACTTTTACGTGTCATTTCGCTAAATTGGCTTTACAAAATTGCACAAATTATGATAGAGTTTGTATAAAATTTTAAAGAATTTACAATTTGTGTCACTCAAAAATGTTTTGCTACCGAGCCTCTAGGTTGGCTTGGTCCATAGTCCCAGACAATATGATAAAAATGTGATAAACAGAGACAATACAAAAAGGTGGGTAAACTATATTTCTATCTAACTCTTCTAGATAAAAATTATTACATATTTCATATTTTTCATTACTATCACTACAAATACCAACAAAAAACTTTTTGGATTCATTGTACTAATTAAAATAGCATAGAGGGTGGGGGGGGGGGGGGGTGAATCGTTTGATAAAAATAATGCCAATCGCTCAACATGTGTAAAACCTTAACATAAAAGACCACCTAGTGTAGTTATTTTAAACAAACTTGTCTAGTTGACCGTTTCATTTTAGTCACAGCATGAACTTTATAATTACAAGTTGTTAATTACAAGTTACCGCGCATATAATGCAATTTACACGTGAACTCAACAGTATTTTAGGTAGGACATCATATTTCAAATCAAAAAAATTGGCAATGAATAGATAAAAATCTGAATTTTTGATATGTTATTAATTGCTAACTCGTACGTATAAAATAAATTTTTGAAAAAAATCTGACGAAATGTTTTTATGTAATTAATCATTAAAAATTAGAATTTTAACATGTTGTGAATAGCAAATATTGAATGAACGCATACATTTTCGATAATGTTGCTCCACCTTCTATAAAAATCGTCAAAATAATCATCAAAAGAAGATTATTTATTCTTTAGTAATTAAATAATTACATAAATTCGATTACTAGTGATGTTAGATGCTATCTAAATTTAAATACTTAATTTACAGATAAAAATGTTTAATTTCTGTTAAAAAGAGTTTTTCTGTTTATTATGAAATGTACTGTACTGTCCGATCAACCTTAAGTACAAGTGCAACCTTAAGTACATTCAGTTATCCTTATCAAAAGAGAAAAAAGAAGAACGATGAGACATAAAGAACAAATATGTAACTTCGGAATGCAAATTGCATCACGAAGGCAAACGCTGCCTGTCCAGCACATATTATAAAATACACTTCCAAACGATGACTTGAGTTGGGACTAAAATTAGCAGCGGAGAAGACAGAAGCTTTAATACTCTATGGGGGAAGGAAATTTAAAAGATCCACCCTACAACTAGAAAATTAAGTGATAGAAATAAAACCGCGGCTAAAATACCTCGGTGTAGTATTCGATTACAACTGTAAAATGAAGGAACATGTAGTATCAAATCTGAAAAATCCGTACTCGCATTAAGCAGAATTAGGCCAATCCTCGGAGGACAAAAATTGTCCAACAGGAAGACTCTTGCAAATGTGGCACATTCGATTATCTTTTATGCAGCACCCATATGGAGCCAAGTTACCAAATGGGAAAAATATAGGAGCCTCGTAGCAAGGGTGCAACGAAGGATGGCACTTAGTACATTCTGCGGTTTTCGAACTATGAAAGCTGTGTTGGTACTGGCTGGAATTGGTACTATCCATTGATCTCCAAATTAAAAAGAGGTGTCTTCAGTACCAAATTTCCAAAGGCAAAGAAAGCAACGCTGTCTGGGAGATACTTACCGAATGGCAGCAAAAATGGGAAACCGAAAAAGGAGCACGGACACGGTTATTGATACCAGATCTTGCAAAATGGGTAGGACGTAAGCACAGGGAGATAAATTTCTACCTCTGTCAATTGCTGAGTGGATGGTTCAATAGCAAACGGAAACACTTCCACCTTAACGATAGTGATTTGTGTCGAAAATGTATGTTGGTTGCAAATCACGTGTTTTTCCACTGCAAAAACTGGAGATTGTTAACAGAAGCAGCACATAATACAGCAGGTCTCACATTGACTAGCCAAAACTGTCTGGAATTCTAGTCATTACTAGTCAGGATACGTGGAATATTGTGGACACCCTTGTGCGGAATATCGTACTAGAGCGGAGCCAGGAAGAAACGGAAACAGGCTGAATGGAGTACAGGTTCTTCTTTCCCGAAGTAATGCTCACGCGGTCCCAGGTAAATGTGAAGCTAACAGAGGAGGTTTGACACTACCCCATGGGTGTCCATGAGGATTTCCTCCTCTTAATACAAAATATATATATATATATATATATATATATATATACATATTGCAGATGGTGATTCTAGGTAGATCGATGGGCATTTTGGAAAATTTGTACATCGGTACAATACAAATAGCTCTATTTCCTAGAAAGAAACTTCATTTACATGTTTAACGTGTAAATAGACACTTCATTACAAAAATATGTAAATAATAAAACAATTAAATGAGTAATTAAAACAATTAGTATGTAAATTAATTATTTATTTACAAAGATAAATTCATTAAAAAAAAAAGAAAATGAGAATAAAAAATAAAAAATAAAAATATAAATTTTACATAAAAAGCTTTGTTTGAAATGTTTACGAGGTAGACAAAGTACCAGTCTTCGTATTTCATAATTATAATAATAATACTATTTTAGCTAATACTATTTACGTCATCGGGTTCTCTGAGCGCGCAGAAACGAGCATAGTCTTCAAAGAGGCGAAAAAGTGAACACTAATTTCTTCATATTATCCAAGAAGTATGACAACTACATTTTGGCAGCTCTCATTCTCATTATTAGTTTCCTTGGTGGTATAGATAGATAGAAAGATTGTAGAGACTGCCCTAGACGGGTTATACTTCGACCATAAGGTCCATTGTAATGCCGAAGGATGTGAGGTTGTGAGTGGAGTGGAAGCACTTTTTGTATATAGACTAGAAATTGGTAGGATGTGTACGAATGGAGCTGACTCTGAGAGGAACTATGCCGATATTAATCTGGAGTACGTGAAGGAAACTGCAGAAAACCTTCTCAAGCATAACCGGTTACTTCGTACTTGTTCATACTCCGACAGTTTAGTCAATTAACCGCCCCCTTTTTTTTCTAAATAATTGACAAACTGCCGATGTTGGGATTCGAACCCATAACCTCCCAGTTTCAAAGTAGGCATACTGCGCAGACATAGCTCCTTAGACCGCTCGGTCACTTGGACTGGTTTTCTTGGTGGCATACGCCCCACTCTCAAGTTTTAATCTTTCCATCATTCCGGTTTACAGGTCTCATCTTCGTCTCCTTATCAACTCCATGTAGAAGGCTGTCAACATAGGTGCTATTCGTACAATGACATCGTATCCGACTGTCTTCAAGTAACAGCCCTTGGAGTTTTTTATTTTATATTTAATTTTGCAGGTTCCATATCCGTGCGGTGTAAGGACTGAGCTCTGCTTGACCAGAACACGAGGCAAACGAATGTACGCCACGACTCGAAAGACAGGCGAAACCTTTGAACATCGCGTTGACTGATGGACGTAGAGACTAGATCATCATGGGGTAGTGAACCTGTTTTAAAGGATGTAGCTACTTTGTGAAGATTTATGTTTGTCGAATAGATGGGTAGTATATTACCTCTGGGGTGTATATTACCTATATCCAGTCTCCCCCTTTAACAGACATAAATACGTTAAATTTTTCAATCATAATAATAATCTTATTTAAAAATGAGCACATTTGCGCCCCTGGTCGCCTTAGAAAGAAAGTCCCAACATTTGCCTGATACTTTATGGAAAACCATGGAGCATCATAAACAGGATTCCAAAATGATATTATTGTTTGAAATAATATCAAATAATTTTTCGTTCATAATAACATTAAATATGCGCTTATTTAAACTCTTATTATGAAAGTACTACTTAAAGAAGTACCTACTGTTTTAAAATATTCGTCCACAAGAGTCAAGTGTACCACAAGAATAGTATCTGAATAATAATATCTGAATTACATATAAATCCACAAATAGTGGTTAAATACACCACACACTGTTGGTGGTGTTCAAACAAATAGAAAAACTAAAAAACAATAACAGAGAAAAAATAAACACAACAAAACAACAAAGAGAAGACAAACATCAAAGTTTTATAAAAATATAAGAAGAAAACTTCGAGCAAGTGTGAAGCATGGACTCGTGCTAATCAAGGTGTACATCCGAGGTCAACACACATTTAAATCTACCAAAGGTACTACCTCAGTCAGAACATATAAAAGACACAAGTTTTTTAATCTTATTGTGAGACATACACCAAACTAGCAACAAGCAATAGTTACGATTAGCTTATTCATACTGATGATGACTACATTGTAGTCGAAATACGTATTTATAAAGTACAAACAAATATTCTAGGAATTGGGGCAAAAATTTAAACACATTAAATAGTTTAGGAAAATAGACCAAGCAAGTAACTAGTATCGGCATTTGCAAAAGAGCGGATCCACCGTTGTGGGCACGATGGGCATTCCCACAACCCTAATAAACTTGTGACGTCACACTTTCACGGTCTATTGAGGTAGACAGGCTAATGATTATATCCAATGCATTAATAAAATTAATAAAAACAATAAATCTTGCGTGATTCGGAGCGCAGCGAAATACTTAGTCATCAAAGACGATATGCTGACACGTTATGTGACATTTTTGACAACATATTATCTGTTTCTTTTTGGCACATGAATACTTGTACTGGAAAAAAGAGATGACTATTCGCTGGGTGCGCATAGTCATCTACTAATTTAAAAGTACACAGTCGTTACTAATGTAAAAGTAAGCGTGTGTTGTATGCACATATACATTGCCGCGAAATTTATTACTTCCAAGCCGCCTTCCTTTTTGGTGGCTTGGCGTGGCGCTAACGTTAGTTTGTACTGTTTGTAAACATGGGCAACCTGACTTGAATCGAAAAAAAGTTTATTTTATAAAGTTTTTTGTTATTGTCAGTCAGTGTAAGTCTAAATGTGACACTGTGATGTGCAAACAAACACACATTTACTTTTGTAATTTTCGTGAGCGAACAAACTAACATTTTACAGGTTTATTAATTTACTAGTGTTCGCCCCCACGGCTTTGCCCACGTGGAACTATACTTTGTACAAAATCTTGGCCAGGGCGTCATATATTTTGTAAACATCTCCTTCGTAGGAATGCACTATATCGATCATGAGCGAGTTCATATTCCAACTCGCACTTGGGCGATTTTCGGGTGACCACAACCTTTTTTGAGGGCTGGATCCGCACCTGAATTTGCTCATTAGAAACTTTGTTGCTTCTTATTCTTCAATCACTTTATTGGACTAGTTGCAGAACACAGTTCCTTCTTCAGAATTAAAAAATGAAAATTATCTTTCAAATTATTTTCATATTTATATAGAAAAATAACTCATCCACCGGGTTATCGAACCCTGAACCTCTGAATTTCGAACTCTGTGTGCTAACCTATACACCACAGACGATATAGCTAGATGACTCAATTTTTTCAAATGATGACAAGTATATCCAATATGTACAGTTCATTGCTATTAGTAATAGATGGCACTACCATGAAAAATATAAAAAATAACTTATTAGTCTAACATATTATTATTTGTTTACATTTAAACATCACAATATTACACCAATGTAAATCTCCAGTATGGTTCCGAAGACATAAATATGAAAGGACAAGTGTAAAATTCGTCAATGACTTTTAATAATTAGTATTTATATGAAAAAATTAACTAATCAACTAGGTATCACATCCTACTCCTCTGAAATTCGTGCCCAACGGGCTATCCGTTACACCACGGATAATATAGCGTGGCGAGTCAATTTTTTCTTTCCTTCTTCTTTCACAATTATGTCTTCTTAACCGTAATAACCGTAATGGAAATCGATGTGGGTAGTATTGTGACGTTCACCGGCCAAGTAGTCGCGCTTGTTAAGGCGCTCTATTTGGAACCGGGAGGTTATGAGTTCGAATCCCAACATCGGAGTTTGTCAATTAAAAAAAATTAATGAGGCTGTTAATTAACTAAACTGTCGGCGTATGGACAAGAACGAAGTAACCGGCTATGCTTGTGAAGGTTTTCTGTAGTTTCCTTTCACGAACTCCAGATTAATATCGGCATAGTTCCTATCAAAGTCGGCAGCAGCCGCACAACCTACCTATATTCCTAGTCTGCATATGAATTCCTTGTCCTCCACTCACATCATAAAAAATGGACAGTTTAAAAAATAAATAAAGGTTGAAAAATAATGATGCGGGTGGCCTCTGTTATAGACCGTGGTGTCTCAGAAACGGAAGTAAAGTCCCATTATTATTCTTATTATTAAATTATTTTAATAATTTATAACTTAAATAAACCATCTACTTTTTTGTGTAATTGATTTTTTCGAACGCAATTTTATTACAAGTCGATTTTTGTAGGAAATTTTTTGTAGGAAATTTACAAGTCGATTTTTTTGTAGGAAATTTTATATTTTACTGAACTCTTACTCAAAACATTTTTTTCGTAATTTATATTTATGTCTGAAAAATTAGTGAAAACTTTACAATTTTCGTGTATTTATTTTTGTTTGTTTAGTGATATGTTAAAAAGAAAACACTCCCTAGGCGTATAATTATTTTTTTTAAATATATTATAGGTGACATTATGAGTGTGAAGTTATATTTCTTTAGGCATATTAGGGGTACAACATGAGAGTCTGACTTTTGTATGATTAGAGGAAAACAACAAGTTTATTCATTAAATAGAGTTATAGTAATAGATGGAACTACCATGCAAAATAAAATAGATTATATTTTCAGTAATAAATGGCACAAATAATTTATTTTCAGTAATGATTATTTTTATACCCAGTATATATGATATATTTAAGGGTATATGTCCCGAATTTGTAACGATTGAAAATATTGATCGAAGAAATAATTGGTTGGTATGGGTCTTCATAAAATGACCTGTTTCGCCCATTTCCGGACATCCGTCCGTCTGTCTGTGTTTGTGCTCAAGAGCTTACGAGTAAAGTCAACTAGTTGGATGGCCAAATTGGACCACGTATAGTCAAAATGGGCAAAACAGTCCATCTTTGAAACCGTAAGAGATAGAAGAAATATTTAAAGACAAACAAGTTTCGAACAAAATTTGTTTGTATAAACTCATTAATTGCTAAAAACCGTGTATTTTAGCAATTAACTCAGTTAGTTGGTATTTTCACTTGTTAAAATCTGATTTTGAATATTCGAATTATTCGAATTCTTAGAAAAATTTTATTATTATATATAAAGAATAATTTTGTATAAACCTATTTTCTGCTTGTTTCCAACTAAAATTACCGATTATTTATTCTCGTTTTGATCCATGTGCACCCGTCCAATTGTATTTGGATGTAAAGTCTGTTAAAAAAAATGAATAATATCGTTTAATTTTTTATCTAAATATAATTGAGTTTTATATGACAACAAATATTTGAATACTTTTTAAACTGCATACAAATTAATAATGTTCTTTAATGTTAACTTACATTAATTATTACTTATATTAATCATTTCTTAAATTAATTACTCATGTCAAAGAGGTATAACTTCTAATACGCGTACTTAAGCACATGTGTCTTTTTTATAGTCGTATAGTATCTATAGTCGTTTATCATATCCTTGACACGCAAGGCGACGTTCGCTTTATAAATTTTGTAAAATTTTTTCGATATAAAAATACTAATAATTATTGTTCTAATGATTTATTTAAAAATCAAATTGATTCAGCACAAATCAACTATAAAAGTTTGAAAAAAAAGGCTGCTTATGGAATCGTATAACTAATCCGTTTAAGTTAAATTACTAACTTGATTCCTGACCTTATATTAAGAATCTTAAAATAAAAGCTTTAAACTAAGAGATGTCCCACACGATACCGAAAATAAAACTTTTTTTGAAGTAGTTTAAAAAATTTCAGAACAATTTCAGTATTTCCTCCCTGAAATCCCTGTAATAATTGTGCGGTTCACCAAAATCTAAGAGTATATCAAATTTTAAATTCCTATACCATGCTTTTCGTTTTTGGAAAGAGAAACGTCTGTGTTTTCCATTTTCTCATTTCATCTACGGAGTACTAAAACAAGAAAACGAAAAGTAAGAGGATAGAAATATAATATACATTTACGTAAATGAAAAAAAGAAAAACAACAAACTATGTGAAAACAAACTACAGGATGTTCAATAAATGTATTACCAAACATGAGGAGATGATAGTACTCATCAATCTGATATCAAAATGTCCTACAAAAAACAAGTGAAAATAACAACTAACTGAGTTAATTGCTTGAATACCCCGTATATACTGAATTTATGAAAAAAAGTTTCAAACAAAAGTTGTTTATTTTAAAAAAGGAAGATTTTTTTTGTTTTTTAAATTTTTCTGATATCTTTTACGCTTTCAACGATAGACAGTTTTGTCCATTTTGCCCAAAAAATGGTTCCATTTCTAGAACACAAAATTTCAGCTCGTTATCTTATCTCTTTTTTGAGGCTATCGTGTTCACAGACATACAAAGAAACAGATATGCGGACGCGGTCGAATTAGACCATTTTACGAACACCTATTCCAAACATTTATGCCTGTAATCAATATTTTCATGCGTTACAAAGTCGGAACTAAACTGAATACATCTTGTATATTTACATATACCGGGTATAATAAGTGGAAAATAACAGCGAAATGAGGATATTTTAAAATCAAATGATAATTTTCTGTTTTAATGCAGTTTTTAGTTTTAATAGACCTAACAAGGCTCAGGCTGTTTTCGGTTGAATTGTTGTGCGAAATATTTGAATATTAAAGATGAAAATATTTATTTTAATGATTATTTCGTGAATTTTATTGATCACTTTGATTTGACACAGTTTTTTAATGGGCCTCATTGAGAGACCCGGTTCTTAATAAAGCCCACAATCAAAGTTTTTATAATTATCATTTTTCCATGGAAGCATTATAAATTATTAAAATGCATAATCAAATGCATAAATAAACAATGTGTACAAAATTTCGATTTATTTTTATTTATTACGCAAAATCACGATTTTATAGTCAGTTTGCCAAAAGTTTTATTAGGCAACAGTACTTTTCACCTCCCAACCTACCGCATAGTTGAATGAGCTTGTAGCGATACCGCTACTAGTTGATGGGGGGGAAGTATGTAGCGGTATCGCTTCTTCATTATTAAATTATTATTTTAATATTGTTTATCATTTTTATCTGTTGCTTAACAACTATAACTTCCCTCTATTATCACGGTTGCTTTGAATGTTAACAACCTTGAAAATTTACATATTAAAATATATAATATGTCATAAATCAAATCAATAAAGATCAATTATATCTTTTACATATATTTATTATTTATTTAAATAATAATTATTTATTATAATTATCTTGTACCTCTACAAACTAATGCATATATTTTGATAAGCCTGATGTTATTCTAGCTCAAAACTCTTGACCGGCTAATAGACAGGCATATTCGAGATACGTGTCTTGTTGAGAGACCGATATCAGAGTGCTAGTTTGCTTACCAAGTCGGCTAAATTCTTTCAATGGATGTTGCACTTCATCGACTGGTAAGGTTGATAGAAGGTGCGCTTTCAGAAAAGGCAATGGTCTTAGGGGTCTCCTTGGCATCGAAGGAGCCTTCAATTATACAACGGTTGGGGCGATACGCACTGCATTAATTGAGCGCTGGGTGGAGGATATCATGTGATGTGCATTGCCGAAATTTTAGGGGGACAATCAGTTAGAGGCTTTGTGGGTAGATGGTGTCCGCAGGGTGGAGTTCTTAGGCCATTACGGTGGTGTCTTGTCGTGGATGGATTACTAACCGGTCTCAAGGATATTCTCCCAAGGCTACGCTGATGTTATATCCATGCTTGTCAAAGGCAGAGACGAAGGCACTATCTATGATCTGATTCAAACAAGCGCTCTCGTAGGTGGAACGTTGGTGCATTGACAAAGAACTCTCTGTCAAACCGGAAAAAAATAGGCTCTGTACTGTTTACAAATTACACAAATGTCTGGTATTTGTTAACAACTTTGATAATTTACATATTATATTATTTATATGTAAATTATCAAAGTTGTTAACATCCAAAGCAACCGTGATAAAAGAGAGAAGTTATAGTTGTTAAGCAACAGATAAAAATGATAAATAAAATTATAATAATAATTTAATGAAAATGCGATACCGCTACATATTCAAATTACACAAACCAAAACGGTTAAGCATCTGGGAGTCATCGTGCATGCATAACTGAACTGGGGTTAGCAATTGTATTGAAGACCAACCAAGGCAAATAGTGTCTTCTGGATGTGCAGTAGAGCATATGGACAGTCTTGGGGGACTCCAACCTCACATACTGTACTAGTTATTTACAATGCATGCATGACTTATGTGTAGATGTGGCACAAGGCAGTGTATCACCCGGTATAAAGACGAATAATAAGAAAACAAACACACTGACTTTTGATATGAAATTTTTTTGTGTAGTAGAAAATCTTTTGTATTTGTAAAATATGAACTTGCTTTGGCAGCAGTAGTCAGTTGCGAATGAATGTGTGGTATGTATTTTAAAGAGGAATATTATAAGAAAACATCACCTCACACATCTGGTGTGTCTGCCGGAAAAGTGGAGAACTCTTATATGATATGTTTTATGTATATATTGTACACTTGGCCATAAATGTTGATGTCATTTTTTTTTTTACTTTTATAGTAGATTTGGGCCTTATTCATTCAGTTTTCGAACGAAATTTTTGAATAAAAGTTGTTACTATATTTCTAATGAACAACTTTTATAAGAAGCATTTTTTCCGAAACCCAATCAAGAAAGCACAAATCAATTATAAAATTTAAAAAAAAAATTCGTTACGCAATAGCTGCGTCAACTTAGCCAATTTCCTTAGAATGCATAAATCACTCTCTTGCAGTCACAATTTTAGTGTGATCAAAATGAAATATAATATCTGATATGACTTAAGTATTTGCAAAAATTAAATTTATTAATAGCCCAAAAAAACGGTATAACGATTATAGTTTATAGTTACTATGGAAATGACAATCAAAATTTTATTACAATAAAATATATTTCATATATTCGTGTCAAACAAACACAAAATATTAAATATCGCTCATAATATTAGAATAATCGAAAAATGTATAAGGAGTAAAGTTGTAGAAAATCAAGTTAGCCACAATTCATTACTCGATCATTTTTCTCAAACTCTAATGTGAACAGAGATATTTAGAATTTTAACTTTCAATCTTTAATTGTAAATATTTCTGTAAATATTAGTGTAACAGAAAAATGATAAGAAACAAAACTACAGTAAAACTTAGTACCTACAATTTTTCGATTTTTCAAATATTAAGGGAGATAGTCAAATTTTGTGTTTTTCCATCCCTCTAAACTCCCTTTCCCCTCGTCCGATTTTACTCATTAACGAACTTCACCTTTAGAATACCATAAGCGACTCAAATACCAAATTTCATTCTAATCGCAATAAAACTGTGATTCGCTAGAGAGTCCACAGACATTTAAAAAATGTACATATGTATAAATGTATACATATATATATATATATATATATATATATATATATATATATATATATAAATATATATATACATATATACAAATTTTAGCGATAGTGAACATCTAAGGATCTAAGGATCGATGGACATTTGAAGAAATTTTTAGGAAATTCTAACATTGGTGCAAAAACAATAGCTGCATTTCCTTTGGAGGAAATTCGCTAAAAAATGACATTAACTTTTGTGGTCCATAGTACCAACAGTATGAAGCTCATATCCATACACAACTTTTACTTACTCTACAGAAAGACAGAGCTTTGTTATTGTGGTGCAATGTTATTGAATATATTGTTGATCACACCGTATAACATCTACAGAATGTATCAAAAGTGTGTGAGTCATCATTCCACATGAAATCATCAAATCGGTAAAGCTGGTATATTTTAGATTTTGCTTAAACTTTGTGAAAATGATCTCTATGGCATATGTGGGCACCCTTTGACTTTATTTTGCTCTGAGTGAGAGGCCGGAAGAGAGATAGAGTAAATACAGGATGGCTACAAATTATTATTATTTTTTTTTTAAATTAAAACATTCTCTGAAAAAAATATAATAATGCAATATAAATTTAATTATTTTTTGAAACTGGAAAGCAATGGTCTGTTATTAATGAATATAAGTTTTCCAATCAATTTAGGAATAGCTTTGCCTACTCTCTTGGCCAATATATAGTACTATTGGTCAATATAAAGTACTATTCGTGCTAGTGAAAATTATTTTTCGCATATCTTTCTTTTTTCAAAAAAGTAAAAGTAGTGCTTTTACTACTGGAGAATATATTGGCCAAGAGTAGTCAAAGCTATTCCTAAATTGATTGAATAAATTATTGGGTAATAATTGGTAGGCCACCCTGTATTGAAACATCGTCCCGTCTTACTTTAAAACATACCTCTCTTGTTTACTCTCACTCAGCTTATGGAGAGCTCAGTTGCTCTGAAGAGCAACCAATGCTCACATCATCATTCATTCAATTATTTATCACGTTGGATAATTAGATTGTAGCGGATGCCCTAGGCGGGCTTCACAACGACCATAAGGTTCATTGTGATGCCTGAGGATGCGCAGATATGAGTGGAGTGGAAGAAACTTTGAGGGTAGATTAGGAATTGGTTGGAAGTGCGGCTACAGCTGACTCTAATAGGAACTATGTCGATATTTATCTGGAGTTCGTGAAAGAAATTGCAGAAAACCTTACAAGAATAGCCGGTTACTTCGTTCTTATCCATACGCCGACAGTTTATTCAATTAACCACCCCTTTTTTCATAATAATTGACAAACTGTCGATGTCGGGATTCGAACCCATAACCTACCAGTTCCAAGTAGCCATAACGCCTCAGCCATAACGCCCTAGACCGCTTGGTTTCTTTTTTAAGTATTTGTTGAATATTTGTCCATATTCTCTAGACGAAGTGTTTCTTTGAGTCTTAGACAAGTTTTTTTTTTTTTCTCCTTTTGAAATTTATAGATATAGCACTTCTGTTATTAGGTGACTAACAAATTGCTTTGCAAATTGTATTATTGATAGGTTTTATTATTTATTTTATAAGTACTTTATTAATAAGGATTTTTTTTTAATATTTGACTTCTCATTTGGACTGATAATAATTAGAACATTGAAATTTGAATAATATTGGTTTCACTTAGTAAAAAAAAAAAAAAAAAAATGAATTTTTGTTTTAATTAATTTTTATATTATCACATATCTATTCAACTGAGAAAATATGTTGGTTTGACTTATGTAATTTAGTTTAAATTTTTATGTACTTCATCTAAGTACGATTTGTATTCCAAATTCCATGTTCTGTACAATGTTTGTATTGTTTAAACAGAATGAATAAAAATTGAATTGAATTGAATTGAAATTGGACGGTACGTTGAATAGATCGTTCCTTAAGTATACTTCTACAATAACTGAATAAATGTTTGCATGATCCAAAACTTGAATTCTGGTACAATAAACATACTTTTCAGATTACTATGGCACCTGATGCTTACTGAAACACGCTGTACATATAACTCTCAAAGTACCTGTATGTATGTATATATGTATGTATTTAAAGTTATAATTTGTATACGAGTGGAATTTCAATATTTTTCAATTTTTATTTTTCAATTCTATTTCAATTTAAAATTTTGTTTGAATGGGTGGGTGGGTTGAGGTATGAGATATTTGTTACCTACGGGAGGGAAATACTTAAGAAGAACAGTGTTCAGGGAATTATTTATATTTTAAATAAAAGATTTCGTTTTTTTTTCGATTATAATACAAATTTCAATAATAATAATAATAATCTTTAGTAAATAGAATAAGGCTTTTTATTGAGTAAATAGAATCGAGCTTTATGCAATGCATTTTCAGAGATTTATTAAAATTTTCTAGGGCTTTTCTAAAGTGAAGATAAATAATTTTGGCATATTTCCATTTGGCATGTTTACAAAAATAAATATTGTTAACGGATCCTTTCAAAAATATGATGTATTTTAATTGACCGTTGATTCCCAGATTCCATATTTCGTATAACGTAGTTTTTGACCTTAGTTTTGATGCTCAAGTCCTGTGATTCTCAACCTTTTGTTTTGTCGCGGCACACTTTTAACGATTTCAAAATTAGACGGCACACAAGGAAAAAGATAAATATAAAGTTGTTTACTTACCTATAATAAGTAAAATAGTTGATGATAATAATTTTGAATGTAAAATAAAATAATATGTACTACAAAAACAACAGTACGTTTATTAAGGGATTCACTACAAGTTAATAATAAGAATACTTTTAATGAGAAATTTGAGCTGGATGTTTTTTGATACTTTCATTTATATTTGGTCGTAAAAATGACAATGCTACTCTCATATCGTCTTCTACATTTAACAGTCTCGATTTGTTTTTCGTTTTAATATTGGTTAATACTTTACTAAATACATTTCTAAAACTTGGCGGCACACTTTAATAATTTGGTGACACACAAAAGTGCCGCGGCACAGTGGTTGAGAATCACTGCTCTAGACTTATTTTCGTGAAGTTCGTTCTTATTTTCGGAGTTAAGTTGGTGAATTGGTAAAATAGATCCATATTTGGTCAAAATGGACAAAAGTATCAATCTTTGAAAACGTCAGAAATGGAACAAAACCTTCAAGACGTTGTCTTTTAGCGAATTTCCTGGAAGGAAATAGAGCTATTGGTCCCGTACCGAAGTCAAAATTTCGCAAAAATTTCTTCAAATGTCCATCGATCCTACCTAGTAGATCTCAAAAATCCCCATCTGTAAAATTTATATATATATATATATATATCTATGGACATATATATATATATATATATATAAATATATGTATATATATATATGTCTGTATTCACTCTAGCGGTCACAGTTATCATTTTATCGGAATGAAATTTGGTATTTGAGGCGCTTTTGGTATTCAAAAGATCAAGTTCGTTAATGGGTAAAATCGGATAAGGGGAAAGGGGGGTTTACAGGAAGGGAGAAACACAAAATTTGACATATCTCCCTTAATATTCAAAAAAAACGAAAAATTTATAAGAAAAAAGTTGTAGATACTAAGTTTTACTGTAATTTTGTTTCTTATCATTTTTTCTGTTACACTAATATTTACAGAAATTTTGACGGTTTAAGATTGAAAATTAAATTCCTTAATATCTCTGCACACATACGAGTTTCAGAAAAAATGATAAGGTGATGAATTGTAGAAAATTTGATTTTCTACAACTTTATTTCTTACGCATTTTTCGATTGTTCTAATATTAAGAGAGATATTTTATATTTTGTGTTTTCTTTTTTCTTTATACCCCCCCCCCCCCTTCCATTTCCCTCGACCTATGTCATTTATTAATAAAATTGACCTTGCAAATAATAAAATCATAGACGACATTTCATTTTGATCAGACTAAAATTGTGACCACTAGAGAGTGATTTATGTATTCTAAGGAAATTCTCTAAGTTGAAGCAGCTCCTGCGTAACGAATTTCTTTCAAATTGACACCGTTTGCCTGACATTAATTCAGTATATACCGGGTATTTAAGCAATTAACTCATTAAGTAACAACGTTAGTTGTTATTTTCACTTGTATTATTTTTACATGTATATTATATATTTTATTACTAAAGGTCCCTATCGATACGCCCGTAGCAACATTAAAAAATCAACAGTGAAAATATATTGTAAATGAGTTTTTTTCCGATTGTCTTGTTATCTATGAGTCTGAGGACAATTTAGTTGTAATAACAATATAAAATATAAATATTAAAGGATGGCGCATAAGTAACGTTATGATTTATTTAATGAATGCGTATTTGTGCATCATTAGGTTTTAACTCGTAAACCAATAGAATCTTATATGAGAAAAGGTGTAACGTATGTAAAATTCTTTGCAAAGACCGTCTAGACATTACCAACTGCTGAGAACATGGCCTAGTGGAAGTTTCGAGGTTTTTCTCAACACTTGCTTGCACCCGAGCAATGTTCACATCATTTCGTACTACACGAGGTCTTCCAGCACGCGGAAGATCACAGATAGTCCCATGTTGCCGAAAACGCTGAAGCAATTGTCGGAACAATCGATAAATGTAAGAAATTTCGATATGATCTTTGTGTCTGAATAATCGAATGCTGACTTTCAAAATAAAATTTGGTCTTTCCATCATAAATTTCCCAACTTTTTCAAAGTTAATACTGAAAAATAAACGTAAGCAAAAAATTTATTCACTAATTAAATCATAACGTTACTAATGCGGCACCCAATATAACAATATAAAAGTTACAACATCTCGATCAAATCATCCAATTTTTATTATTCTTTAAACTTCAAATTCAATAAACGAAACAAATATAAGAAGAAGCTTTCAAGATATATATAGAAATGACAATAAAGTATCTGTCATTGATACAAAGCACAATAATAAAGCACACACAACGCATATGAAATTTTAAACATATTAATCATATGACAAGTTTAATTTCCTGTTTATTTTCGATGTGATAAATTTAATAAGTAAATAAATAAAATAAATAAATACATTTGTTTGCATTTCAAACGAACCGAACAGCCTTCTTTCTTTACATTTTATATTTTAATAATAAATAATAATACAAATATCATATTATTGTGTATCCGATGTGTGGTGTGACATCCTCTCATATCGCAAAAACTGTGAGGCCTTGATAGTTAAAATTGTACACAGATTGTTCCATAAATGTGTGACTGGGATAGGCGTATATTCTACAGCAGGGATATTGGGAGATATTCACATTCACATCCACAATCGCGGAACTTCCGCATTAATTTTAGCAGCCGCATCCGCAATAATAAATGCTTTTTACGAAGCTTTAACGGATACAGATGTTGCTTGTTTTGTTCAGCATTTCTGATTGTAAATAAATCACAACGTGTTTGGACATGATTATTATATGGATGTTTTTAGCGAATTTCCTCCAAAGGAAATGTAGTTATTGTTTCTGTACCAATGTTGGAATTTCGTAAAAATTTCTCCAAATGTCTATTGATTCTACAGTTGATTCACAGTTTTATTCCGATTGGAATGAAACTTGGTATTTGAGGTGCTTTTGGTATTTAAAAGGTCAAGTTCGTTAATGGGTAAATTCGGACGAGGGGATATGGGGTTTAGGAAATGGGGAAACACAAAATTTGACATATCTCCCTTAATATTTGAAAAATTGAAAAATTGATCAGGCATTAAGTTGTAGGTACTTAGTTTTACTGCAAGTTTGTTTCTTATCATTTTTCTGTTACACTAATATTTACAGAAATGTTTACAATTAAAGATTGAAAGTTAAAATTCTAAATAGCTCTGTATACATCAGAGTTTGGACAAAATGATCAGGTAATGAATTATAGCAAATTTGATTTTCTACAACTTTACTTGTCATACATTTTTCGATTGTTCCAATATATATAGTGTTTTCTTCTATCTTTGTTCCCCCTTTCCCCTTGACGTATGCCATTTTTTAGTAAAATTGGCCTTGAAAATACTAAACGGATATCAGATACGTCATTTCATTTTGATCAGACTTAAATTGTGAATAGAGAGTAGTTTGTGTACTAGGAAATTAGCTCAGTTGACGCAGCTCCTGCGTAACGAAGCTTTTTTATTTATTTCAACAATTTACATTATTAGTTGATTGTTTCGCCATGAATAATCGATTTGACAAGTGAATTCACAATGCCACCACCGATGCAAAGTGTGATCTAGTCTTATTTTATACTAGAAATGCATGTACGAGATAAGTCTCAGTGTAAAAAATGTATTAAATCATACTCTCGCAAGAGCCGTACAACCACGTCTTTGAGGAATAATCTAAAATGCACCCGGAGCAAGTATCTGAGAATAACTCTTGAAAGGCAGTTGAATTGGGCATAAACCGTCAACCGTCCGCATTGGGCATAAGGCGTCTTGCCCTTGGAAACGCATCCTTTACAGAGTTCTACCCGTTACTCAATACCATGAGTAAGCTGGATGAACGTCTGAAACATCGACTTTACAAATCATGTATCCAGCCCCAATATGGTCAAACGTTGCTTCTTCGCACCTGTCGAATTTCAAAATCGTTGTCTACGGATGATTTGGAAAAAACCTCTAAGATTTCCGTCTGAAGCTCTCCACAAGGAAACTGGACATCCTACTATCCGTAAATTTATCCAAACTACCTCCAAATCCTTTTTCCAATCTTCCCGCGAAAATTCTTTCCCGGAAATCAACGTACTGAGTCAATTTAACCCGAATACGTTACTGTTCGGGAAAATATTCCGCATACCACATGAATCTCAATTACAACTTATACCGATGTTTTCTCAATTGCATATATTTTATTTTCTTTTCTTTTGCTTTTAAGTTTAGTTTGTAGGGATGACTTATCCATCCAATTTAGGTTAAGTTTTATGTCAATTTTTAGAATGATTAAATTAAAATGATTTTATAATCTCGATGCATATAATTTAATAAAATGATATATGATAGGTAAAGCATAGGCTAAAAGCTATAGTTTTAAGATGTATTGTAGTACAATTTATGTAAAATATTGATGAGAAAATTTACTATAAATATCTATTCAATTCTATTCATCTGGAGTTCGTGAAAGGAAGCTGCAGAAAACCTTCACAAGCACTGCCGATTACTTCGTTCTTGTCTATACGGCGACAGCTTAGTCAATTAACCATCCCATTAATTTTTTGATTGACAAACTGCCGATGTCGGGATTGGACCCCATAACCTCCCAACACGGCACGGCTTCGTGGCTGGTTATTAAATATAATACACCAAATTGTAAATTTTCATAATATACAGATTCTTAAAAACTATTACCATCTATTTCAAGTATCTGTATTTATATTGTTAACAATTTCGCATCGATACGATAATTATCAAGTTTATTATAAATACGAAGTTAACGCTGATAGTCTCCCTCATAGGGTTGTATTTCAAGAAATCTCAATACATGTGTCTAATTATTAAACTTTTGACATCATATTAAGACAAAATATGAAGATAAGTTTCAATTTACTAGCTTCTAGTAATTTACTAGCTTCTTGTTATATTTTACGATACATCAATATGCAACATTTAACGATTGTGTTTCTCTTGAGGATTGAATTACAAACAATTCCAAAACAAGTACCTAATTATATAGTTTGCTATATAATTTATAAGTGTCTAATTATAAGGTCCATTATGATGTCTAAGGATGCGAGGATGTGAGTGGAGTGGAAGGTTTTTGTGTGTGTAGGAATTGGCAGAATACCGATATTTATCTGGAGTTCGTGCAGGAAACTGCAGAAACCCTTCACAAGCATAGCCGCTTACTTTCGTTCTTGTCTATACGCCGACTATTTAGTCAATTAACCGGCCCCTTTTTTTTATATTTACAAACTGCCAATGTCGGGACTCAAACCCATAACCTCCCAGTGGTCTAAGACTTGTCTACTTGGGGAAAGTAGAAAAAACGTCTTAGACCACTCGGCTACTTGGCTGGTTAGAAACGCACTTAATTTGATGTTTGCAGTTTGAATATTATGGGCTCGTTAATGATTTATCAGTCGTCACAAGGTGTTATTAAATAAATGATGGGGTTTGACGTCCGTTTCTGAGACACGTAGTCTAAAACAGAGACCATCCACTTCAAAATGGAACAAGGAATTGTTAGGTTGGGTAAATGCTGACATTTGAGAATAACTATACCGATATTCATCTGGAGTTCATGGCAGAGAACGACAAAGAACTATCACAAGTATCGCCGGTAACTTCGTTTTTGTCGATCGGAAAAGTTTAGCCAATTAACCGCCCTATTAATTATAATTGTCTGGCACCGCCATTATAATTGAATCAAACACGTAACCTTCCAGGATCAAGCAGGGTACATCTGACCGATCAGCCACTTGACTGGTTCATAAGGCGTTATTAGTTGTTTCAACGGTTTTCTATATATATATATATATATATATATATATATATATATATATGTATATATGTATATATATATATATATATATATATACAGGTGAGTCATGGAGTTTTTTGAAAGGGTGAATCGGGAAGGAAATTCTAAGATGAAAAGTCCTTGGACATTTTTGCACCTGACCCATCGTTAATTAGATATTAATTAAATAAAGTAACCAATTAGGGAAGCGCATTAACGGAATAAGAAATGCTGGGGAATGAACGCAGCGGCAGCAGAGATACGTGAGGGCAGTGAGTCAATCTTATGTGTTTCAAATCCGAGTTTTTATAACAGAGTTTTGAAAAATTTTGGAAAAAATTTTATCATTTTTTAATTCAGTTAATTCGATTTTTCGGAAAAACCGGATTTGAAACACATAGGATTGACTCGCTCTACGCTAGTGGTGGAAACAGCTCACTTCCTCATCTATTTCTGCTGCCACTGCGTGCATTCCCGCATTCCCCACCATTTGTTATTCCGTTATCGCGCTTCTCTAATTGGTTTATTTAATTAATATCTAATTAACGGTGAGTCAAGTGTAGAAATGTCCAAAGACTTTTCATCTTAGTATGTCATTCCCTATCCACCCTTTCAAAAAACTCCATGACTTTCGACTCATCATGTATATATATACAAGTGGCGCAAAAATACCTTTACGATTTTAAATTTAAAAAAAATTCAACTTAGCGAATTTCTTTAGAATTTCCTGAGGTCACAATTTTAGTCTGATCAAAATGAAATGTCGTATATGATTTTAGTATTTGCAAGGCCGATTTTATTTATAAATGACATACGTCGAGGGGAAATGGGGCATAAAGAAAGAAGAAAACACAAAATATAAAATATCTCTCTTAATATTAGAACAATCGAAAAATGTGTAAGGAATAAAGTTATAGAAAATCATGTTTGCTACAATTCATCACCTTATCATTTTTGCTCAAACTCTAAATGTACGGAGATATTAAGGAATTTAATTTTCAATCTTAAACCGTCAATATTTCTGTAAATGTAAGTGTGACAGAAAAAATGCTATGAAACAAAATTACAGTAAAACTTAATACCTACAACTTTACTTCTTATAAATTTTTCGATTTTTCGAATATTAAGGGAGGCATGTCCAATTTTGTGTTTCCCCCTTCCTCTAAACCCCCCTTTTCCCTGGTCCGATTTTACCCATTAAGAACTTGACCTTTTGAATACCAAAAGCGCCTCACATACCAAATTACATTCCAATCGGATTAAAATTGTGACCATAACCGACACATATATTTATGTATATATATATATATATATATATATATATATATACATATATATCCATAGATATATATAGACAAATTTTACAGATGGTGATTTTCGATATCTACTAGGTAGGGTCGATGGACACTAAAAGAAATTTTTGAAAGTAGGTACGATACCAATAGCTCTATATCCTTTCAGGAAATTCGCTAAAAAGTTTATGAGAAGTTAAGTAAATTTATATTTTGAAAATCATAGTACACAGTGTGTTTCTTGAAGTTTTTTCACCACTATTTACGAAAAATCAGATCTAAAAAATGATGTCCCCTTTTGCGATGACAAATATGAACTTATTTTAGCATATCTTCTATGACTTTTCTTCAAGTTTCTTGAGATATCTCCAAAATCTCTCGCCTAATATCTCGCTCTAAGTTGTTCCAAGCATTGTGGCTTATTTACATAAACCCTTTCTTGCAGATAACCCCAAAGAAAATAATCTAGAAAACTTAGGGGTTATTTCACGTCTCTTTTTCTCGAAATTTATCGATTCGCGAAATGTGTCCTCAAAAGAGCACTTGTTGCTGTGGCAGTATGTGCAGTGGCACCATCTTGGTGAATTCAGAAGTGTTGATCTTCTTGTCGTGGTAAATAAAGTTTTTCAGCGTTTCGCCTGTATCGATCTCTATATACCGATGGTATGAAACTAAATTCATCTTGGAAAAAATAGGGCCCAAAACTCCCAAACATTTACTTTAATACAAAAAATTTTTTTTCTATCTCTTATGGCTTCAAAGATAAAAATTGTCCCCCCGGCCGGAGAGATCCTTTTCCGATTTTTCCCATTAACGAACTTGACCTTACTTTTTTGCTCTAGAATACACATAAAAATTTTCAACTCGTTATATCTTTTCGTTCTTGAGTTATCCTGTTCACAGGCGGACGGACAGACGAATTAGGCCGAATTAGGCCATTTTATGGATACCTTTGTGAAGCATTTTTGTCAAGGATTAATATTTTCAAGCGTTACAAAGTCGGGACTAAACTTAGTATACCTTGCATATTTACATATACAGGGTATAAAAATAGTATGTACGGTGGTTATGTTTACCTACGGGTCCATGTATTTCTCATTTTATTCATTTTTACTTTGAGAATAAATTTTGAGAAAACTATTGAGTTTATGAAAAAAAGTTTTCAAACAAAAGTTGTTTATTTTAAAGAAAAGAAGAGTTTTTGTAAAGAAATTTTTTTTCTATTTCTTACGGTTTCAAAGATATAATTTTTTCCCCCTAGCGGGGGGAAACAGTTTCCGATATGGCCCATTAACGAACTTGACCTTAATTTGTTGCTCTAGAAAACACAAACAAATTTTCAGCTCGTTATCTTTTTTCTATTTTAAGTTATCGGCTTCACAGATATACAAACGGACGGACATGTGAAAATGGACGAATTAGGCTATTTTATGAATAATTTTGTTAAACATTTTTGTCAAGGATTAATATTTTCAAGCGTTACAAAGTCAGGAGTAAACTTAGTATACTTAATATACTTAAACTTAAACTTAATATACCTTGTATATTTACAAATATACTGGGTGTAATAACTTAATAAATATTAATTCCAAAAATAATTATTGAAATTAAAAATCATGAGGGAATTTTTGCGCCATCCTCTATATATACAAACAACATTATTAAAATAATATAAACAAATTAATTGTTTAAAAAGATAAATACAAATAAAATTAGAAGATAAGTACGCCATCCGTGAATAAAACGTACACTCCCGTTCAATAAAATTGAACAGACCTGAAATGTTAATTTTCTTACATTTCATAAAACTCCTCACTTTTGTAACTCTCTGAATAATTATTCATTTATAAACAAAGATAACTAGTATACAATTTAAGTGTGAAAATAGAAATGGAAGTACAGTAACAACATTTACTACAAGAACAATCAAAATTGAGAGCGACTGATTCGATTCAGATCTGTTCAATTTTATTGAACGGGAGTATACGTCACCTTTCTTGATACCCGCTAATACAAGACAAATATAATCTAAAATAATGGTTGTGTTGACATCGAATATCGGATTACATATTCTTATAGAATACAATAAATTTATTTTAGTTTCAAATTCAAAAATTATAAATATGATAAATACCAGAGCTGTTAGTTAAAATTGCTGCGGTTAAATGAAGGAACAAATGTTTGGGAAATAATATTGTGTATGTTTTCGGAAATCCACCCATTGATTAATAATAATATGTAATCAATAGGTGGATTTTCGAAAACATGATTATTGAGGTAAATTTGAATGTAAATTAGTATTTTCAAGATGTAAACATGATTTGTATCTCTTCAACGGTTGATTTTATCACCTTGATTTGGGATGATTTTTTGTAAAAACAAAAAAAAAAAACATATACAGTCCCGATCAATAAAATTGAACCAATATGAACCGAAAAAGTATCCCATAGTCTTGTTGATATTAGTAGTAAATATAGTTGATATTTACAATACCTACAACTATAAAATTGATAAATCGAATCTAAAACTACTTAAATCGGTACAAAACCCCACAGAATTAGATGCATACGAAAGCATCTACATATACAAACTGAGGAAACAGATAATGAATTTAGACAATGGCCCAATTCCAAATTCTGATTTAATAAAATTAAACCATTTTCAAAAATAAAAATCCAATACCTGAATGTCAAGGTTAACATAGGTACACTCACTTTAGTGACAAAACAAACGCCACATAGTCACCAAAGAATACCGCCAATAAATAGGTGGGGCTTTCCACACACCTAATCCAGTAGTCAGGCAACTTAAATAATCCTCAAGTCAGATTATACCCTCAGCCAAATCGTATAAAAGGACAGAATTTTTTAATATCATTGAGACACGCACCAAATTAGCAACAAGCAACATATCTCTGAATCCATATCCCAGAGATAGTTACGATCAGCTAATTCATACTGATGATGACTACATTGTAGTCAAAATACGTATTTATAAAATACAAGCAAATGATCTAGGATTAAGGGCAAAATTTGAAATATAATTTCAAAAAACCTAGAGTTCTCTTCGATTATTTTAATAATCTTTACATGAGTTATGTAGAATACAAACTTTACATATATTTGTTCAAGGCTTATTTTGTTTATCACTCACAAGGGAATATAATGAATATCTGCCGCAAATGGATCCATTGTTTCCACTGTATTATACAGGCTGTCCTCAAATTTTTATTTTAATATGTAACAAAATTTTAATAAAATAATTTTACAGTTATTTATTAGAAGTATAGTTTCTGATAATTTTAACATTTAATATACAATTCAAAATATTATTTAAATTTAAAAAAAAATTTGTATTGTTATTATTTTGTCTTAAAATAAATTAATAACCTACGAAAAAGAAAAATTTGTAATGTAAAATGAATCTAAAAAAAAGATATATAAAACATCATAAATTCAAATTGAATATCATAGCTTCTAGAGTGTTAGCTTGTACAAAAAAACATAACGCTTTTTTTTAACACTTTATTTCACAATACCCATAAAATTGTCGTACCGAGAGGGCTTTAAATTGAAATCGATTCTAAAGGAGTAAACTCCAAGAAAAACAGTTGTTTTATTTACTTTAAGAGCCAGTATCAGAAAGTTGAAAACATCCAAGTTCATATAAACTCTTCTTCTTATTTTTAATTAAATTAAATACTGATATTAAAAAATTAATTCGTCAACCAGGAATCGAACCTCGGGCCTCTGGATAACTAGTCCAGTATGCTTCCGCTACATCAAAGACGATTGTGACGTACTGGCCAACTTTTTCATATTATTCTAATTTTTTTAATTTATTTATTTAGACAGTATTACTTCTGGTGAATTGATCTGTTTATTTAATATTTGTTTATTTGTGTATACTTTCGCGTCAACATAACGATGTTTGTCAAAATTCCTCTCGGTTACGTATGACAAACTGTAGAAAACTTTACCGTATACTCCGACAAATTTCATTGTCATTGAATTTTTAATTAAATTAAATACTGATATGAAAAAATTATCTCGTCAACCAGGAATCGAACCTCGGGCCTCTGGATAACTAGTCCAGTATGCTTCCGCTTCACCAAAAACGATTGTGACGTAGTAGCCAACTTTTTCATATTATTCTAATTTTTTTTTTTATTTAGACAGTATTACTTCTTTTGAAGTGATCTATTTGTTTATTTGTGTATACTTTCGCGTCAACATATTGGTAGATATATCACCTTATCAATTTTCAGAATTAGCATCTGAGTCACCCTGTATATATAAAGCAGTTCGGTGCCAACTTAATAAGTATAAAATATTCTGTCTTTGATATTTTACATAGCTTTCTTAAACAGATTCTGATATTGAATGGAATAATTTATTAGAGTTCAATAAATTACCTGATTCAATTTAATATCAATTTTTAAAATTTTATATTTCTATATAAATGCAATTTTTACTACTTTCAAATATATTTTTAACCCGACTTCAAAAAGAATGATGGTTCTCGGCAGTATTTTTGTTTTTTTTTTAATGTTTGTTACCTCAGAACTCATTTATTAACCGATTTTGAATTTTTGTTTTTGTTTAAAAGAGTTTGATTTCCAATTGGTCCCATTGTCACCAATTTATATGTGATAACCGATTTCTGCGAAATTTTTTTTGAAAAGATATACTCATTCATAATGGGAAAATAAAAAAATTTTTTAAAAACCGACTTCAAAAAAATTTTTTACAAAAAAAAACCGACCCCAAAAAAAAAAATTTTTACAAAAAAAAAAACAAAAAGCTTGTAAAAAAAATTGAAAATCTGTTATAAAAAAATGCACTAAAATTTCAAAAAAAAAAAAAAAACGGATAATAAAAATTAGTTGGTCGTTTAGTAGGTCTACCCATATTTAGACACATAAAATAAGAACTTCAAAGTCACTAAAAAACGAGAAATAAAACCTGTTTTGACAAAATGGAAACCCGACTCAAAAATCAAATATTCTATAACAAAAAATGCACTAAAAAGAAAAAAAATAATATATTCTTGTGCCAATTTTAGTTCACCTAAGCAAAAATTTTTAAATATATATGTGCAATTATTGTTATTTTTGGAGGCGGTGTCCAAAAGTTATGTGAATTTCTTTATGCTGACACCGCCTCCAAAAATAACAATAATTGTACATATATATTTAAAAATTTTTGCTTTGGTGAACTAAAATTGGCGCAAGAATATGCAATTATTTTTTTACATTTTAGTGCATTTTTGTTATAGATTATTTGATTTTTGATGTCAGGTTTCCATTTTATCAAAATAGATTTTCTATAATTTTATTATTTCAAATATTTCTATGTAAATTTGACATTCACATATACATTTCCATTGATATACAGTAGAAATTTTTATATATCGTCAAAATTTGTCAAAACTCGATTGTGCTGAAAATCTTGAGAATATACAGTGAAACCTTGATATAACAAATCTGAAGGAAAAATTAGAAAATATCCCAAGTAAATTGTTACAATGAGGTTTCTTACATAGAGGTTAGGTTGGTCTAGGATTTCACCGAGGCTACGAGGTAACCTCGCCTCGCCTCGGTCCTCGGTTACGTGGCACGAGGCGAGGCGAGGCACGGTTCAAAATTTTAATCCTCGTTACTAACCGAGGCGAGGCGAGGTATATTGTCACAAAAATATCGCCTCGGCCGAGGCGAGTCGAGATATATCGTCACAAAAACCTCGCCTCGGCCGAGGCAAATTAACAAAAAAAATTTTTTTTATTTTTATACGCAGTGTCACTGACAGAGTAAGCATTGAAAAAATATATGTAATGTTAATACATCTTCCTCATACGTATAAAAATAAAATAAAATGTTGTATCTATAAAAAACATTTACTACAAGATTAATCAAAATTTTGAGGGTCAGTTCATTTTACATATAATACTGTAATACTATTTATAATAATATAATACTATTTATAATGTAATATTAATTATATAACGTATGTTTTCATTGTTGCTATTTCAATGAATAAATTATATATATAATTAAATTAATAAATTTAAAAGAATTGAAAAAAGATTAATTTCCTTTATACTTACAGTAACTTGTATATGGGTTTCGCATTGGAAATCGTGGAAGCATTTTGAAGAACCTCTTATATAGTTCTTAAAACATCACGAGATTTCATCATTTTATAATATTTTTATAAAAAGAACTTATATTCCGTGTTTTAAAGATATTTATTTTCTAACATGTTTTTTTAACCATATTATGTACATTCATGCAAAATAAGTCAAATTTAGTAAAAATTTTACCTCGGGCGAGGCGAGGATGATAGCTAACCTAGTCGAGGTGAGGCGAGGCTGGTCAAAATTCTACCTCGGCCGAGGCCGAGGCGAGGCGAGGTTGACATTTAAAAAAGCTAGGCGAGGCCAGGTGATACCAAAACCTCACCTCGTCTCGTGCCTCGTGAAACACTTGGTTGGTCTAAGATTCGTTTGAGCAAGGTAAGTAAAAAAAGAGAAGAAAGATGCAGGTCAGGTTTGGGTCGTAGATTTTCCGTGAAAACGTTAGGGTCAAAGACCAAGGTTAGGGTCAAAGTCAACGGCACCATAAAGTGTCCCCATCCAAACACAACAATACTTAATCGAATAATTTTTTTCAAAAAACGCTTTCTTGAAGAAATATTCGGATGCATTATTTAAAATGAGACATCCCGTAGATAGATACATAGATTGTAGCGGCGGCCCTGGATGGGCTACACTTCGACCATAAGATCCATTGTGATGCCTAAGGATGTGAGGATATGAGTGGAGTGGAAAGCATTATTTTGTGTAGATTAGAAACTGGTAGGTTATGTGGCTGCAGCCGAATTTGATAGGAATTATCCCGATATTCATCTGGAGTTCGTGAAGGAAACTGCAGAAAACCTTCACAAGCATAGCCGGTTACTTGGTTCTTGTCCATACGCCGACAGTTTAGTCAATTAACCACCCCTTTTTTTTTAATAATTAACAAACTGCCGATGTTGGAATGCGAACCCATAAACTTCCAGTTCCAAGTAAACACAACACCTCAGATATACACCGCTTAGCCATTTAGACCGCTTGGCCACTTGGACGGTGACATCCCGTATGTATGGACATATGTTTAAAAAAGCGAAATTAACAACCAACTGAGTTAATGGCTTAAATACCCGATATATATATACTGAGTTTAAGAAAAAAAATTTCAAATAAATGTTTATGAATATTTTTGGTCTATACTTTTTTTTTCTATTTCATACGGTTTCAAAGATGGATAGTCGCCCCTAGATAGCTGGAGGAAGCACGGTCCGATTTTACTCACTGTCGAACCTTTAATTACATTTTATACACCTCTAGAATATACACAAAAAACTTTAGGTCGTTTTCTTTCTTCGTTTTTGACGGGCGATTTACAAAACTTTTTTTTCTGCGATCAATATTTTCAATCGTTTCAAAGTCGGGACTTATTTATAATGTATACTATGGTCTATATTGTAAAACCGGGTGTACATATTTATATTGACATTAAATTGCAAATTTTGCCCCAATTCCTAGAACAATTATTTGTATTTTATAAATACG